>JAUPFT010000017.1:2563966-2893966 GCA_036936625.1 Parnassius smintheus behrii | reverse complement strand
ATATACGTCCCACTGCTGGGCTCAGGACTCCTCTCATTTCTGAGAGGGTTTAGGGCAAAGAAGTGTCCGCCGCGCTGCCCAAATGCGTGTTGACGAACTTCACATGTATTCGAAATATTTTTTTTTCTTATTCCTCAGGCATGCAGGTTTCCTCACGATGTTTTCTTTCACCGCCGAGCACGTGGTAAATTAGCACTTAAAATTGCAATTAACAATTTCATTGGTGCCGGCGGGGATCGAACCCGGGTTACTCACGTTCTGTTATATTTACAGCGAGCGTTAACCACTGAGCTACCACGGCTCTCATATATATTATATATATAGGCTGTAACTTTAAGACGACACCTTGAAAATGTGACTCCGGGCTGTCGCAGTACTCTCCGAATACATAATTTCTATAAAGACTTAGAATACACCGTCATAAGGTCTAAAATAGCGTAGCGCCCGCGACGATTATGACCGCTTAGAAATCGTCAGAATCTTAAAATATCTTTTAAAAATTATTGATTTGAGTAATCAAAATAATGAGCAAGTAAGTTACGAATATTTATGTTATTGTTAAGAGCTCTAGGTTCGTGACAGTAAAAATTGCCGATAGAATTATCAAAATTAACTCTTTAATTCACTTTACACTAATTATACTTAAAACACTAATAATTAATCACACTGATTCACTTTATTCCGCTCCGAAGTTTCGCTTGTCTCGCCCAATTCTATACTTCTCCGATCGCGTATTGCAGCGCCTTTATATAGGGCTCTTCCACGAAAACATCCAGAATATTCCAGAATATTCGAGTAAATACGCGCGCCAGCCGACCAAGCGCAGAAAGTTCGAGTGTGGGGCTTCCAGAAAGCTCAGTTTTTCAATTCGATACTAGATGGCGCTGTCGGTTGAAAGACTAGTCATGTATTTTCTGGAAAGCTCTCCTCGCTCTGTTACCCGACACCAGATGGCGCTAGTGCCAGACGTCAACTTAGGTGCGCAACACTGCCCCCTCCTAAGACATGCTCGTCACGAGCATTATCGGCCCCATAATAACGCGCCAGGCGATCCACATGGACGATCTTAGGAGTCCCTCTTGCGCCCTTCTGTATCCGATAGGTTACATCGTTGATCCTGGTCACAATCCAGTACGGGCCGTCCCATTTAGCTTGAAGCTTAGGAGATTTCCCTTTGCTGCGGACCGGGCTGTGCAACCACACTAGTGAACCTTCGTCGAACCCTTTGTTGTTCATTTTGCGGTCATACCGGGTTTTCGTCTTTTCAGACATTTGCTTGCCCGATTGTCTGACGTGCTCATAAATGTCATTCATTTTGTTCCGCAAGTCATTTGCATAATCGGTTATACTGCGTGGGGCATCAGGTGGTATACCGGTGATCGGGTCTGCAGGCTGCCGTAATTCTCTTCCAAAGTTTGCGAAAGCTGGTGTCACTGATGTACTTTCGTGAACAGCGCTTCGATATGACAGCAAAAACGGTTGTATGTGTTTTTCCCAATCTCGTTGCCGGTTGTCTACAACTTTTGCTAGGTACCTCTCCAATGTCTGATTAAATCGTTCTACCATTCCATCAGATTGCGGGTAATAAGAAGTCGTTCTTGTTTTATGAGTACCCATAACTCGGCAAGTTTCCTGGAATATTTGAGACTCAAAATTTCTTCCTTGATCGCTGAGAATCTCTAAAGGTACTCCAAAACGACTGAAGACTTCATGAACTAGTTTATCTGCAACTGTTGAAGCTTCTTGATTCGGAATGGCGAAGACTTCTGGCTACTTAGTGAAGTAATCCATCACAACCATGAAATACTTGTTACCGCTTTCACTCTCCGGAAACGGCCCCGCTACGTCAATGGCTATTCTCTCCCATGGTGCACCAACATTGTACAACTTCAATGCACCTCTACTACGAGTCTGAGGTCCCTTTACAGCCGCACAACTTGTACATTTGCGACACCAGTCCTCGACATCGTTTCGACAGTGGACCCAATAAAACCGTTCTCAGATCTTCAGTAGAGTTCGTTTAACTCCCAGGTGGCCTCCTGAACAATCATTATGGTACAGCTGTAGAACATCCGGTACTTTAGCTTTAGGGACAACCATTTGCAAATGACAGCTGTCTCCCCGAACATTTTCCCATTTACGACACAGAGCTCCATCCTGAAGGAGCAAGCTGTCCCACTGGGCCCAATAGCTTTTAGTGGTCGAACTTATCGCTGAGACGTCGCTCCACTTGGGCTCGGGAGCACTGGCCTTCATCCATTGCAGAATCGGCTTGATGTCCGGATCTTCCTGCTGTGCACGTTGTAAGCTGTCCTTCCGCTCGTTGCTGAGGTGGTCTGTCCTGAGCATCCTCACGGATACCACTTCTTTACTCTCTTACCTAATACAATGTTCGCAATCTTCAGGACAAGGTCTTCTTGATAATGCATCTGCGTTGCCATGAGATTTCCCGGTGCGATGTTCGATCTCAAAGTCGTATTTCTGCAGTCGTTCAATCCACCTCGCAACTTGTCCTTCTGGATTTTTAAACTGCAATAGCATTTTAGTGCAGCATGGTCAGTTTGCAAGTAAAATTTCCGCCCCAGAAGATATTTGCCAAAATGCTGCAACGACTTTACCACAGCTAGCAATTCGCGACACAATAGATCCTTTCCGGTTTTGAAAACGACTTGCTGAAATACGCTATCATGACCTCTTGGTCATCATTCCGTTGAGACAACACACCGCCAAGTCCTATATCACTTGCGTCTGTGTCAACTATAAATTCTTTGCTTGTATCGGGGTATCCCAAAATAGGTGTTTTGCACAGACGGTCCTTGAGCTCCTGGAATGCGATATTGCAACTTTCTTCCTAGCAGAAATGTCGCTTTTCCTCGTTTAGCTTGTGCAGAGGTTTGGCTATATCTGCAAAGTTCTTCACAAATCGCCGATAATAGGAGCACAAACTCAAAAATGCTCTAACCTGCGTCTTGTCTTTTGGAACAGGCCAATCCTTGACAGCGGCGATTTTCTCCGGATCCGTGCGGATACCTTCTTCCGACACTACGTACCCCAAAAAGTTGACTTGCCGTTTGAATAGTGAACATTTTTTCGGACTCAACTTGAGGTTGGCACTCTGAATCTGCATGAGCACGCGTTCCAGCTTTTGAAGGTGTTCCTCAAACGTATGGCCTACGATGATGATGTCATCCAAGTAGACCAGACAAGCATCGCCAATTAGCCCGGTAAGTACAAGCTCCATCAGTCTTTCAAACGTTGCTGGAGCATTGCACAACCCAACGGTATTACTTTAAATTGCCACAGACCCTTTGCCGTCGAGAACGCAGTTTTCTCCTTGTCCTTAGGGTCAATTTCATTTTGTCAGTAGCCACTTTTTAGATCCAGCGTGCTAAACCACTTTACTCCTGTAAGCATGTCCAGCGTGTCATCAATTCTTGGCAAGGGATAGCTGTCCTTCTTTGTAACGTCGTTCAGACGGCGGTAGTCAACACAGAACCGCATGCTGCCGTCCTTCTTCTTTACCAGCACCACGGGTGAACACCATGGACTAGATGAAGGTTCAATAACACCATCCTTCACCATTCCCTAAATCTAAATCATGGTTTCCACTTCCTTTTCACGTGCTACTGGTAATCTTCTTGGCCGCTGATGGATAGGCAATTATTCTCTTGTGTTTATTTTGTGTTGAACTAAGCCAGTCTTTCCTATGTCAGCATCGTTTGATGAGAATACATCGGCATACTTGAGTAACAACTTCTTCGCCTTGACCAATTCGTTCGGGGAGAGAACGCTGCGATAGTCTTCCAAAAGTGTGGCCACTCTCGTTTCTAAATCCTTGCTGGGGGTCCCACTCCATAGATATTGGCACCGGCGTAGCCAATCCACTTCCTCACAAGTACCAACCAGTGTGCCTCTTTCTATAATCTGTTCCTGGTCACAAAGGTTCAGCACACGTCCTCCTGAGATGTCAGTGGTTCTGACCAAGGTTCGAGCTACTTTCCATGGAAGGTCATTGTTTACCCTTTCCACGAGTACACAACGGTGAGCTTGCCTAGGGTTCCGAGGAAGACTAACCGGCACAATCGTTTCCGATCTCGGCGGAAGAACAATCTTCTTAATGCTGTACACGTTCCCTGGTAACGCACCTTCCAGAAAAGGTTCCTCCTGTCCACATTTCAAAACACCTTGCTTAACGTCGATCTCACAACAATTATTCCTCATAAAGTCTAGGTCAAGGATGCAGTCGTCTATTATATCAGCCACGATGAAGTTATGCAGGTAAATCATGTTCCCTAGCTTCAACTCCATCACCTTCTCTCCACGGATGGGTATACGCTGACCGGTGGCTGTTACCAATTTAATGCGTTCTCGGTTCTATGCGGAGTCCCAAAGGAACTGTCTTATAAGTTGGGAACTAACAACCGTGCGAGAGGCTCAAGTGTCTATGGTCAGTTTACACGGCATTCCGTTGATCTCGCCCTTGATGATAAGGCTGTTCCCATCGTGGGCTTGTGAGTTCGAGATCCTTGGGGCTCTTTTAACATCAGCCAGCACCCGCCCCGCAGTTCTGGCTTTTACTCAATTCCCTGCTGCTGCTGGGCGGGGCTGTTAGCCGCACCACCCTCCTGATATCGTTCACCTTCCCTATCTGCGTTTCGCTTAGGGCAGCTGGATCGAAGATGGCCCCTTTCCCCACAGCCATAGCACCTAGGGCTGTATCCTTTATTGCGGTCGCGAACCGTAGCTGCTGCAACCTCCCTGACGCGATGGGAGCGAAGATCCTGCCACACGGCTTCCATCTACAGTGCATGGGCTAAGGCGTCCTTAAGCGTCTCGTGATACCCGAGCCTCACAGCAGCTCTGACTTCAAGGTCGCGGATTCCGTCGATGAATGTCTGAACCAGGTTCCCTTCAATGAGCGCAGGTACAAACTGGTATCCTTTTCGAACCATCTTCTCCACCTCAAGGGCCCACTGTTGCAGGTTTTCGTTGCTGCATTGCACGCGATCTTTAAGCTGCGCGCGAAAGACGTGTTCCAGGTGAGCGTCACCATATCTCGCCTCCAATGCCTCATGGAGCTGCTCGTAGGTCACTTTCTTACCGAGAGCTTCCAACACGGTTAAGGCTTGGTCGCGCAGGCCTATGGTGAGTGCAGTCATGGCCTGGCTTTTATTCCAGCCGTTTGCCTCCATTACGGCCTCAAACTGGATTTTGTAGGCCGACCAGGAAGAAGTCCCGTCGAACGGCGGCACTTTAAACCCACGTAGCGAAGGTGCTGTAGCTACTGCGGGAGCTGTATTTTCATCCCCAAGTTTGAGGTCGTTCAGCGTTTTCTTCACGTCAGCCATCACGTTGTCAACCCGATTGTTCACATGTTTGATTCGGGTTTCATGTTCTTCGATTCGGGTTTCAGCTTCCGACAGGTTGTTGTCATGTTGAGCAACCCTATCCTTCACCTCCCTTATCTCTTTCCCAAAGGTAGCGTGAAGGTCCTTCATGAGGAGCATGTGTTCCTCCTGTCGACGGGCCTGTTCCTCTTGTCCGTTCTGCAGCTGCTCTTTCAACTGACGGACCTGTTCCCTCTGTCGGCGAGCCTGTTCCTGCAGCATCACCATCAGAGCACCTAAGTCAGTTGCTGCAGATGATGGAGCTACTGACGGGCCTGCAGCCGGCGGCTGGCCCTCCGTCGTCTGCGGCGTTGCACCACCAAATCTTCTTTGATCCGTCTCCTGCTGGCGTTGATTTCAGGTACGGACATCCTCCGTTTCTTCCTTAGGTAAAATCGGCATGATTTTATCCCACTTCTGACACCAATTGTTACGAGCTTGAGGTTTGTGACAATAAAAATTGCCGATAGAATTACCAAAATTAACTCTTTAATTCACTTTACACTAATTTAACTTAAAACACTAATAATTAATCACACTGAGTCACTTTATTCCGCTCCGAAGCTTCGCTTGTCTCGCCAAATTCAATACTTCCCCGACCGCGTATTGCAGCGCCTTTATATAGGGCTCTTCCACGAAAACATTCAGAATATTCCAGAATATTCGAGTAAATATGCACCCCAACCGACCAAGCGCAGAAAGTTCGAGTGTGGGGCTTCCAGAAAGCTCAGTTTTTCAATTCGATACTAGATGGCGCTGTCGGTTGAAAGACTAGTCATGTTTTTTCTGGAAAGCTCTCCTCGCTCTGTTACCCGACACCAGATGGCGCTAGTGCCAGACGTCAACTTAGGTGCGCAACGTTATGAATATATTTGAGTGATTCCCAAGCACATAAATTAAGTAATTTCGTTGTAATTTCAACTCTAATGATTTTTAGAGGTGTTTTCCCATATAATTATGATTGAGTCACAATTGTACAATCGTGTTTTTGAACAAGCAAATTCAAGATATAGACATGAATTTACCAATATCAAAATTCAGCTTTCGTTAGTGGTGACATTATTCTATACTATTCAGTGAAAAGAGATAGATAGATAACTATTTATTGCATTTGAACAAAGTTATCACAATAGCGGAAAACTTATGACTACAAACGGCGGTCATAATCGCTTTAAGCGATTTCTGCCTGACAAACTGAACATAAAAGGACATTATAATTTAATATTTTGACGGATAGGTGCAACGTGCAATATGACATAAACAGGAAAAAAATATTATTAAAAATAGTATTTATAAAAATATATTAATAATATATACAATATATAATGATTTTATATATATATATATATATATATATATATATATATATATATATATATATATATATATATATATATATATATATATATATATATATATATATATATATATATATATACATAGATATATACATATATGTACAATAATTTTAATTTAATATATTCAAATATACACTGCAGAAAAAATTTAACAGTTTTTAAAAAACTTAAGTAGTTTTTAAAAGACTGTAGAGATTGCGCTTTCTGAATGTTATGTGGTAATGAATTCCAAAGTCGCGTTGCTAGTGAAGTAAATGATTTATTATAAAATGAATTTACGTTGTTAGGAGTATTTAAAGCCAAGCTATACACTGAACGCAAATTGCGATAAAAAGAGGTACATTTTTTCGCGGTGTTGCCTTAAATTTTAACTTTAAGGGTAGAATGTTCTATTCAAAATTAATTGGAATGAGATATACCCTGGATGCAGTGCCTATTTGTAAAAAAATCTTTAAAATAGGTTTACATTCTGCGAAGATATCATACAAAATGCCCTAAAAATAAGTCCAATATTGTATTTTTCCAATATTTTCCACTCTTAAGAGCGGAAATTATTCTTTAAAATTTGATGGGACCACTCTTAAGCTCTAGCGCTCGCTGTAAATATAACAGAACAGAACGTGAGTAACCTGAGTTTGATCCCCGCCGGCACCAATGAAATTGTTAATTGCAATTTTAAGTGCTGATTTATCACGTGCTCGGCGGTGAAGGAAAACTTCGTGAGGAAACCTGTATGTCTGAGGAATAAGAAACAAATATTTCAAAGACATGTGAAGTTCGCCAACACGCATTGGGGCAGCATGGAGGACACTTCCTTGGTCCTAAAACCCTCTTAACTTTACTTTTATTTTTACTCTTAAGCTAAATACTAGATATTAAAAAAGAATAACTAAAGTTGGTTCACAATCTCGCAAGATACATACAAAAAAAAAAAACATACACACGAATTGAGAAACTCCCCTTCATTTAATACATACATACATAAACACTCTCGCCTGTCACCCAGAGGGGTAGGCAGAGACTACGGACTTCCATTTGGCACGATCCTGACATACCTCTTTCGCCTCTTTTACATCCATATATCTACGCATACATGCTCGTCGGTTAAGGGTACTTCTAACGTGGCCCATTTTCAAAATATCGCCAATTTGGTCGATAAACTTTTTCCTAGGGCGTGCCTTCTCGACTCGGCCGTTCACATCTGCCGTTTTGCTTTCTTCTCTTTCAAAAACCATTACTTTCGTCTTACATGCGTTCACTTTCATTCTCCTTTCTTTTGATTCCCAGTTCATTTATGTAACCATCATTTGCAACTCAGCCGCCGATGACGCAAATATGACTTGATCATCGGCATACAAAAGGCATTTGACGGTTAACTCGCCCATTCTTAACCCACATTCTTCATCTTTCAAAGTTTGCAAACACCGGTCCATAAATAGGTTGAACAGCCAAGGGGAAGCTACACAGCCCTGTCTGACACCTTTTTGGAAGCCAAACTAGTCCTAGTAGACCCCATTGATCCTGACACAAGCACTAGAGTCTCTATAAAGAGACCTTAATGCCTGTATCAAACCATCGCTCAACCCATATGAGTTCAGTGTTTGCCATAACACATTCCTGTCCACTCTGTCATAAGCCTTTTCCAAGTCCATGAATGCACAAAAAACTTTCTGGTTTTTGGCCAAAAACTTCTCCGCAATCATGCGCATGGAAAAGACTTGATCTGTACACCCCATTCCCTTTCTAAACCCGCTTGCACATCCCAAATTTTTCCATCAGTTTCTTTCATAACTCTTTCAATTAACACCTTAGCATACAGTTTACCCACAATACTAAGCAAGCTGATACCGCGGTAGTTTATGCAGTCCTGCTGTGACCCTTTTCCTTTATATATTGGTACTATAACTGCTTTACACCAGTCATCCGGTACCCGTTTTAATTCCAAACATAAATTAAACAAGGTGTACAGCAGGCCTGCTACCACTCCCTCTCCAGCCCTTAGCATCTCGAGTGATACTCTATCATATCCAGCTGCCTTACCTGCTTTCATGCTTTTCATTGCTTTCATTATTTCATCTACACTTATCTCCATACCCCTTTCCACTTCTTTCGGAATTTCTAGTTCACTTAAATTCAGACGACTCTTCACTCATAAATACGCTTTCAAAGTATTCCTTCCATCTGTTTAAATTCGAAACTTCATCATTCAGAATACATCCATTCTCGTCTCTTATAGCATTTATTATAGGCTGTTTTGTATTTCCCCTGGCAGTTCTTACGAGCTTCCAGAACATTTTTATGTTAACCTGGAAATTATCAGATATTCTTCTATCATTCTTGTCCGTTCTTTCTTTCTTTTTCCTTTCAACAACTTCTTTTACTCTCTTATTTAGACGTCTAAATTCTGCCTTTTTTCTTTCAATCTCATCATTCATACCAGAAGGATAACCAGCTTTGGTTGCTAGTAAATCTAACCATGCTTTCTTCTTTGATTCAACTTCCACCCGTACCTCATCATCCCACCATAACGTATTACTTTTCCTTTCACTTGTTCTCTTACTTACACCACATACTTCGGTGGCGGTAGCCACCAAACCTTTCTTAATATTATCCCACACAGTATTCAAGTCTAAATCATTCATACACAACTCATTCAAACATCTAATATTTTCTCTCAGTCTACATTTATAATTCTCTTTCACATCTTCATCTTGTAACTTCTCTATTCTTATACGCTGTAACGCAGTGGTAGACACAGATGTCCGATGCCGCCAACGCTTGAAAAGACCATTAATTCGACATAAGACCAAGTAATGATCCGTCCCTAAGTTGGACCCCCGGTAAACCCTTGTATCTACGACTGCGCTCTTCATTCTTTCATCCACAATTACGAAATCTATCATGCTTCTATCATCACCTCTTTCCCATGTATACATGTGAATCTTCTTATGACGAAAAATAGTATTCGTTACAAAAAGATTATAGAACAAAAACTAAATAATTTGGCATTTTTGTAATACATCGATGCATTCGCACAACTAAATTTAGTCTAGTGAGCAGTGCGGTTGTAACTATTTTTATTTTACGCATAGGACCAAGTGAATTATACTTTGACACGGGAAAATGCCTGCGTATGCGGCCCGTGTTGCTTTATGTATTTCGTTGCTCAGTTTTAAGCAATTAGGTAATGATTAAAACTACTTTTACGGATTTTATCGCGTTTATTTTTACTTTTTATTTTTAATTCCCGACGTTTCGGGCGCTTTCCAGCACCCATGGTCACGGGGGACTGAGATGACTGACGTCCCGATGTCATTGTTAAACCCGGAGTACCTTCAGCTTTTTTAATTATTGTTTATGGTCCGATCTATGCAAAATGAACTAACTCTGTCTTGAGGTCTTGCAGTGGTATGCTTGGGTTTAGTTTTAATTTTATTGATTATAGGATCCCAAGCAGGTGGTAGTACCCAGCCTCCTTCTCTATTGAAATTAGGATGTTTTTTAATTTCAATAGCCTCACGTATTATCCTTGGTAGGAATCGGTGTTCTTTCGCGAGGATTTGTGGTCTATCAAATCTGATGTAATGGTTGGGGCCGTCTAGGATATGATCACAAACTGCAGACTTCCCGGAACGTTGATGCTTCACATCAGCTATATGTTCTTTTATCAGATGATGAAGACATCAGATGATGTGAAGCATCAACGTTCCGGGAAGTCTGCAGTTTGTGATCATATCCTAGACGGCCCCAACCATTACATCAGATTTAAAAATAAAAAGTAAAAATAAACGCGATAAAATCCGTAAAAGTAGTTTTAATCATGTGTAGTGTTCGCGTAAATATAAGAAATCATCAATTAGGTAATGTTCTTTTTGTTCCAAAGCCTTATACCCAATACATTAACAGTCTTTTTAAACAATGTAATGTAAGTAATAATTTTGTTATTTCAATTCTCAACCTGACCCTTACTCCTGTTATTGCTTGTAAACCTAATTTGGCTGGACTCCACAAATTGCATTTAGTAATACGGGCATTTGGCTATCGTCCAGAAAATTAAATTACAGTTTGTAGTATGTTGTATGGAGCAACATGAAAATAGTATTTCACATATTATTGTTTTTAAATATTACTCTTTAATGTATTTTATTTTTGCAAGCTTGTATGCTTCTTAGAATTTTGAACTTAAAGAATTGCATGTAAACAGAAACATTGCAACAAGCATGAGAGCTACCTGATGGTAGGGGACCACCATTTGCTATTTAGTGGTGTCAAGGTGTTCAGAGATTGGATTCTCTTTTACCATACATCATACCATGCGTAAGAGGTGACAAAAGGGAAGAAAATATGCGATAGACAGCAATATTTTTCTAATTACAACTCAAAATATAAAAAATAATTATATAAATATATACGTGTGTTTCACAAATAAACGTTCTGTTTCTGATTCTAAATGCTGAAGGCCGCACGAAACAAGAATTTGTACGGCGTTGAAGTAATTTTTCCGGGTCTGGATATCTGGCTTTCTGAAATTGATCTATGTAAACTGCCTTCATAATACAAGAGAAAATCCGAGTGTTTTTTTATTTATTGTGTTTGAGTATCCGCTTGCCAAAAACTGTAGCAATATATATGGAGAAATCTTTGCCCAACAGTGAACTTTTGATAGGGTTTGATAAATGAATCTAAAAGGAAAACTAACTTCCTTAACACTAAAGCAACACATCAAACGTATCTCGATTTTGAGGTACCTTGAGGATCACCAGCTGATTAGTGACCGCCAATACGGTTTTCGCCGTGGTCGGTCAGCTGGTGATCTTCTGGTCTACCTCACTCACAGATGGGCGGAGGCAGTAGAGTTCAAGGGGGAGGCATTGGCCGTTAGTTTGGACATTGCGAAGGCCTTCGATCGGGTTTGGCACAAAGCGCTTCTTTCGAAGCTCCCTTCCTATGGGCTTCCCGAGAAATTGTGCGATTGGATCACCAGCTTTCTTGCAGATCGGAGCATCAAGGTCGTTGTAGACGGTGCAAGCTCCGATTGCAAGCCTATTAATGCTGGTGTTCCACAGGGCTGCGTGCTATCGCCAACGCTGTTTCTTCTGCATATCAATGATATGTTGCATACCCGTAACATTCATTGCTATGCAGATGACAGCACTGGTGATGCTCTTTACACCGGCCGAGCCAATATTTCTCGGGAAAACGTCTCCGAGTGCCGGGACAAACTTGTGTCTGAAGTCGAGTCTTTGCTGAACAGAGTCTCGGATTGGGGACGACTAAATCTAGTCCAGTTTAACCCCCAGAAGACACAAGTTTGCGCGATAACCGCTAAAAAGAACCCCTTTGTCGTATCCCCTCAGTTTCAAGGCACTCCCCTTGTTGCCTCAGCCAGTATCGGAATCCTCGGCGTCGACATATCGAGTGACGTGCAGTTTCGTGGTCACTTGGAAGGGAAGGCCAAATTGGCCTCTAAAAAGCTTGGCGTGCTCAGCAGAGCGGGGCAGTATTTCATGCCGGCACACCGCCTGCAACTTTACAAGGCGCAGGTTCGACCGCACATGGAATACTGTTCCCATCTCTGGGCTGGGGCTCCCCAGTACCAGCTCCTTCCACTTGACCGCATCCAGCGCAGAGCGGCTCGAATCGTCGACGACCGAGTGCTTTCCGATCGGCTCGATTCACTGGCGTTGCGAAGAGATGTTGCATCTCTTTGCGTATTTTATCGCATCTATCACGGGGAGTGCTCTGAGGAATTGTTCGGATTAATCCCAGCCGCCAAATTTCGTGAACGCACGACACGGCAAACGTCCCGATACCATCCACACCATCTGGATGCTTGGCGGTCCACCACTGTACGTTTCACAAGGAGCTTTCTTCCACGTACAACCTCTCTGTGGAATAGTTTATCACCGGCGATTTTTCCGGACCGATACGACCTGGGGACCTTCAAGAAAAGAGCTTACTCCTTTCTAAAGGGCCGGCAACGCACCCGCAATTCTCCTGGTGTTGCGGTTGATCATGGGCGGCGGTAGTCACTTAACATCAGGTGAGCCGCATGCTCGTTTGCCCCCTCTTCTATATAAAAAAAAAAAAAAAAAGATTTGTGTACCATGATGGAGGCTCCCCGAACGTTGGGAGAAAACGTGTTCTCGCAGCAGTTCTCTCTAAGCTGTTGCATTTATCTCAACATAACGAGTCCTGATGAATGCGGCTGCTTTTTACGTGGGTTTCTGGAACTAGAAAATAAAATAGAAATAGAAAAACCAAAGTTAAAAATAAAAGGTATATATATATATATATATATATATATATATATATATATATATATATATATATATATATATATATATATATATATATATATATATATATATGTATATATATATATATATATATATATATACTACACTCTACACTCACTATGCAATCCACTCACAGAATATCAGGGTATATACCATACACAGCAGCATTAAGCTACTAATTTACACTGGTACTCTGTGAGAGCGAGTTCCTTCTCTGTTCAAACCAACTTATTCGTTTTGAACAGAGAAGGAACTCGCTCTCACAGAGTACCAGTGTAAATTTGTAGCTTAATGCTGCTGTGTATGGTATATACCCTGATATTCTGTGAGTGGATTGCATAGTGAGTGTAGAGAACCCGATACCCTTTTTACTGGTCTTACTCCGCTCTGCAAATCAATAGGTTCCGTACTCTGATTCTGTACTCGGATAGCTATCGTAGCCCTACTGTACAAACGCTTCAGCATTTCTATATACCGACAGTCCACTAGCACTGATGAAGGGACTGTAAAACTGCCCAATTTCGATGGAATCAAAGGCTTTCTCATAGTCCACATATGCCAGGCAAAGTGGCGGATTGTACTCGTTGGTCTTGTGTAAAAGGGTATTTATGTTGTCCTTGGTACTAAAGCCTTTTCGTAAACCGACTTGTTAGGGAAGCTGGAAGTGGTCGAGTCTGCCTGCGAGAGAATTTGTAATTATTCCCGAAAACAGCACGTAGACGCGGCTCAGTAAGGAAATCGGTCTGTAGATCTTCAAGAGAGCTTGTCACCTTTCTTGAAGAAAAAGACCACCGCAATTCTGCTCCACGTCTCCAGATTAGTGCCACCATGGAGGACGGAATTAAAGAGCTTCTGAAGGAATTTATGTACCGGTATTCCACCCGTTTTCATTGCCTAAGATGTAGTTCCATCCTCGCACGTGGCCTTGCCATTTTTAAGGCGCTGGAGAGCCATTCTAATCTCGCTTAGACTGACGACATAGATTAACTTTAGTAAAATTACGTAGTGGTTGTATTACTAGATAAATAAGGTAGGTAGAAACTACAGAGTTCCATTTAGCATGATTCTGATATACTTATTTCGCCTCCTCCACATCCATATACCCACGCATATATGCTCGTAGGTTAAAGGTGCTCTTAATTTGGCTCATTTTAAATATATTGCCAATTTGGTCGATAAACTTTCGCCTAGTACGTCATTTTCTGACTCTGCCGTTAACTTTTGCAACATAAATTTGCTTTCACTCTCTCTTAATTCATTTATTTTACAGGATCCAACCACCGAAGCATTCCTTTCTTAATCCTAGCCACAACATCATACATACTCCTCGGTCGCATTTCTACTGCGTTTATTCAACTCTCTACCACTGCTTCTTATACCACACTCAACTTTCACTACCACACGTTAAAATAGGGACTAACACAGTATTGTGAATTGCCATAGGTGCCTTTTTGATACATTCTTACTTTCCACAACAAATTGTAGAGTTTCATTCACTCTGTTTCCCGCGCTGTCTCGTCGTTCTATATCCTTATCATTTCTCCTATCCCTACTAAATACACATCTCAAATAAAAAACTCATCTTCTTGCACGTACAACTCCCCTTCTAGTCTTATTTTACATTTGTTTGAATTTCTTCTCTTTCAAAAATCACAACTTTCATCTTATTTGCGTTCACATTCATTCTCCTTTCTTTTAATGACCTGTTCATTAATCTTATCTGCTGTTGACTCAAATATGACTTGATCATTGGGTGTTGACAATTAACTCACTTATTCTTAACCCACATGGTTCAACTGTCAAATTTTCCCAACTTCTGTCCATAAATAGGTTAAACAGTCACGGGGAAGCCACACAGCCTTATCTCACACCTTTATGGATGCCAAGACAGCCCGAGTAGACTCCGTTGATCCTAAAACAAATAGCTAACGTCTCTTTACAGAAATTTCAATGCCTGTATCAACCTAGCACTCAACGCAAATGAGTTTAGTGATTGCCATAACACATCCCTGTTCACTCTCATAAGCCTCTTCCAAGTTCACGAACGCAAAAAAACTTTTTGGTTTTGGGCCAAATACTTATCCGCAATCATGCGCCTGTAAAAGACTTGATCTGTACATCCCATTCCCTTTCTAAATCCCTCTTGCATATCCCGAATTTTTAATTAGTTTATTTCATAACTCTTTCAATTAGTACCTTAGTATAGTGTGTAGTTTTCCCACAGTGCTAAGAAGGCTGATACCATGGTAGGTTTTACAGTCTTTTCCTTTATATATCGCAGCTATCACGGCTTTGCATCAGTGTTCCGGTACCCGGCCCAGTTCCCAACATAAATTAAACAAGGTGTACAGCACACTTGTCAACACTTTTCTCCAGTGATACACTATCATATTCGGCTGCCTTACCTGATTTCATGCTTTACTTTGCTTACATTATTTCATCCATACTTATCTCCCTATCTCTTTTCTCTTCTATCGAAATTTCTATTTCATTTAATTCACACTTTTTTCACTCATAAATTCAAAATATAAAATATTCCTCCCAGCTCTTTAAACTCAAAACGCCATTATTCAGAATACAGCCATTCTAGTTTTGTATAACATTTATTCTAGGCTGTTTTTAATGTCCGCTGGCAGTTTCTATAATTTGTATATATTAATGTCAAGTACTATTTGGCTGATCTATCGTGTATTGTACAACAGCAGGAAGATTACGTAGAAATATTTGTGTATCGCACTTCTTATGACAATAATAATATTATTATTATCTTATTTAAAAAAGAGTTACCTCAACAGTAGAATTTTCTCCGCTTTTTTCGAGGCAGCTTACACACACAAATTTCACAAGGAGAAATCCGGACCCAAAACATATATATGTAGCATACAAATACTAGTGTCATGCGGAATTCAAATCCGTGCCTCATTGTTAAGCCTCTAGCCTAATAAGAAAGGATTTTGGAAAAATTCAACGCCTGAGGGAGGAAAATAGGGTGTTATAGCTTTTATCATAGTAACACTATATTTACAAAATCTTTGTTTAATAAAGATTTTTGGACTTGGATATATTTTCTGTGATATCGATGAATGGATTTCTGATATTCCGGAGTCAAGAAAGCGCAGTTGCTTCTCCGGTATAAGTAATCATCGGCATCGTCCTCCTTCTCAACTTTTCATAAATATTTCTTTCGAATTATCGCTCAATCGGTTCGTACATTGGACAATTATGATGACATTACCACAAACACAAAGATAAACGGGATAACCGGGAAACTCATAACATTTTTATGAATGTGAATTCATAAAAATTCAAAGTTGATAGTGTAAGAATATCCACAACCCCAACCCATCCCGGGGGTGTCTTTAGAGGTGTCAGAGGGACACAAGTAAAGAGATGAGCAGCATCGCCTTTCTAATAACGAATAAAAATTAAAAGCTGCGGTTGCGAGCCCGGCTTGCCAAGTGTGGCAACTATGGCAAATGTCCCCCTATGGAGGAGGCCTAGGTTCAGCAGTAGATATTAATAATAATAATAATAATAATAATTTATTCAGATAGAAAAGTGATACAGAGTAAGAGTCAAACAATGCATCTTATATACTAAATATGTTCTTAAAAATGAACTTGCTTCCTAAGTTAGGGTAAACCCTGTGTTTTAGGTTAAGCAAAGCTCTTCCCACTTACATAAAACCTTAAATAAGATACACAAAATATAATGAAATAATACAAGTGACACAGAAAAAAAAAATAGATCCTTAGAATTCAAAAGACATGCACAGATTAAAAAAAAAAAAATATTAGCAGAGAAGTAACGAATTGACATCTATGAACACTTATGCAAGTACTGTTAACAAATTCTCCGTTTCTTCATAAGACTTTAGTTGAAGCCATTTTCTGAGGGCAATGTTGCATTCATGCTTATTCATAGAATATATATGAACAATTTTGTTTACTTTATTATATAAAAATGGGCCAAGAAAGCAAAAATATTTTTTTATGAATTTTGTGTTGGGCTTAAAACTGGACTTAATCACAATGTCTTTACGACGCTTACATTTGATTTTGTCAGGGTCATAATTTATACACTGATGCTGTTTTTTTATAACATTTAGAACAAATAGTTGGCGAACAGTTAGTACTTGGCAGTTATTGTAGAGTAATATTGTAGGATATTGAAATGGTTTAAAAGTGGAGACCTTTAAAAGCGCTCTTTGAGCCCTTTCTAAAGAAACCATGTGCGTTTTTAGAGCCCCACCCCAACAAGAAATGCAATAAGTTAACAAAGATTCACACAGAGCAAGATACAGCTGTTTCAAAAGATATGGTTGCACTACATGTCTTAGATTTTTAAAAATATATATAAGTTTGCGGATACGATTTTTTAAATGTTGAATATGGTGTTCAAAAGATAGATTTTTGTCTAGAAGGATACCCAAATACCTGACAATCTCAACTCTTTCCAATAACGGACATCGGCAGGAAGTGAGAGAGCTAGGATTTTTTAAAATACAGCTATGTGCACGTAGAGAGAAAGCGTTTCCTGGTTGCGTCACATCACGAATGGAAAAGGTCAGATATTTGGTTTTCTCCGCATTTAAAGTTAATTTATTAGAGCACAACCACCTTTGTACAGAATTAAATGAATTTTGGGCAGCTTCAAAAGTTTTTTTCCAATCACCCTCTGCAAAAAGTAGCACAGTATCATCTGCATAGCAAATAGACTTTCCAGAAATGAGTTTCATTTGACAGAGATCATTAACATAAATTGTGAATATAATATTTGTAGACTATAATGGTAATGGAGGGAAATAGATAGACCGCCCGTTGTACCGCTTTTTTTCTCCTTTTTTATTCACATTTTTATTTTTCATGGTGTCCAATAAAGTGGATAAGATGGAGGAAAAATTGGATTCATAATGTAACAATATATTTTACAAGTTTGACCCACGGCCAGTACTAATTAGAGGCCCTTATTATGAAAGGTTGTTTGCGAAAGATTTGAATCGTTATAAGATATTGAGCTCAAATAGAAAATCGACGTCGAATCGCTTAATGCCAGGTGTTTGCAATGGTTGTTTTAGAATTTACAAAATCCTGTAATAATAATAAAATTACTTTAATGTCATTATGGCCAGGTTGGACAGAAATATTTTATTGTAGAAAATTTCGATGCTTGAGTGATTTTACGGCCAGGTAGAATTGAATAGTTGTTGGAAAAAAATATGTGCATAATTGAAATACTCATTAAATTCTCAATCATTAATTCAAATCCATTGAAAATACTTTACATTATTCGAGACATAAAAATTATATTTGTGTTATTTGGACAAACATTTGGACAAACACAAAACACAACACAAAAATCAGGGGGATGAGTCGCTCACGTCCGTAGGCTTCGACCACCTAACCTTAGGCCCACCCTACACGTGTCCCCCGGGTGGTGCTAAACGAGCGACAAAGCCGAAAAAAAAAAATAGACTCGGCTCCTCGCCGTATGGTAGCGGCGTAAAATCTACCACCACCCCTTGTTCGCACCATGACTCAGGTAATAAAAGGAATGGCCGAGTTCCCGGCGCCCCTTAAATGGGGCAGGGGTGCGAAGAATCTCCGGGAGAAAAACCGGCGACGAGGTTCGCCACCCGTCACGTTATGTCTCCCGGAGGGGCGAAAAGTGGATTGCGGAAACCCGTCTGGCTACGCTGAATGTATGTGGAGGAATGAACGATAAGATGGATGAAGTATGCGAAATGATGAATGACAGAGGAATAGATGTGTTATGTGTGAATGAGACGAAACGAAAGGGAAAGGATGCCACTGCACATGGCTCGTATACCGCGTATTGGTCTGGTGTAGGCGAGACCGAACGGGCATGCCAGGGAGTCGGTTTCATCCTTTCAGAAAGAATGGGTAAATGTGTGAAAGAGTATGAATGTGTAAGCCCGAGACTGCTATGGATACGAATGAAAGTGGGCTTAAAGAAGCTGTTCCTGCTAGGGGTGTACGCCCCAGACATGTCTAAGCCCACTTACATCCGAGAGCAGTTTTGGGACATGGTAAGGATGGTGTTGACAAAATGTAAGGAAAATGAAAATATTATTATGTTAGGAGACTTTAATGGAAGGGTTGGGGTGAAGAGGTCTGGTTATGAAAGGATATTGGGAACGTTTGGTGATGAAAGTATAAATGAGAATGGTGAAGACCTCCTCACCGTATGTGCGGAAAAGAATCTTTTTGTGACGAATACTTTTTTTCGTCATAAGAAGATTCACATGTATACATGGGAAAGAGGTGATGATAGAAGCATGATAGATTTCGTAATTGTGGATGAAAGAATGAGGAGCGCAGTCGTAGATACAAGGGTTTACCGGGGGTCCAACGTAGGGACGGATCATTACCTGGTCTTATGTCGAATTAATGGTCTTTTCAAGCGTTGGCGGCATCGGACATCTGTGTCTACCACTGCGTTACAGCGTATAAGAATAGAGAAGTTACAAGATGAAGATGTGAAAGAGAAGTATAAATGTAGACTGAGAGAAAATATTAGATGTTTGAATGAGTTGTGTATGAATGATTTAGACTTGAATACTGTGTGGGATAATATAAAGAAAGGTTTGGTGGATACCGCCACCGAAGTATGTGGTGTAAGTAAGAGAACAAATGAAAGGAAAAGTAATACGTTATGGTGGGAAGATGAGGTACGGGTGGAAGTTGAATCAAAGAAGAAAGCATGGTTAGTTTTACTAGCAACCAAAGCTGGTAATTCTTCTGGTATGAATGATGAGATTGAAAGAAAAAAGGCAAAATTTAGACGTCTAAATAAGAGAGTAAAAGAAGCTGTTGAAAGGAAAAAGAAAGAAAGAAAGGATAAGAATGATAGAAGGATATCTGATAATTTCCAGGCTAACATAAAAATGTTCTGGAAACTCGTAAGAACTGCCAGGGGAAATACAAAACAGCCTATAATAAATGCTATAAGAGACGAGAATGGATGTATTCTGAATGATGAAGTTTCGAATTTAAACAGATGGAAGGAATACTTTGAAGGCGTATTTATGAGTGAAGAGTCGTCTGATTTAAATGAACTAGAAATTCCGAAAGAAGTGGAAAGGGGTATGGAGATAAGTGTAGATGAAATAATGAAAGCAATGAAAAGCATGAAAGCAGGTAAGGCAGCTGGATATGATAGAGTATCACTCGAGATGCTAAGGGCTGGAGAGGGAGTGGTAGCAGGCCTGCTGTACACCTTGTTTAATTTATGTTGGGAATTAAAACGGGTACCGGATGACTGGTGTAAAGCAGTTATAGTACCAATATATAAAGGAAAAGGGTCACAGCAGGACTGCATAAACTACCGCGGTATCAGCTTGCTTAGTATTGTGGGTAAACTGTATGCTAAGGTGTTAATTGAAAGAGTTATGAAAGAAACTGATGGAAAAATTTGGGATGTGCAAGCGGGTTTTAGAAAGGGAATGGGGTGTACAGATCAGGTCTTTTCCATGCGCATGATTGCGGAGAAGATTTTGGCCAAAAACCAGAAAGTTTTTTGTGCATTCATGGACTTGGAAAAGGCTTATGACAGAGTGGACAGGAATGTGTTATGGCAAACACTGAACTCATATGGGTTGAGCGCTGGTTTGATACAGGCATTAAGGTCTCTTTATAGGGACTCTAGTGCTTGTGTCAGGATCAATGGGGTCTACTCGGACTGGTTTGGCATCCAAAAAGGTGTCAGACAGGGCTGTGTAGCTTCCCCTTGGCTGTTCAACCTATTTATGGACCGGTGTTTGCAAACTTTGAAAGATGAAGAATGTGGTTTAAGAATGGGCGAGTTAACCGTCAAATGCCTTTTGTATGCCGATGATCAAGTCATATTTGCGTCATCGGCGTCTGAATTGCAAATAATGGTTACATTAATGAACTGGGAATTAAAAGAAAGGGGAATGAAAGTGAACACATGTAAGACGAAAGTGATGGTTTTTGAAAGAGAAGAAAGCAAAACGGTATGTGAAATAAGAATAGAAGGAGAGTTAATTGAGCAAGTGGATGAGTTTGTGTATTTGGGATGTGTATGTAGCAGGGATGGTAGATATGATAGGGATATAGAACGACGAGTAAATGCAGGGAATAGAGTGAATGGGGCACTACACTCTATTATGGAGAACCAGAATGTGTCAAAACAGGCACGTATGGTGATTCATAATTCTGTGTTAGTCCCTACTTTAATGTATGGTAGTGAAAGCTGGGTGTGGCAGAAGAAGCACGAAAGTAGAATAAATGCTGTAGAAATGCGGTCTTTAAGGAATATGCTAGGTTTGAATCTGAATGACAGGGTGAGAAATTGCGTGATAAGGGATAAATGTGGTATGCAAGATGATGTTGTGACCAGGATTAAGAAAGGAATGCTTCGGTGGTTTGGTCATGTGGAAAGAATGAATGAGGAAAGAGTGACAAAGCAAATTTATATGGCAGATGTGAACGGCCGAGTCGGGAAGGGACGCCCTAGGAAAAAGTTTATCGACCAAATTGGCGATATTTTGAAAATGGGCCACGTTAGAAGTACCCTTAACCGACGAGCATGTATGCGTAGATATATGGATGTGAAGGAGGCGAAAGAGGTGTGTCAGGATCGTGCCAAATGGAAGTCCGTAGTCTCTGCCTACCCCTCTGGGTGACAGGCGTGAGTGTTTATGTATGTATGTATGTATGTAAAAATCAGCTACATCTTTCTAAAAACAAATCAAAATAAAAAAAACTGAGTTTTCCGACCTTCCTGACAAGCGTGGCAACTATGGCAAATTCCTCCATTGGAAGGGATTTATAGGTGAGGTCTGTGTTAGGCAGTGGACTTTTATGAACTCTAATGGATGGATGGATGAGTGAAATTAATTCTAAAGGAAATATTTAATATCAACTATATTTAATATTAACTAGTTCGAAGTCAGGACTCAAGTCGACGATCACAATCACGACCATCGAGTCTAAATTTTTAAAAACAAATATAACAATTTAAAATAAACATTATAAATAACCATTATACGAGTAATTATAAATGCCTCATATCATTTCATGGATGTCGTAAGAAGCGGCACAGGGAACTGAAACAGCAGGTGGGCAACAGCATTCTCCTAACAATAATAACGTAAAAAAATGTGATTTATAACCCGCTGGCTTGGCAAATATGGCGAATATATTTTGAATCGTCATTTAATGCCCCGGTCGCTGTACACTGCAGATAGGGGCACTACGGCAGCGCGGCGCATATAAAGCTTTGGTCTCTTGATCGTAACGCACAACGCTGCGGTATGCAGTATGCGGTGTCGCACACATAATTTAATTTATTGTATAAATTTAAAGGTCATTTAATTTACTGATATCACTTCATAAGAATGCTTTTTACATGTGATTTATACAATGACTTTGTCATTGACATTGACTTTGACAGGAGTCTCAATACAGGTAATCTTGAAATATTGGGTGCGTTTGGCAGAAAAAAGCGCTAGCAAGCGCTTGTAAGCAAAATGGCGATCGTAATCGGTAAGCGCTGTCAAATCGTAAGTAGCTATTTTCCTCCAGGACACGATGTTAGTTTTAACCGAGGAATCTAACCTAATTTAAATATTTGTTTGTAAAGTATTCATATTAAAAACTTACCAATCATGATTTTTAATAGCATGTATATGTTTATTCATGTCATTAATATTACTTAAAACTAATATTGCACAATAGAACTAATAAACTCTACTTCAAAACAAACAAATTAAATAAGCAAAATGGCGGATTGTGTCAGCGCTACTGAAGTAGCAATCGTGTCCTGGCCGAAAACTATTTTAGCGCTTATAAGCGCTTGCTAGCGCTTTTTTCTGCCAAACGCACCCATTGTTTTATGGAGCCTGTACTTTGGATAACGAATGATCAACGACATATAATGTAAAATTATAAATGTCATATGTTAAATGAAGCTTTGTATTAAATTGAATCAATCAAAAAATTGTTCGGAAAATTCTTAAACACTGTCATAAACCCGCAGGTCTCGAAATGATTACAAATTCGAAACGTATTGAGTACTAAGCTCGAGTATGATCAAAATTTGTTGCGGAAACACTTGATGTTGTTTCTGTGTTCTTGGCGATTTGTTAATGTGTACCAAACAAGCAGGCTGGTACATGTTGGCTATAGCTCCCAGAGCTAAGGCAAGTACCAACGTATAGACAGACTATTTGTCTAGCCTCACCGTTACTCATCGTTGCTCACCTAGCTGCCTAAGTGCATGCGAACGCCAACGTGTATATGGTTCGTTTGGCATGCTTTGACACCACGTGAGATCACTCGCCACATCTTCGGTACAGCGTCGTTTATTCAGCACTAATCAAAAGCGATCACCTGCACACGGCAAGTCGTGTTTGTTCACTCTTTTAAATTTGGCCGACATGTAGACTGTACGAGTAGCACTCACCTTGTATCAATTTGCCTACGTTCGCATTGGCGAAGGCTTGGCCAACACGTATTACCAGCCTTACAATTCAGAATAGAAACTGGTTGCGGCCAACATGTTGATAGCTCTACAAAAACTAGTGTATTTTGGCGTTAGCATTAGGCTTCGTTCAAGTTCAGTTCTAAGTTCAAACTTGACCAAAATGTAGACTGTGACACTCGCCTTACATAAATTTGTCTACACTCTCATTAACTGAGGCTTGGTCGACATGTACTGCCGTTTTTTCTCTAATTCTGACTTACTATTATTGGACTATTGCAATAACCGAAATTTCAAAAAAAAAGGTAATGGCTTTTGATATACAAGGTATGTATAACTATATATCTTGTTTACGTCGTGCATAATACCTATATCCAGGCTGATGAGAGGCAGCAGCGTCATGTACTGGTACTGCGTACTTCAATCCTCCTGCCAATCATGTTGATTAATCCAATCCTGCATTGGTGTGGTTGCTGTGTAAGAATATTCACTTGCCCATATCAGATCGTTGGTGTCGTGAGAGACGACAGAGGCAACAGAGTGAAACAGTTCTGGGTGTGGGCAGCAGCATTTTCCTAATAACGACTAAAAATAAAAGGTACGGTTGTCAACCCGTTTACCAAGAGTTTCAACTATAGAAAATATCCCCCCTACGAGGCAATTTATGGGGGAGGTTTTTGTTTAGCAGTGGACTTGTGACTTGTAACAGTGACTGTAACATTAACATATATACCATAGACTTTACAGGCTGACGGTGAAGAAGTCATAAGAAGCGGCTGTGAAAAATGCTAGAAAATTTTATTGGCTTACAATATAAGAAGCAGTGTCAAAAGTGCGATACGTCTGGTACTGCGATCGGCCTGTGCCCATCAGTGGGACGTATATAGGCTGTAACTATCACATATAACCGAAACCGACTGGATTCCTGCCACGTCGGCTAGTCTCAACGGAGTATAGCCATCTGCGCAGGACTAATTATAGCGCTCGAGTGCATGCTCTAGTACAAGTTGCACTCTCTATTCCCTCATCTTCATAATCCGATAGGATGACAAACCCACGCGACCAGAGGGAGGTTAGCCACAGGAAAAACTGATTTACTTGGTTTTATAGGCACGGGTGAGAAAACACCGCCAACTTCCTGATTCCAGGCTGCTATTGAGATTTTTTTTACAGAAAAACACACTAACTTATTCTAATCCGACCCAAGATTTGAACCCGGGACCTCAAGATCATAACTGCGTTTAAGACTACTAGATCAACAAGGCGGTAACTAGACAAGCTAAGGAAGAAGAAGTAAATTGTAGAACTGAATTAGGTTGGAAGATAAGTCCCCGCCTTATTATTTCACATTAAGCAAGCAAACCAATTTCGATCCGCGCCGGTAGAAATGAAATTGTTATCCGAAATTCGATATTATGAAAAACAAATTCATTCACATTCTCCGACATTGACGACGCAATCGTAAGGAAACGTGGTAAAGTCATGCTTAGCTATATCGTTGTTAATATAGCTAAGCATGACTTTGATCGGTTCAGCTGATCGGCTGAAACAAGGAAGGACCACGTTTTTATAAAATACTAGCGTAAAATAGAAGCTAAGATTTGCTGTGTTTTTTTTTTGTTAAATATAGAGAAGGGGAGATTGAAAGTGGTGACAATTCATCTGCATTTTTATTCTTAAGCAAGGATGGATATAGACGTGTATAAGCTACAATATCCACTTACAATCAGGTGAACTGTGCGCTCGTTTGTCACCCTTATGCTAAAAATTGTGAGTGTTAGAGATGCGAATTTTTGAATTATCCAACATTATTAGGATTCATTATAAGTCTAAAGAAGCATAAATTTGTTTGTTTGTTTTACATAATGAAATAACTTTATTCTGTTCGTAAAGGAATTCCGCTTCGCGCATAACAAAATGAAGTAAAGTTGGATAAGAAATTTGGAGAACCGAAATTAAATTTGTTGAGATCTAACGTCACGTCATATTTTCCTCTCGAAAAGTTTTGTTTAATATTAAACACTAACAAAACAACACCTTACCGCACGCGGAGTGACAAAATATTTTTGCTGTCCGACAAGACTGTCGGTTTGTTTTGACTTTGAAGTTTCTTTGTGAATTCTCAAGTATATTTACCAGATGTTCGGTCTAGCCAAAGTAAATACTTACACTGAATAAATATGAGTAAAAGTCGATTTTTGTTCCCTTATTAGCTTTACCAACGATTACCAACACTAACACATAATATTTATGCAATCACTTAAAGTAATAACAAAAATGCTGCAATTACTTAAAGGTAAACTGCGCATGATTATAACCATGTCATTATTATAATATTTTCAACAGTGGTTCTGTCAGGCAGCAGTTTTTGCTGTCGCACAGATGGGCCAGCTTAAACCGGGTTGGTACCACGACCTCATAGAATACCAGCTTGGAACAGAGGTTTACCTCTGCGTTTCGCTTGTGGCCGGAGGCCCAATTCTCCTTCCCATTAACATTTTAGCGGAATCAATTAAAAAACTACCCTAGGAGGGTACCAGCACCCTAGGAGGCGGAAAATCCCTCGCTGAGTATACACAACCAAGGAATCCTACTCTTTCTGAGAGTGGGATCTCAGGCTGCCTTGCATATTCTGAGGGGCAAGGCGCGGGGCGCAAGTCCGCTCGCGATTAAAACTGCTTGGGGCAAACGGAGCAATAGGGCTAAGCGACCCATATCAAGCTGTCCGTGAGTTTTTGAAACATCAGGGACGCTGTTCACTACTATCTGAAGACGGTGAATCCAGCCTGCTGTTTTTAACCGAGGCTCAGGTGTCCTCTACAGCTGGTACTTCATATCTCTCCTACCCGGGGTACACATTAGAACACTACTTTGTGTCTCGGGCTGGAGTTTGCGTATACATCAGAGAAGACATGTATTTTCGACGCTTCGGCATTTTTGAAAGTACGGACCTGTCAATTCTATGAATGCGCGTAGACAGATACGACCTTATCCGCGTCTTTTTCTAAGCGTCTGAAAGCGGTAATGCCGAAACAGAGTGACTCGTCGAACACGTCTAAATGGCTACAGATTCCTTGCTACAGCAGATCATATCCGCAGTGATCGTGTTCCTTGGCGATTTTAACCCCCACCACGCAAAGTGACTCGGTTCACGTTTAACCGATCATGTGTGCACTTTGCCTTGGCTTGGATTCTAGATGTGTAAGATCACATACACTTTTCTTGTTGGACCTTCTGCTGACCTCTCGTCCGGACGGATATCGGGGTTCCGTCTTGCCGGAGTGTGGTGCCAGTCACATTAACGTCGCGTTTGCATTCTGCAGGCTAACGTCTAATGGCTAATGTCAAGCATTATAAGTCGGTTGATTGGGATAAGATGCGGTCTTTTTTTGCATTCTTCCCGTGGGCGGGTTTGCTTCGCGCCAGACTATGCCAGCGTTGTTGCTGATTCTGTCGCTGATAGGGTACTACGAGGTATGAAACTTTTTATTCCATCATCTGTGGTGCCCATCGGAGGCAGATCTAATCTATAATCATAATATAATCAGGAGTGCAACCAAGCCTGGGCTGACGCATTAACGTCTAAGGACTTAAACACGAGCACTCCTAAAAAGAAGTAAAATTTCGCCTCTAGGTCCATAAAAAGAGTCATTGCCAAGGCAAAGTCATATCGGCGGAATTGGCGAGAAAGTAGTTTGCCTTCCTTCGGGAACCCGTGCTTTCAGGTCTGTCGCCAAGGCTGTCCTAGGAAACTTCTGTCTGTACCAATACATTTTCGTCGTGGTCAATCAGCTGGTGACCTTCTCTACTCTCTATTCTGGTCTACCTGACTCATAGATTGATGGAGGCAGTAGAGTCCATGGGGGAGGCATTGCATGTTAGGTTGGATACAGGACAAGGCTTTCGATCGGGTCTGGAACAAAGCGCTTCTTTCGAAGCTCCCTTCTTATGGGCTTCCCGAGAAATTGTGCAATTGTATTACCAGTTTCCTTGCTGAGCGGAGCATCAAGGTCATAGTAGATGGTGCATGCACTGATTACAAGCCTATTAACACTGGTGTTGCACAAAGCTGCGTGCTATCACCAACGCTGTTTCTTCTACGTATCAATGATATGTTATAAACTAGTAACATTCTTTTCTATGCAGACGACTGTGTTGGTGCTACTTTATACGTCGTTAAAACGGCACTGAATACCGGGAAACAATTGTGTCTGAAGTCGAGTTTTTGCTGAACAATGTTTCGGATTGGGGGCGACTAAAGCTAGTCCAGTTCAATCCTCAGAAAACACATATTTGCGCGTTTACCGTTAGAAAGAATCCCTTTGTCGTACCTCCTTAGTTTTAAGGCGCTCCCGTTGCTGCTGTAGCTAGCATTGGAATTCTCAGCGTTTATATATCAAGTAATGTGCAGTTTTCTAGTCACTTAGAAGGGAAGGCCAAATTAGCCTCTAAAAAGCTTGGCATGATCAGTAGAGCGAGACAATATTTCATGTTGGAACAACGCTTGCAACTTTTCAAAGCGCAAGTTCTGCCGTACATGGAGTACTGTTATTATATCCGGGCCGTGGCAAACCAGTGCCAGCTACTTCCACTTGAGCGCATCCATCGCAGAGTATTTCAAACTGTTGATGACCGAATCCTTTCTGATCGGCTCGGTTCAGTGACCCTGCGTAGGACTTTTGCAGCTCTTTGCATTTTTATCGCACCTACCACGGGAAGTACTCTGAAGAATAATTGTTCGGATTAATTCCTGCCGCCAAATTTCACGAATGCACATCGCGCCAAAATTCACGATACCATCTTCACTATCTGGATGCATGGCGGTACACCACTGGACGTTTTACTACGACTTTTCTTTCTCGTACAACTCCTCTGTAGATTTTTATATCACTGGCGAATTTGTGGACCAATATGACTCATGGATGTTCGGGCTAATGAGCTTACTCCTTTCTAAAAGGGAGGCAACGCAACCGCAATAGCCCTGGTGTTGCGGTTGTTCATGGGCGGCGGTAGTCATTTACCATTAGGTGAACCGCATGATCGATCGGTTGGCCCCTCTTCTATAAAAAATAATCATCATAATCGCCATAATTTCCGTAGTATAGCCACGCTGCAGCTATATTATGGTCGTGCACGATTGAGTTGTGTTGACCGGGGTTACTGTGTTTCGTATGGTGAGTTTCGAGAACCGAATACCCTTTTTACTGGAAACGAGTGACAACGTATCCGCATTGATTAATAATCGAGGATAAACGAAGATAACTATGGGCCACAGCATCCAATGACCATTAGGTGGGCTGTTTGCTCGTTTGTAACCCTTATTCCATACAGAAAACCACAAACCAAAACTAAACTTAAACTTACACGGATAGACTTAGAGAATATTCTGGGTGGATATAAATCCCATTGTCTCTATACGCCATAGGTATCGCGTATTTAAAAGTAATGACTTTTATAATAACAAAGTGTCCAAGCGTTGCCTGAGTCGCCGCAGATTCCGATTCCGCACTGAAAAAGCAGCACAGTTTCTAAGGCTCATTTTCGACTTGAAAGTACCACCTTCTATTTTTGTTGTTATAGTGATGGTTAAAATTAATTGGATCAGCGTAATGAAATAAAATAAAATTATGTGGCTTATCAAATATTAAGATCACCTCCCACTCTCCCTCAATTGCGTGCACTAACCCCGTTATCTTTAATCGCAGAACCACTACTCCTAACAGTAGAAAAAACACACGACCGTCGATAATACGATACGTCTTTCATCTCTAAGTAAGACGTCATCAGGAGAAGTAGACTATGCTGTAGCTGACCGCTAAGCAAGTTATAGTCTCACGTATACCATATATCCTCAACACTATAACTCCAGCTTTGTTCTTATTTATAAAACTAGATCCTGTCCAAACTGCCAGCATTGAAGAATCTTGTATTTCTATACGCTTCTTTTCTTAGCCCCTTGCCTCCTCGTTAAGGACTCGGGGGGATCCATTGTGCACATAATCATCATCGGTTGCAGCACTACTTACCAATAGGAGCTTAAGTTCCTACTAGGCTGCACTAAAAGTATCGGGAATGGAATATTTCCACTGTTCCTGTCAGATTAAAATCTTTTTAATTGAAAACTTCTTGGTTTTAAAAATCGAATACCATTTATTTATTTAAAAAAAAATTCTCGGTCTTGTCACAAGGTTTTGTCAAACTTGTTTAGTCGTTGAAAAAATGGAATTGACTCGAGAACATTCAAGAGCGATGATTTATTATGACTTTCGAAGTGGTTTAACACAAAAACAGTGTGTTGACCGGATAATTTCTGCATTTGGTGATGAAGCCCCATCTAAAACCATAATTTATCGCTGGTTTGCTGAATTTCAACGTGGACGTGTCAAGCTCAGTGATGATCCCCGTCAAGGTCGTCCAAAAACTGCAGTCACCCAAAAAAACGTTGATGCTGTGCGTAAGCTGATTGAGGAAGATCGACATATGACATACCGCAAAATTCAGGCAACTTTAGACATTGGTATGAGTCAAATGCAAATAATCTTGCATGAACAATTAGGTGTAAAAAGTTGTTGTCCCGATGGATACCACATTCGCTCTGTGAAGAGCAAAAAGCGGCTCGCGTTACTTCTTGCGTCAGAACTCTCGAAAGATTCCACGCAGGATCCTCAAACGCTCTATACAATATTGTATCAGGTGACGAATCTTGCATGTACGCGTACGAACCCGAAACAAAACACCAGTCACGAGCTAGGGTGTTCGAAAATGAGTTAAAACCAACAAAAATTGTTCGTTCACGGACTGTTGCAAAAAAATGGTGGCCACGTTTGTCTCCAAAACCGGCCATGTTACGACTATTCCTCTTGAAGGACAAAGAACGGTTAATGCAAAATGGTATGCTAGCATTTGTTTGCCACAGGTCGATTGTGAACTCCGTAAAGAGAACAGCAACCGCCACATCATCCTCCATCAGGACAATGCGAGTTCTCACACCGCACACAGAACAAAAGGTTTTTTAGAGCAAGAAAACATAGAATTATTATACCATCCGCCGTACAGCACCAACCTAAGCCCTAATGATTTCTATACTTTCCCTAAAATAAAGAATAAATTGCGTGGACAGAGATTTATATTACCTGAATAAGCTGTGGACGCCTACAAAACGGCCATTTTGGAGACCCCAACTTCCGAATGGAATGGTTGATTCAATGATTGGTTGGATTCGTGTAGAAAAATGTGTCAAATTTCGCGAAGAATACTTCGAAAAGCAATAAATACATTTTTACATAGTAATGTTGTGTCACTTCCTTGATTCCCGAAATTTTCAGTGCCGCCCTCGTATGAACGTAATATTCCTCAAGTGGCACAATTTTTTTCTAATTATATAAATAATAATTCTAGAACGGTAGCTCAATGCAAATCTGTATAAGATTGATGAAGTCTTTGTAAGGAATTAGTTTTCGTACACTTTTTAAGAATCTGAAAATGTTTACGAAAATTTGCCATATTTAGTTAGGGGGTGATTTTTTCTTCACAGTGATAAACATAATTGGTGTTTCACGTACATTGATTTAATATGTACTTACGTACTAGAACAGCTATTTCAAACAAAAAATGTGCGCTACTCTGTGTTCGCGCGGTTTGTTTTCTTATCATAGAATAAACATAGGTAGAATGATCGTTAGGTAATAAAAGATTGTACTGTTAAATAGGTAAATTGTATCGAGAACAATTTTTTAAATTTTGTCATTTATTTTGTATATTATATTTGCTTACTTAATATTATATTATATCACAATTACATTTTAATGATATTTTTATCTCAATATTTTAAAAGGTATCTATCTCAAATATTAAAAAAAAACATACTAAGTGTATGTTTAACAAAACTTGTTAATATAACATTTAAATTACAAATACATTTAATTAAATTAGACATTTAAAGACTTTGACTTTGATGTGGAAACCTAAAAATAAAATATAAAAATAATTAGCAGATTTCAATATAAAAATTTGGCCTAATTATGATAACTCATATATGTTTCTACCAAAAAAATGTGTATAATAATATATTCGTCCTGTATTTAAGTACCCACAGAAATGTTGCTTCTGAACAAAATAATTTCATAATCTATATTACGTGACACAAGATGGCGTCTTAGGAATAATTTGTTTTATTACTAATTTATAATACTTTTTTTATTGATTAAGTATCTTATTAACCAATGAAAAGTAATTCCTTGGTTTTTACTGACATTTCTTGAATTATTTGTGCAGTATCTAAGTACGCACGACGGCATATTTTTATCACGAGATTTTTTTTAATCAACACATCACGTGTCAACTCTACAAGCGCCTTGCGAGTGACTGATTAAAGTGCGGTGTATGCACCGCAGTTGAATGGAACATAGTAGCTGAATGCATTGTCGCCTCTAGTACGTACTACATATTAGCTCAATGTTCACATAGCTATTTTATGGTGCAGAAAGTTTAGTTACCGCAACGATTCGTTCACAATAATTTGATCTGTCAAAATAATTGATTAGTCCAATTGTTTTAAACATAAGTTTTTAATTTAAATCTAGTGATCCGCGACCGCTTTGCCTGGATCTGATCTATAAGTTTAGTGGTTTTCTTTAGATTTAAGATACCTAAACTCTATATTATCTATACTCGTATTTATCAAAAATCATTTCTTACAGTTTTTCGAATTTCCAAAAAAATCAATCAATCACTCCTCGTATGGCTATCTATATGTTCGTGCAGTTCCAGCCATTACAAAGTCCAGCTCGGACAGGCAAAATTTGAATGGTCTTAATGGAATGCAAATAACGCCGTTAGCACAATACAAGACATTTATATCATATTATATCCAGACACTTCAATTTCATATATATTATTATTTAAAATATTACCATTAATTAAAAAAACTATTTTAATATCAATGTTTTGACGGCTAAATAACGGGTCGAATTCCGTACGGAATACAGTACAAACCCAAGAATAATGTGTATGAAACGCAAAGTTTATACGAAATTTTCGGACGTGGAACGAGCCACGCTGCAAGTATATTAGTAGTATAAGTGCAGCACGAGTGGGTCGGCTCGGCCGGGAAAAGAAAACATTCTCCCAGAATACCAAAGCAAAATAGCAGCTTAACGTTACTGTGATTCGTATTGTATGCGTGTAAGTGTAAAGAATCGGAGACTATTGTCTGAAAACGAGACATTCCATCTTAGTCCGCACAAGTGACAACGTATTCTGCATTTTGATTTGTAATCGAGGAAACGTGTAGATGTCTCTGGACCACAGCAAACACTTAACAACAGGTGGACTACGTGCTCGTTTGTAACATTTTCCTTACAAGAAAAATATACAAATAATTTTTCCTGGTTTGAATTACCTGGTGTGATTTGCATTTTCATCAGCTCGAAAATGTTTATAAGCTGGTCACGGGCCTCTCTTGCCAAGGGAAGATTTGCTAACCGTTACCATTATATCCTATTAATTTCCCCCTGCTGAACATAGGCCTCCCCATAGATTGCCCATAGGGGGGATATTTGCCAGAGTTGCCACGCTTGGCAGCAGTTTAGCAACCGCAGTTTATTTTTATTTTCTGGCATTATTACGAAGACGCTGCTCATGATTTGATTATCTCTGTCGCCTTTATGACAACCACGGATTGATGTGGGGTAGTTAATATTACGGTAATAGTAATGTAATCGAGATGTTATACTGTCATGTACTGGGAGCCTTGAGTTATTTCCATCATTTCCGGGAGACGACAACGAAGCGAAAGTGTTGTTTTTTATACGATAAGAGTGACAAACGAGCACACAGCCCACCTTATGGTAAGTGAACTCTATGGTCAATGGACATTTACATCTTTCTTCGATTAGGATTCGAAATACTAACGGATTGGTTGTTTTCCTTAAGGACTAAGATGCAATACCTCTATCCCAGTAAAAATAATCGTAGGTTCTCTGCACTCACCAAACGAAATGTTTAGCACTAGGCTGCCATTTTTTGGATATTCTGTAAGAGTGTGGTCCTTTTCCGGTCGAGTTGAACTATTCCTGCTACAAACCAATACACTTGTATGTTAATATTATTGCTAGAATATGTTTTAATATTAAAAATCACTTTTGAAATTCCCCAAGATTAGGGTACTTTACAGCATCCATGGTCACAGGAGGTTGGTAGTTGCTACCGTGATTGAAAATCGACCGGGAAGATATCATCACATTCTTTACTACTAAACACAGAATGAATAGACCATAAAATTAGATAATAAAATCGTGAAGTATCTCGTAAGTTTTATCTCACACGAGACAGTTCGTTTTGTAAAACTTTGTAAAGAACGTAGAACGCTACTCGACAACTTAAAATTACTTTGTTCACGATATACGGTTGACTTGTGCGCTTTGGTCTTGTACTGGCTTTTATATATAGCATTCCTTTCCTTTCTTGAGCAAGTATTGAAAAAAATTATGCTGATTTTTTATGATTAAAATTATTTTACTTAATGTGTTTTCATTCCGATTTCTTAAGAAAAGTTGCGGTTTATTTGCATACTTAATAATATGGCAGAATTGACAAGTTTAGTTGAATGACCCTTTCCAAAAGGTCGTTTCCAAACTGTTTCTAAACTAAATTTTGTAAATAATTAATAAACTTTTCTAACTTCATAATTTACTTTTGAAAAACAAACGCGTTTCACGCTTATTTTTCATCGGACAGAGATTTTTTTCTGCACCGGTGGTAAAATAAAAAAATATAAGTACTTTCAATAAAAATTACATGTAATCTATAATTAGTAAAAGAATATTCTATATTATTCTGCTCTAATGTACTCCAGACCAAATTTCAGTCTCGGTGGCCAGTTTCAACGGAGATATTATATAGATATAGGAGACAGATATTATACGCATGACGCAAAAGAGGCAGTCAAACCAATCTAAATTGAGATTGTAAGGATAAGTAATTTAAGTTCATAAATGAATATAAATTTGTTTATATCTTGATTACAGCACCTATCTATACGATTCCAGCATGCTATAAAATTCGGCAAAACAAATATATTTGTGATTATCAAAGTCAAGTCGTTCATAAGTTATCCGATCACAAATAGACGCACTAATACTTGACTTGATATTTGTTGTTTCACTTAAAATAGTGTATTGGCTTGACCGGGGTATGAGCACACTCACACAGAATACCAGGGTAAACAGCAGCTTAATGTTGCCGTATTTCATATATTTAGTCTAGAGGACCGGAGATCTATTTTATTGGAAATGTGGCATTCTATCTTAGTCCTCATGGTTATCAAAGCATTTGCATTTAGATTTTTAATCGTGGATAAATGTAGATTTCTATGAGCTACAGTATGCACTTACCATCAGGTGGACTTTGTGCTTGTTTGTCACCATTATTTTATTTAAAAAAATTGAATGCGATCGAGAGCATCCTAAAATGGATGGAGTTGTATTAATGCCACATTGCAGTTCATCTCCTAAAATTTAAGTTTCTCAAAACTTCCACGCGAATATTGTAAATAGTTTACATGAGAAGTGAATTTAATATTTTAATCATTAAAGTTGTTTTGGTGTAGGGGAACGCTACATTTGTGTTTATATACTCTCTTTAGGTACACGGATATTTTCTATCTATTTTAATAAAAACCGGTACCCCACACTAAGATTTTCTTCCGCATTATAGAGGCATATTTACTTAAAATGTATGAAATAAAAATTAAAAAATTAAATTGGCAAATTGAGCTGGGGTAGGCATGGCTTACCAATTGCGCTGGCAACTAACTTAGACTGAATATCGCCACTTTCATAATACTGATTAATTATAATTTCCATTGCACCTTATTACATAAGACTAGTAAATAAGGTGCGTTGGAGTATTATACAACAAATAATGACAACCATTTAATTTATTTTAAACACAACGTTGAAAAAAAGTCTAAAATATAGTGAAACATTATGGTGAATTTTTTTTCACTTTTCTTGAATTAACGCCAAGAACCGGTAAAAGGTTTAAAATAAAACGGCAGTGAAAGTATAACAATGCACTGACGAGCGCTAGAAACGCGTTAAAAAATGTTGAAAATAAATATTTTCAGTTACAAAAAATGAACGCCATAATATTAAAGCAAATAATAATAAAGTAAATAAAATATACGCCTTAAAGTTATCTAAATTGAATTACAGTGTTTTGTTACATTTTATTTATAATGGATACGTGAAGCCTGGTTTAAAATGACCAAATGGGAATGGCGACCAGTGTTGCCATTCCCATTTGGTCATTTTAAATATGTATATGCTTTGTTATGAATATGTTTTGTTATGATAAATATGTATATGTTTTGTTGTATATGTTTTAGTATGTATGTGGACGCAGATGTCTCAAGAGTGCTCTTTGAGGGAGGTCTATGTTCAGTAGTAGATTTGATGAGAGATAAAAATATGTCAATCATGCCAATGCCACTAAGTATCATGTTCCCATGATAATAACAACACTTCATTTTTAACAGATATAATTTTACGACGATTTTTAATGTATTTAAGTGCGAGTTTGCATTTGTCATTTTGTTTGCTTTTGCATTTCCAAAATCTGATTTCCGCCAATTTCAAAATATATTTTAATATAGATTGTTTAAAAAAGGTTATAAGACTTTACAGATGATAATAAACCCTGAGAATGAGGTTCTAGTTTATTTTGTGTCTTTAATTATTGTAAAACTTTAATGAGTGTAAGCTGTTCTTTTTTAAAAAAAATGAAAGTCCCGCTTCATCTTAACCCTTAAATGCATGATTATTTGTTTTGGAACTAAAAAAATAGTATATGATAGGAAATTAGTCACAGGTTACGTAAAAAATAATAAAAAATTCCAGCTAATAATATAGAATATTTATTTTGAAAAAAATACTACGTAGACTTTTGGCAACAATATGCGTTTATTGATAAAATTACTGTAGACGTAAGCAAATAGTCATATTATAATTTTATTCATTAGTATAGGAATTTCCTTATTATTTATGAATGAAATACAGCAAAGCAATTGCGATTTTTGTTATGACATAAAGCAACCTTGCTTTTGACACACTCAGTCCGTGAAAATCCTTTACAACCTGGAAGTTTGCATCTATTTTTAGCGCTGCACCCTTTTTCATCATGACCTATACCATCAGTCCGGATATCTTTTGACGGAACAGGTTTAGCGGGACCTCGGTGTTTTTTAGCTTCGATCTCCCTTTCCACATTATTGCTTGAGGGTCTTCCTCTTTTATTTTTATCGTACTTTTTATAGGAGCATAAAGTCTCTGCAAGTTCAGATCTGTAATCTCCTAAGGTAAGATTTGGGTATTTTTTCTTATACAGTATCCAAGAATTGATCACTGCCATATCAACCATGTGATAAAATAATATACCACTTGCGACTTTTTATTCTGATTTTATACCTACCCAAAAAACTATCCATGAGGTCAACTCCTCCTATATGGACGTTATAATCTTTGACTATTTTTGGACAAGCTATGGGAATTTGTTTCCTTTTTGTTTCTTGTCGTATCTATTCACAGTTTCGGCTGGTTCGGAGCCTACATAAGTTGACGCTAATGTGAAAACCTTATTATCTTTCCAGCATGTTACCGAGATATCAAGGCCTTCGCAATCAGCTACTTGTTCCTCATATGTTCCTCGTACTATAGAATCTTTCATAAAATCTTTTACACCTGGCAATTTGCAATTCTTTCCGAGGCGGTTACGTTGAATAGTACCAAATGCATATATTCCTTGAGTCCATAGGTAATACAGTAAAGGAACGGATGTATAGAAATTATCGAAATATAGGATATGGTTCATTTTTCGTCGAATTGAACGGCACGATCTAATCACTGTATTACCGACTACGCCAATATCAGGTTCATCAGATAAGTTGTCAACATTTTGTTTACCAGAATATATTTCAAAACTATAAGCATATCCAGAGAGTGAACACAAAACAAACAACTTAAAACCCCATTTATGGGGTTTGTTGGGTAAATATTGCTTCATAAAATGAGCTACCTTAGTCGAACACATTTGCTCATCTAGAGAGAGCCTTTGGTCAAATGGTGCCACACTCACGAACAATTTGTTCAAGTGTACTACAACTGGTCTTATGTTATGAAGACGATCATGGTTTGGGTGTCCAATCGGCTTGTGCTGTGCATTATCATTGAAATGTATTACTGATCTTATTTTTTTTATATATATATAGAAGAGGGGGCAAACGAGCATGCGGCTCATCTGATGTTAAGTGACTACCGCCGCCCATGATCAACCGCAACACCAGGAGAGTTGCGGGTGCGTTGCCGGCCCTTTAGAAAGGAGTAAGCTCTTTTCTTGAAGGTCCCCAGATCGTATCGGTCCGGAAAAATCGCCGGTGGTAAACTATTCCACAGAGAGGTTGTACGTGGAAGAAAACTCCTTGTGAAACGTACAGTGGTGGACCGCCAAGCATCCAGATGGTGTGGATGGTATCGGGACGTTTGCCGTGTAGTGCGTTCACGAAATTTGGCTGCTGGGATTAATCCGAACAATTCCTCAGAGCACTCTCCGTGATAGATGCGATAAAATACGCAAAGAGATGCAACATCTCTTCGCAGCGCCAGTGAATCGAGCCGATCGGAAAGCACTCGGTCGTCGACGATTCGAGCCACTCTGCGCTGGATGCGGTCAAGTGGAAGGAGCTGGTACTGGGGAGCACCAGCCCAGAGATGGGAACAGTATTCCATGTGCGACCGAACCTGCGCCTTGTAAAGTTGCAGGCGGTGTGCCGGCATGAAATATTGTCCCGCTCTGCTGAGCACGCCAAGCTATTTAGAGGCCAATTTGGCTTTCCCTTCCAAGTGACCACGAAACTGCACGTCACTCGATATGTCGACGCCGAGGATTCCGATACTGGCTGAGGTAACAAGGGGAGTGCCTTGAAACTGAGGGGATACGACAAAGGGGTTCTTTTTAGCGGTTAACGCGCAAACTTGTGTCTTCTGGGGGTTAAACTGGACTAGATTTAGTCGTCCCCAATCTGAGACTCTGTTCAGCAAAGACTCGACTTCAGACACAAGTTTGTCCCGGCACTCGGAGACGTTTTCCCGAGAAATATTGGCTCGGCCGGTGTAAAGAGCATCACCAGTGCTGTCATCTGCATAGCAATGAATGTTACGGGTATGCAACATATCATTGATATGCAGAAGAAACAGCGTTGGCGATAGCACGCAGCCCTGTGGAACACCAGCATTAATAGGCTTGCAATCGGAGCTTGCACCGTCTACAACGACCTTGATGCTCCGATCTGCAAGAAAGCTGGTGATCCAATCGCACAATTTCTCGGGAAGCCCATAGGAAGGGAGCTTCGAAAGAAGCGCTTTGTGCCAAACCCGATCGAAGGCCTTCGCAATGTCCAAACTAACGGCCAATGCCTCCCCCTTGAACTCTACTGCCTCCGCCCATCTGCGAGTGAGGTAGACCAGAAGATCACCAGCTGACTAACCACGGCGAAAACCGTATTGGCGGTCACTAATCAGCTGGTGATGCTCAAGGTACCTCATGAGCTGGCAGTTTACAATGGACTCCATTGTTTTGGAGAACAAGGAGGTGATGGCGATTGGCCGGTAGTTGGACGGGTCTGAGCGGTCGCCTTTTTTAGGGATCGGGTGGACGAAAGCCGTCTTCCATGATTTTGGGACTACGCCTAGGGAGTAGGAGTACCGGAAAAGACGCGTTAAAACCGGTGCCAACTCTGGAGCACACGTCCTCAGCACAATTGAGGGGATTCCGTCAGGCCCACTCGACTTGTGGATGTCCAAGGAGAGGAGTGCTTTGCGAACCGAGCGCTGTGTGAACTGCACTTCCGGCATGGAGCACTCACACCGCGGGATGGTCGGCGGCGTACTCCCCCCGTCATCGAGAGTCGAGTTAGACGCAAAGAAAGAGCCTAGAAGATCGGCTTTCTCCTTTGCAGTATGGGCCAGTGAGTCGTCCTCCCTGTGCAGAGATGGAAGAGATGGCTGACAAAAATTCCCCTCGACAGCCTTGGCGAGATTATTATATTATATTGGCGAGATTTATTTTCTCAAATCTATTTACCGTCATGGTCTGTCGTATATGATCGAAGCCATATTTACCCCAGTAGGATCTAACATTTGGGTAATGGTACACGGACATAAATATGATGATACCTAGAAATTGACGGATTTCAGTAGCAGTTACAGGAGGACAGTTGAATACATTTTTTGCATGATGTATAAATTTGTTTGTTCCACAATAACAGTGAGTATATCCTCATTCATAAATTCGGAGAAAAATTGGAATGGTGTTTCAAGCGCGGCTAGTGGAGGAGAAAGGTCTGTATTTCCTGTGAAACGTATACGTTCTTCACTGTATTGCAAATTACGATTTTTCCATATAAGTTCTCTACTTTGTTGCCTTCACGCTGCAACACCAAGAAGACTTGAATGTGGTTGACAATTCGAAGGTCCTGGAGCTGGACTATTGAAGTGATCCAACCATCCTTCTTCCATGTTCGAAGGTGGATTTTCATTGTATTCTTCATCGTCATCATTATTGTCCTCTAATTCGCTTATTAGATCTTGTAGTTGCGGGTGATAATCAATTTCGTTTATATCACCCATATCCTCTTCGTCTTCAGAAATGTCTCCATTTTCTATTCGTGCAAGTAAATCCTCAATATCGTCATCTTTTAGCCGTCTAGACATCCTATAAAGCAAATCAAACTACGTTAAAAGACCCAGACACCAAAAACACTCGCTTATAATTATTTATGAAACAAACGCATAATGTAGACATTTGGCAACATACAGTAATTTCCAAAAATCTGTCTTGTATCTAATATAACTTTCAAATACAACATCAAACATTGATAGCTTACCCGATAACAAATTAGAAGTAATTTTTTTAGAATAAGAAGAATCACTTTTTTATTAGGAACTCGACAATAGAAACTATGTCTTCTAGTAACACACTGAACTTCATCACCCACTACATTCAAATGTCAAAAAACGAGTAACTTACCCGCCAATTGTAATATCAACTTTTTTCTTTCAGTAATGATTTATTGCCTATGGTTATTTACGAGCATTCGGAAACGCAGGGACTCGAGGTTTTTGAATAAAATAACGTGAAAATAAAACCGAGAGTTTACATTTCCATGCTTTCCATGTTCAACAGTGAACTGAGACGGACTGATAAATATTTTTTATGCTTAATCAGCCCGCAAAAGTCTACTGATTGACATGGGCCTCTCCATTGGAAGGAAGGAATTGCCCTTACTGTCACTCTTGCCAGGTAAATTAACGATCGCAGTACCAAATCTGCTAATACACAAAGTAATAATAAATAGTAATAATGTCCTCCAGACAGATCACGACTTCCATTCTCAACATATATTAGCCACATATGTTGTAAACATATATCTTTACTATAAACACAGATGACGTTAGCATTAAAATTTGTGATATCTATGTTACATTTTAATTCATTATACATTATAAATACATAAACACTCACTTCCGTCACCCAGAGGGGTAGGCAGAGACTACAGACTTCCATTTGGCATGATCCTGACACATATCTCTCGCCTCCTACACATTCATATACCTACGCATACATGCTTGTCAGTTGAAGGCCTAATTTGTCTCTTTTTTCAATATATCGCTAATTTGGTCGATACACTTTCGCCTAGGACGCCCCTTTCTGACTCTTCCATTCACTTCTGCAACATAAATTTGCTTTTTTACTCTTTCCTCATTCATTATTTCTACATGACCAAACCACCGAAATATTCCTTTCCTAATTTTGATCACAGCATCATCTTGCAATTCACACTCTTCTTTTATCACACAGTTTCTCACTCTGTCTTCGATTCAACCCTAACATACTCCTTAGTGACCGCAAATAATATGACTTTAGTATTAATTTATTTAATCAAATTAACATACACATACGCATATATATAACGGCTGAGTTAATATCTAAGGTATTCTTTACTAGTCTGCCTTGGAGTAATGCAGAGACAAAAAGAAGTTTTTCGTCTAGCATAAGCAACATCTTTAAAGCACCATTTGTCGAAAACCGTAAGATCTTTTCTTGTGTTGTTCATTCACTGCGTTGTAAAGTTAATTGGGCTGTTCCGAATGATAATCGCCAACATTTTCCTTTCCCATTTTTAACCTAACCAGGTGGAATCCGCTGAGCTTGATAAAAATAAATTAACTCAAACTCAGCTAAAAAGTAAGTAAAGGGGCAGCTTGAAAGAGATAGAGTGCTTACGATAAAGTATGTTTCAGAAGATATTTCCAAAACTGCTACTGTAATTTTAGTACTGCAGTTTGTGTTTAATTGAAGGATTGGATGAGGAGCTATTAAATTACTTATGATGTGCCATCATTAAAGTTCACTGCTAAACTCTCTGAAAATTCAATATTCTAAAAATCTCTCAGAAAATTAAAAAGAAAATAATTTGCATAGGTTTTCCTCCTATGGGTACTGGTATAATTAAAAACCAACCAAAATAGGGAAATTAAAAAAATTGTGCATTTTATGAGTTAATAATTTCGTAAATAATTTCGTACAGTTAGAAATCACGATTTTTTTTTAGTAAAACACGTTATAATGGGATATATAAAGATGCAATATGTGCTGTAACTTTCAAAATATACTATGTAAACGTTATAATATTGCACAAATCCTTAAATAAATATGACAATAACTCATCCCGATAGATTTTATAAAACCAACCGTAGATTGCAATTGTTTGCAACAGTAGTCGAATGTTTCATTTCTTATTAATTACAGACTTTTTAAACCTTAATTTACTTTAGTATCCTCATAAATCAACTTTATCCTTACACTTCTTCACTTCATTTTATATCTGCACTACCCCAAAGTAGACTGGTGGAAAATGCCTCAAATATTAAGTCTGCCTTTACACCACGTATGCACATATAGATTAAAACACATAAATAGATAAAAGTCCACTCCACACAAGAGCAAAAATATTGTTTTCTTAAATGTCATTTTTTAATCACTAATTGCTTAATGACGCTCTAGTAGGTGAGATAGGCATTCATTAAAATATTTTCTGAGGTTTCAGAGGCATTCTATCATAATCCTAAGGGATGATAACGCATTTTCTCTCTTCTTCTTCCGTCTGTGAGTTACAACATCCACTTACAATCAGATGGATTGTATGTTCCTTTGTCACTCTTATTTTGTAATAAAATTTTTCAGCATTCCTAACCATGAAACATTTGAGAAAGGATAGATAAAATATAGAAGATCATCGGTAAGGTAATAAAAAACCATATACACATTTTAACAGTTTGTATTGGGTATAATTAAATTACAATAAGGATATACGTAAATACAATGGTCGATTGGGGCTGGTCGTGACATTTTGTTTTTAAAGTGTCAATTTTTTTTGTTTTGTGGAGAGTAAGGAGCAAATATACCTTATAGAAGAAACACGTCAGTACAGGTACTGCTATTGGCAGCAAAAGTAGGTAGGATGAGTTCTACCACCCAAAAATTTGTTCGCGTATTGTGAAATTTACGGCGGGTGTTTAACCCCTGAGTTATCACAGCTCTAAATGTACATTTAGTAGTCGAATTACCTTCATCATCATTACCACCATAATTTATCCTTACAAATGATGAACACACTTTATATAATGACATTCTAGCAAAAATATCCATATTACATCCATCATCATCATCATCATCATCACAAGTCCACTGCTGAACATAGGCCTCCCCCAAGTAATGCCACAAAGCACGGTCCTGAGCCACCTGCATCCATCGACTTCCTGCATATCTTACCAGGTCATCACTCCATCTAGTGGGGGTCATCCTTTTTTTTTTTTGCGGATGGAAAATCATCTAATGACGCCTTTCGCTCTGGGTGGAGCGTAAGGGAGTGTCAGACTTTTACTGACTAAAAACCATCCGTGTTCCTTCAGTGCCCTTACGTTCCGGAGCCGCGGTATCTCTTTCGAACAGCCCGCAGCCCCGGCAGGCGTCGGCCCTTGCGGGCCCCTTCACGCTGGTGACAGCTCTTTGAGGCGCGCGTGGAACAAAACGCGCCGTCGACACGGCCTGTCGTCGTTAGATGGACGGACGGCGAGCTACCCATTGCTCGCCGTCCACAGGCCCGCGCCTACGGTGGCCGGGCGTCACGACGTAGCCCCCGACGCCCAGGGCGTCTCCCGCGGCGGCCGGGGAGGAAAACTGCTGCTCTCTCCTTCTCCCGCTCCGCCACCTCCTTCGCTAGCATCACTGCTTCGCAGAAGGTGGTGACGGCATCCCATTCCGTCTCGCTTCGGACCATGGCTTCGACCAGGGCCGGAAGCGAGATGTCGCCGCCGCCTATCGCCGCTACGAGGACACGGCGGTGCTCCGCCCAAGCAGGGCACACCTCCACGGTGTGTTCCACCGTGTCATCCGGTCCATCCTCGCAGTGGGGGGTCGCCCTACACTACGCCTACCGGTACGAGGCTGCCACTCGAGAACCTTTCTTCCCCATCGGTTATCGGTTGTTCGAGCTATATGGCCGGCCCATTGCCACTTCAGCTTACTAATCCGTTGGGCTATGTCGGTCACTCTGGTTTTACTGCGGATATCCTCATTTCTGAGTCTATCACGCAGAGAAACTCCGAGCATAGCCCTCTCCATAGCTCGCTGAGCGACCTTGAGCGTCCTCATACGGCCAGCCCATATACCCCCCATGAAGAATTACATCCACGTACGTTGATAAAATTAATAACACTAATAACATATTATCATATTTTAACACAGAAGATCGTTGTTTTTTTCTACTTAAATGTTTTTTAACAGATAAGTTATAAGCACCATATCATCGTTCGTCTTTTTTCTCAATACAATCTAACAGTATACGACTCATGAGCTATTGTCACAGCGTAATATCTAACGGAATAATAATTTTTTATGGCATATCATGCGTTATAAATCAAAATATCAATATTATTATATTTTAATTAGTCTAATTATCTAATATTGTAATATTATTTGTTTCATTTTTAATTCGCAAGTTAATCTTTTCGTGGCTCCAGTAAATGTCTAGAAGACATTAGAGTTGGTTCGGTAGCGGAGGGTGCGAATATTGTCTATAAAGGGCGTAGTTTTGCGCTGACGTTATGTTTGGTGAGAGCGGACTTGTCGTGAGATTTTCCTACTTGAAGATCCCTTCAGCCATGCCAATTTGACAGTCGGTATATCAAGTGCTGAAGTGTTTATACAGTAGGGATATGATAGCTATCCGCGTACAAAACCAGAATTCGAAACCTATCAATTTGCAGAGAAGTGTAAAACAGGGTGACGTTATATCCCCGAAACTCTTTACCGCTGCAATGGAAGACGTTTTCAAGCTACTGGACTGGAAAGGATACGGTATTAACATCAATGGCAAGTACTTCACTCACCTTCGATATGCCAACGATATGGTCCTAATGGCAGAATCGCTGGTAGACCTAAGCACTATGCATAATGACCTCAATAGGGTCTCCCAACGGAGAGGTCTTAAGATTAACATGGACAGAACAAAGATTATGCTCAATGTTCATGTCACACCTATGCCGGTAGTTGTTGGCAGCAATAAGCTCGAAGTTGTTGGCGAGTACGTTTACCTAGGAAAAATAGTCCGACTAGGTAAGTCCAACTTCGACCGAGAAGTCAATCGACGGATTCAACTCGGCGTGGCAGCGTTAGGGAATCTCAGCAAAACATCTTCTCGTCAGGTATACCTCAAAATCTGAAAACTAGATTGTACAACCAGTGCGTGTTGCCAGTGATGACTTACGGATCTGAGACGTGGTTCTTCACTGCTGGCCATGTGAGGACGCTCAAGGTCACTCAACGAGCTATGGTAAGGCTATGCTCGGGGTTACGCTACGTGATGAACTTAGAAATGAGGATATCTGCAGTAGAACCAGAGTGACCAACGTAGCCCAACGGATTAGTAAGTGGAAGTGGCAGTGGTTCGGCCATATAGCTCGAAGAACTGACAACCGATTGGGAAAAGGTTTTCGAGTGGCAGCCTCGTACCGGTAGCTGTAATGTTGAGCGCCCCTCCCATTAGATGAAGTAACGACCTAGTAAGACACGCAGCAAGTCGATGGATGCAGGTGGCTCAGGACCGTAGTTTGTGGGATTCGTTGGGGGAGGCTTATATTCAGCAGTGGACTTGTGAAGGGCTGTAGTGATGATGATAATGACGATGGAATCAATTTGCCCAGAAGAAGCCTATTTATACGCCTTGAACAGTTTAATATTATACGCCAAGTACGTAGTAACAGATGCCAGCAGGGCATTCCATTCCTTGGATGTGCGCATTGTAAAACAAGACCTTTAGTGCTTAGTGCGAATATTTGGAATGTAATCCCAGTGTGAGTGGTACCTGCAGCACATCTGGTACTCCCATGTGTAAATAGAGTTGGCAGTATAATCTTATGAAGCTCATAGGCCCACTTTCTAAAGTAGGTACAATGTGAAAAAACCGACAAATAAGTAACTTGGCGGCGGTGAGCTAAGCTATGTTTCTTAGTCTCTACTAGCTTTTTGTGACCTATTAGCCTCTTGGCTCTGCGTCGAGTGTGGCAAGTACAAATTTGCTGAGCCGTCCTAAAGGTGACTGCAGTACTCTATACATGTTCGGCCTTGAGATTTGTATATTGTTAGAAGCTGTCCAGGTGTAAAAGATCGCTTCACCTATTGCAGAATGCCCAGTTTTTTGGCTGCAGTTTGCCCTTTTGACTTAAAATTAGCGCCAATGTTAAGGGTAACGCTTATCTGTATGCCGAGAAGTTTGAAATGATCAGTAACCTCTACAGTTGTACTTCGAAAGTATTTTTCCGAACGAGCAGAGTAAAATTAGATTGCTTAAATGTGATTTACTAGGTTGTATGACTCCTTTTTATGCAGGAGACCGTCCGGGTAGGTAACACAGTCATACCAACGTCTGTCGCCAAATAGCAACGCTTGCATTGTTGCATCCTGTCTTAAGCGTATAGAGAGCCAGTATAATTTCAGGCTGTATAATTACATTCGGTAATAGTTCTCAAGGGTGACAACGTATTCATCAACCTGCTTTGTATGATGTTGGTTGCGAGTATCCATGCGTATCCAACGTGCCATTTGATGAACTTTGAGATCAATAAATCAATGTTTAAGTATTTATCAACACGCATTGAAATGAAGACAAAATGAAATAAATTATATAGAACGTACACTATACACGGTCTTATTGCTCTGGAAGCGATTTCTTTCGAAAAACTTTTTGCGTAAAGAACTGTTACAACAAATTGCGAATAGAGAAAATGCAAATAAATCAGAGAATAAAGTAAAAGGAAAGAAGTTATTTGCCTTTAAATTTCGTAAAAAAATAAAACTAAAAAATCATGACGTTAATAAATTTAATTTACATTATTAACATTATATAGTTAATTTTGAATCATAAATCAGGGGAAAATCTTTCTCAAGTCAAAAGTATCCAGACAACATATTCATGACTTCGATAGATATGTAAATGTTTCTGATGCAGCTAGAAATTCGAAAATATTTAATTTGTGTTTACGCAAAACTTTTCAAAGTTGACAAGACAAGTCTCTTTTGTGAAATTTTTATCGGAGTTTCAGAACTTCTGCGGACAGATAAATAATAGTTCCTCCGCGAAAATAAGAACGAAAAATTTTAAGAAAAAATTTCTTAGAGTTTATGAAATATTATTTTATATTGCCTTATTCTTTTTACTGTATTATCTTTTTACATGGTAGAGACAAACTACATTTTTTATATAGCTGTAGGACGAATGGGTTGAATAGACCAGGGCAGGACCACGCTCTCAGAGAATACTAACGCGGAACAGCAGATTATTACTGCTGTACATAATAAAAACATTATAATATACCTATGAGATGAATACATTATTGAACAAACAAGTCACTAACTCAATACAGCTCGTCTACACGTCATATCATCATTCATCAACATTAAACCCCTTCACAAGTCCTCATAGTGAACATAGACCTCCCCCAAGGAATGCCACAAAGTACAATCCTGAGCTACCTGCACTCATCCACTTCCTGCATGTCTTACCTGATGATAGCTGATCACTTAGCGGTCAGCTACCACAGTCTAGTTCACCTGAAGACCCGCTTGGAGTCGAAACATGTGTCATATTATCGACGGCGGTGTGTGGTATTAGGATAAATGATGCCGGGGGTAGTGCATGCAATTGAGGGAGGGCGGGCGGTTCTCTTCAAATTGGTAAGACATATCATTTTATTTTAGTATATGGAGCCTATTTCCCGGCACGTTACAGCCGCCACACTAATATCGTTTTGGTTTTCGACGTTGGCTTAATATAAGTATTTTTCTAAATTACTACGTGTAAAAATGGGCTGTGTCCATAAATATACGTAAAACTGAGACTGTTTCTCTTATTACTCAACTTACGAACACTTACAACATACGTGGTAGAACCATGATACAGCTGTGCTGTGATTGTAGCACGAATGATTCGTCTCGAGCGGGGTAGGAGGACACTCTCACAGGATACCAGCGATGAGTTTCATTGAGCTACTATTTTACAGCAGCTCAATGCAACTCATTTAACTAGAAATGAGACATGGCGTTATGTCCTCAGGGGTGATAACGCATCTGCACGAATGAATGAAACAAAATATGGGTCACAGCATCCACTTGGTTGTCACCCTTGTTCTATATTTAAAATATTATAATATTATATTGCCAATTACGCTTCAAAAAAAGTCTCGTTGTGTTTTTTACTAGTTCTTCCCAGGACAAACGTTTTTTCCGAACCATTGATAAAGCTTAAATGATTTTAAATAACTATTCTTATAATCTATATTGAATAAAAACTATTCCTTTCTATTGAGCCCATTCGATGTCCAAGGGATGCGTTACAATACTCTTAATCTGATGTCACAGGAAGAATACGTGCAAGAACGCATGCGCTAGGTGGTACGAATCTTTTTCTGCTTAAGAGTCCATCTGGGTATAACATCCTCTTACCTACATACAGCAGTGCATGCATTCTTATGCTCCAGTCTGAAGGGTATAGAGCGCCAGTATAATTACAGGCTGTGAGACAGACATTTTAGTTAGCTTTCATTGTTTGAAGTCATGTGCAGACTGTACTGTAAGTTCGTTTATTTTTTTAAAACTTATTTAGGACAACCAACACGACATACATGAACACAATGTAAATATTAGAAATAACAGGAAAGTTCATATCTAACGTTTTAAGTAAAGGTTGCCACGGCATGCAATGATATATAGTTCTTAAAACTTAAAGGGGAATGCCCACAGTGGTAAATTAAAAAAGTGACTTTCAATAAGTATTTTTATAATCTACATTGAATAAAAAAGTTTCTATTTCTATTTCTATTTCCACTGTTCATAGACACTTCAGCCATGGGTGCCCACATATAAAAGCATATGGAAATGATAATATGCAATTAAAAGAATGAAATGGTTAAGGAATTGGTTTAAAAGAGTCGGGATTTTTATGACATAAAAGTTTTTATTTTCACAAATACAGTTTTTAACGACTACTTTTACCGATATTATTGCTCTTAATTTTTTAACTTTTAATTCCCGACATTTCGGGTGCTTTATTGCACCCGTGGTCACGGGGAACTGAAGTGACTGCCGTCCCAATGTCAGTATTGGATTGGTACCTTCAGCTTTTTATTATTATTTTTATGGTTCAATTTATGCAGATTGAACTTACTCTGTCTTTAAGTATTGCAGTGGTATGCTTGAGTTTAATTTTAATTTTATTTATTATAGTATCCCAAGCAGGTGGTAGTATCCAGCCTCCTTCTCTATTGAAATTAGGATGTTTTTTAATTTCAGTATCATCCTATCATCCTTGGTAGGAATTAAGGTTCTTTCGCGAGGATTTGTGGTCTATCAAAAATGATGTATATCTATCTGGTTGGGGTCGTCTAGGATATGATCACAAACTGCAGACTTCCTAGAATTTTGATGCTTAACGTCAGCTATATGTTCTTACAGGAGAGTTATAATTGATCTTTTTATTTGCCCAATATATTTGTAGAGGAATATGATACTTGACGGATTTTGAGAACTGACTAATATTCTTATATATATATATATATATATATATATATATATATATATATATATATATATATATATATATATATATATATATATATATATATATATATATTTATATATATATACATACATATATACAAACAATGCCCTGAACGAAAACTTGCCCCTAGAAAAGTTTACCTTATAGTCAAAAGTGATTCAACACAGTTTCATACCAAACGGAATTACCATTACTGCAGATGTATACAGTTAAGAACTGAATACAATGATGGAGAAGCTGGCACATCTCCTACCAGCTTTGGTCAATCGCTCAACTCCGCTCCTCCTGTACGACAGCGCGCGACCTCATACTCCACGGACAGTCAACAGACGTTCTCCAAGTTACAAGAGCTGAGGTTGGAAGTTCTCCGTCATCACTGTACTCACCAGACTTTGCACCTACAGGCTTCTACCTTTTCCAGAATTTTGATGATTTTGTGGCGGTAAATATTTCAATACCCGATAGGCAGTACAAAATGCCTTTTAAGAATTTGTTGTCTCCAGTCCAGCAGATTTCTTCTAGAAGACTTCCATAAACTGCCACTGAATTGACATCGATTTCATAGATGATTTCTTAGATTAATAGATTTAAAAATATAGAAAAAACGATAATTCCAAAAAAACCGCAATTTAATTGGTAATATTATACCAAATAGTATGTGCGGCGTGGATTTTACATTAATTTAATTTTCATTTTCTTTCTCTCAGCATTTGCTAGCTTCACAGAAATTAAAGATGGCCTGTGCGCAACAGTAGGTTAATTTTGGAGTGTACAGTTAGAAAAGAGGAATGTAGAGGCGGCGTTAAAATGTCAACTACCCCGTGACGTCCCGTGGATGTCATAAGAGGCAACAGAGGTATATAAGGTATATATAAGAGGCAACAGAGGTATATAATATAAGCCAGGAGATAGGCAGCAGCGGCTACCAACCCGTCGACAAAGCGTGGTAACTATGGAAGAGGCAACTATAAAGGTTCTATGTTCTGCAATTCACTTCTGATAGGCTGTAGAAGTATATAAAATAAAATAAAATAAGTAACAAATAATTGACGACATCCTCTCTATACGACAGAATTAACTGAGGAAATAAAGCCATAAATTAAACGATCGAAGATGCCGAAAGTTAATAAATAAAACTCATTTTTTGCATATAATTATTAATATATATATATATATATATATATATATATATATATATATATATATATATATATATATATATATATATCACCAATTTCTAATTAATAAAGCATTTCTACAAACATTTCTTATCCAGTTATAAAATTAATTCAAGTTATCATGCTACGCTAAATCAAAAGTTTTTTTTAAAGATGGGAAACGGCGGTAATCTGCCTTGCGTTTTACCGAAGTTTACTCGTATCGTCGTGAAAATATTGGAGGGTTTTTTTTTGTTGGTTCACCTTGTTTTCTGGGATTTATGATAACTACGGAGTGGAATAATTTGCAAGCATCTCCTTTTCTGTTGGAATATAATCTGTACCTCTTCCATGCAAGAGTGAATAGGCTTTTGTTACGCTAAGACAGCGCGATTTACCATCTAGGTTCCACCACAACTTACCACCGGGTGATATTGCGGTCAAGCATTGACTTAAGCAAAGCGGCATTGCTCTCATAACCCCATCGAAATGAGAAACCTGTATATATAGGTCTCATTGCTAGGCAATGTGACCTATAAAAACCGCTTAGCTAACTTTTATCCTTAATGTAAAGATAACAATATATCTTAATAATAACATATCAATAGTAGGCAACTTGTTCTGTGGGGCGTCTCAAAAACATGTAAGAATAATTTTTGAGGAGTAAAAGTATATGTTATAATAATTATTATCTTTAAAATAAACTACTAGGTCATGTGCGCGACTTATATTAGTATACTTTATACCTAGGTTGCTGCTTTTTACTCTGTGTTTGGCGACAGTATTAGTGCTCACACTGTAGTGCGCGAAGACCGCTGTCCCGGGTAACAGCAGTCTCACTGTGAAGGGTATCGGATGCTTGTTGTGGAGCAAAGAGTGTTTTGTATGGTAACTCTTCGTCCTAGCTTCCTGGTTTTCAGCTAACCGTAAGTAGAGTGAAACGCACCCGCCACCCCTTTAGTTTTTGTGTTGTTTGTTGCATTAGGCAACAGCTAGGTAGTTTTTATTACGTGGGGAATTGTCGACGCATACTCACCGAAGGATGGGTTATGTTGGACTCGCGCCGACAAAACCCAATGGTGTTCCACCTTCGTCGCATATGCACGCCCACAACAAATGGCATGGCCTCCTCCGCAGCCTCCATTCTCGTGTCGTATGTGCGAAGGCCATGGGGCCTGGAAAAATGAGCATTTAGAAGCACTAGCCAAACTGACTCAAGTGGCGGATCTGGTCTATGGCTCTGTCGTCAACCAAGATTCGGGTACGGTGAGAAGGGAGAGTGGCGCATTGCAATACCGACACTCCTTTCCAACGGTGTTGGGTCTGCGGGGGAAAGGATGGATGGAAGGAAGGATGCGTTGCATCAATTAACTGTGCGGCCCTATCAGAGTCGCGAAGAACAGGGCAAGTGGCCATACCAGCACTCCTCTTCCTCCGCAAGTCCACCTGGACTGCAGCGGTAGGGAGAGAGGACACCCCTCTCACCACAGCCCACCGACATAGATCCAAAGTGGGCTCACCAAGCCCAATCGAAGTGGCCTCCTTGAGCCGGCCCCTAGTTCCTTTTAGTTTACCGCGGGTGACCAAGCCACGGCTACCAAGCCCCTCCGCCGCTACAAGGCGGGTACCCGTTCAGGAAGGAGCTACGTACACACCCTAGCGTACTAACACGCTAAGTGTATAGGCGTTTAATTTTGGAACTCGACTCCAAAAGGTGAGGAGCTTGGTAAACATCTGTGTTAACTGTGTTAGCATATGAAACAATGGCGTTATACTCATATGATTTTGCGAGTTTCACCCTCGTCCAGGGAAAAAAGCTCAAGTGCGCAACACCAAAAAAGACAGCCAAAACTAAATCGGCTACCTCGTCCCCCAATGCCACTCTCCACTCACATTAACGCACTCAACCCCCCAAGCCCGCGGCTAAGCCCGCATGGTATTGGTCCCCTGCTGAACGTAGGGAAAAGCCGCCACTACCTATTATAATCCAAGATAAGCGAAGGGAAACAACATGTCCAACTGGTTGAATGCCAAAAAGATATACTGCCCAAAACTGCAAAAAGCCGGTTAGGGCATCCGTATGTTTGTCAACTTAATTGAAGAATTCCGCGGCGTGACCAGTCACCTGCGCACCTAAGAAATCTCCTTCCACACTTACGCTCTCCCAGAGAAGCGTAATTTTCGTGTGGTCGTTCGAGGACTCCCGAAGAAACTCGAGACCGTTCATATTCTCGATGACCTCAAAACCGAAATTCTTCCGGTCCGTAAAGTGCACAGAACGCACCACCAGACCGACAAAAATCGTTTTTATGACCTCTGCGTTGTCACTTTGGACCTGACTTCGATAAGCAAGGTGATATTAAATGTCCGGCTCATCTCCAACCTAACCGGAATTGCAGTCGAAACCCCTGGAATATGGATATCGTTGGCCAGTGCCACTGATGTCAACTCTACGGCCTCTCTGCCAGAAATTGTTATGCCAGGCCTAGGTGCGTCTAGTGCCTAGGTGACCACGGCACAACCAACTCCACCCGCATGCTCAAGACGGCAGAGCTTCCGAGCTGCGTTAATTGTCGCGAAGAGTGACACCCAGCAAACTATGACGGGTGTTCCACAGTGCCGTGGTGCAAAAAACGTGGAGGTAAAAGCCGTCTCAGACGCGTGGATTAGCCACAATCTACAAAATCTTCGGTGCCCTCTTCAGCACCCCAAATTGCCGCCAAGCCCGCCCCCGTCACCGGGGTCTCCACGCAAGTTAGTAGAATTCCGCTTTCGTGCCGAAACCCAATACGTGCGTAAAACCTCTGGCATATAACCTCTGCCCTCCCCCCCAGGCTTCCAAACCCAATCCTGTCCCACATGGCTCATTTCCCTTCACCGCTGACTTCTCCTTAGTCTGTCTGTAGCTTAATCAGCAACATCAACGTCGCTTAACTATATGGTTTAAGATATTTATTTCTCAAAAGAATTAAAATTCACTTACATGAAAAATGTACAACACTAACATAATTTTACATTAAACGGCACGACACACAAACAAACTGATAACAAAATAAAAATACACCATTTTTTTATAGTCTAAACAAATAATGTTAAAGCGACAGTAGCCTAATGGCAAGGCGCGGACCGCAAACTCAAAAGGTCGTGGGTTCGAATCCACCATTCGACTACTGTCGTGAACCACTCCTAACACAAGCATTTTCAGCTCACCAGGAGGGGTTAAAGGGAATATTAGTAATGTTAATTAATAGAAATACTAATATTTAAAAAAATGTTAAAAAGTTATGAGTACATAGTAAAATAATAAAAGAAGGCTACCAAAGATTAAGATAAACATTCATGACGGTTACTTTATTTGGTTCGATCGCCGAGTGCAAAATTATTCATAAATACCGACTTTTAGCTTCATTTACTCGAATTTACGTTGAACAATAGAGACTGGAAGTGATATTATGTATTTTTGATTGAGTGCAATTATTACTTGGTTGCATAATTTAATTACCTAAGGAAATTTAATAACTATATCTGTATTCATATGTATACTTGTTAAGAAGTCCTTTTTTAGTTAATGTTTTGTTTTATTTGCTTTTTTATTAGTTATTAGTACATACATACATATATATTTAATTATATTTTTATATACATATATACGCACATATATACATACATATAGACACATATTTATATTACTATAAAAGAAAGGCTTTTTAATCATAATTTTATTAGCTCTAAGCTGATATTATGCTAATTTATTAAAATTTTAGCATTTTAATTTACCTACTAATATAACCACCCAATCAAATTAAGCACAATTTCACGAAGAAGTAAACCACCTTGATTATGTGTTTAGAAACTAATGTTTTAGTAATCTTTTAAAGGTTGTCATAGATTTGGCATCCCTTATCTCTTTTGGTAGTTTGTTGTAGATTAAGGAACTTTCATTTAAAATACATTTTTTACCGTAGTTAGTACGTGCTGTGCGTAATTTTAATTCTCTGTAAAGTCTTGGTCTTAGTTTTGTTATAGGTTTATTTTTTGTAAAAGTTAATTCTGTGTGAATGCATTTATTTAGTATTTTACGTACTAAAATGCAAGTTTAATATTTATATGTTAGTTATGTATTCATGATTTTAGTGTTCTTATAAACTTGGGCTGTTGGAGTAAGAAAGTCGTAATTAAATAGTACCTTAATCAGTTTATTCTGTGCTACATGTATTGTTTCTATATTGATTTTTGCTGCTGTGCCCCAGACTTCTATAAGGTATTCAATATGTGGTTTGACTAATGAATTATCAATAGTGTAACGCACACTACGTGGGAAACATTTTACTAAATTTCGCAGTGCGCCAGTGAGAGAAACCAATTTAGATTTAATATTATTTATATGAGACTTAAATGTCATCTGATTATCCAACCTGAGACCAAGGTATTTTTCATTATCTACTTAAGAAATTGGTTCACTATTTATTGTGAGAGGCTTATAGTTACCAATTTTTTAATTTTTGATATTAAAATTACGTAGTGTATTTTAGTAATATTTATAGTTAGAACGTTAGATTGAAACCACATATTCAATATGTTAAGATCTGATTGCGCATCGGTAATCAATTCGTCAATTGAATATCCATAGTAAAACAGATTTGTGTCGTCTGCATATAATGTAATATTACCTTTTAATCCTACATCCTTAATAATATTGATGTAAATCAGAAAAAGCAGCGGTCCTAATATGGAACCTTGCGGTACTCCAAAGTTATTAATTTTGGTTCACTTTGATTAGAGCCAATCTTTACTACTTGATATTTGTTGGATAAATATGAAGCAAAAATATTCAAAGCAGATCCGAAAATACCCATATGTTTCAATTTACACAGTAACAGTTCATGACTAACTGAATCATATGGTTTTTAAAGGTCTATAAAATACCGAGTGCTATTTGTTTTATGTCTGTGCCAACTTTTTCTTTTGTGACTGAATCTATTGAAGCTGAAAGAGTGTTCGATTTCGGTACCTAAAACCATATTGTTTATCGTATAATATTTTTATAGAATTTAAATAATTTGCACGACGATTATATAACACACGCTCGAAAATTTTGGATAGTACTGGTAATATTGAGATCTGATCTAGTTCCTGTTTTATATATCGGAGTTACTTTTGCTACTTTTAAACTGTCTGGAAATACGCCTTGTTCAAAGCAGTTATTGATGCAGTTTACAAGCTCATCAGCAATTATGTTCTTGATACATTTTATAGATTTCGCACTTACCCCGTCTAATCCAGTGCTAGTGTTAGGATTTAAATCATTTATAATTTTGTCGATTTCGTGTAGAGTTACGGGTGATCAATAGGATATAACATTACTTCCAGTTTCGTTAATTATTGCGTCTAATACTGTTTGATTAACTTTAGGTATTTGACTTGCCAGGATTGCACCAATATTCTAGAAAAAATAATTAAAACATTCGCAGATAGCTTGAACCTCACTAACGACAGTTCCCACTTGCGTGATCATTTTATTTGGAGCAGTAGTTTCTTTGATTTTGTTATTTGATAGATCGTTGATTAGTTTCCACATTTTTTGCTGGTTTGTGTTTATAGTCTTTAAACGCCTTATAGTAGTATTCCCTTTTAGTTTTTTGTATTATATTGCTTACTTCATTTCTTTTCTTCACGAAGTTATCACTTGTACTTTCATTGTCTGGATTAGTTTTATATTTGTACCGTAATTTGTTTCTTGCATTTATTTCGTTTAAGATGTCTTTTTTAATCAAATCTCTTCTTGGTAGGTTGAGGAATTTGATCTAAGTGTCTTTGTTTTTATTTATACTTGATAAGATTTTTCTTATTAGATCCAGTATTACATATTCACAATTATTATTGTTTCCAGTTATTGTAATATACAATTTGGTGTAGTTTATTGATTTATATTCATATTTTGATACCGCATCTTTCTTATACTTCTTGATTTCAAAATAGATCTGTTTATGATCAGAAATAGCTGATTCTATTATAGCAAGGTGTTGTTGTTCTTTGAGACTCGTGCCGACATGGTCTATAATAGTATTCGAAGAAGAAGTTACACGGGTAGAGTATTCGGAGTCAATTTTATTTAATAATTTGTAGCCACACTAATTCAACATTTCCCTATACATCGAAGTTGTACGTTCTTGGGATGATAGGTCTACATTGTAGTTAATATCATCCTTGACCCGCAATCTCCGTCGAGTAAACACCCCACAGGAAAAGCTCAACGCCAAGATTGACCACATAGAATTAATCGACGCAATTTGGTCTTTCCAGTGCGCTTAAATACCTTAGTTAAAACCCATAGTTGCAGTACAATCGTTAGATACAACTAAATCACGCTCTCTGGCTGTCACGTTTTTTAATGCAACGGGCTCAGGGGCCCAAAAAGGTGAGATCGCGCTCTTCATGCGCAACCACAATATAGACGTTATGCTATGCGAAATACCTTCTTGAAGCCTAGCCATCGCGATCCCAATATCGAAAATTACACCTTAGTTAGTAATGATAAATAGGTTGACAATGCCCAGGGGCGGCACTTTGATCTACTACAACAAGACGTTCTTGCACTGCGTACCAATCAACGCTCCCCCGTTAACTAACACAGAAATCTCTATATGTAAAGTAGCTTTGTCTGGCCGTCCGCCACTTACCATCGTTTCGAGACACCAACCGCCAATGAAACGTATTATAGAGTTAAATATTTTAGAACTACTAAACCTAATCCCCAGTGTAATAATAGCTAGAGACCTCAACAGAAAGCATTCCTTCTGGAACTTGCTTACAAACAATCTTAATGGTAATGAATTGTTCGAGCTTATGGACCAAATGCGATGTTATCGCGCTTGAGACTTCAACCCATTACCCATTTGCTACCAGAAATCGACCGGACATCCTTGACATAGCGTTACTCAAAGGTGTCCGTTTGTCGATAACATGCATCGAGACAAGACTAGAGCTTAACCTAGACTATATATCGGTTATTTTGCAACTGGGCTTCAGATAAAAACCATCGTGGACTGGTGTAAGCTCGACGTCAAACTCGCTTTATGAAAAGTGGCTATTGCAGTCTATGTATGCTTTTAGCAAGCTTCAAAAGAAAGCTACAAACGTTGTCATAAAAATGCATAAAATATATGTCTCATTATCTGCCTCATAGCCTGTAATTCTACTCACTCTTTATATTCTTCAACTAAAATATGGTGGTGCAAGCACTGCTATTTGGCATTTAAAATAGGTAAGTGAATAAACTATTGAATATTCCGAGGGCAAAAAGTCAAAAACTTTAACGTATATAAAGAATGATTTACTATCAAATTCCATACGTCCGCAGAATGTTGAACGTTGCAGGAACTATATCCATAGGTACGACAGCTCGATGCAATATCGCAAAATGTCCTTTCAAACTCTCAGATCAGGTAATTGATTTATAAAATTTCTGCACCGTTAATGGATGCTTCTAGCATCACTGCTAGTTACCTAGGTGATAAAGAGTGATTGTACTATTATAGGTAATTTAGTAAGCCGCGCTTACTAAATTACCACCTACCACCACTACACTGGTACAACGATATATATGTCAACAGAAAATTAGATAATAACTATGAAAATGTATGTCATAGGGGAGTACTCACAAGTACACTAGGTACCTCCCCTCTACTTTAAGTATCTCAGTTTACTCTCTATTTTAAGAAAGAATGACGAAACTATTTCTTTGATACACATATTTAACCAAAAACAAAACCGTTACCGTAACTGCCTAATAATTTCCAGTGCTGAACATGAGCCTGCTCCATAAATTGTATCATAGGGGGGATATTAGCAAGCGCATTGCCAATGGTAGAATTTTGTTTTTAGCTGTATTAGGAAGACGCTGCCCGTCTCGCGATTCCTTTCCCTCTGTCGCCTCCTATGAAACCCTCGGTATGAGATGGGGAAGTACCTATATATTTTTACACCAACACTACACGGTACTAAAACTATGCACGCATCAATCTCACTAATTGAGCATTAACAAAGTAAATACATACATGTATAAATACTTCAGACATTTTTTTCCCATAATGCTGCTGTGTAACAAGATGTCGATGTAAGTGACGAATACAGTAGACCCTGATAATGATAGTGAAGCATTTTATAAATTATATATTTTTGGTTAGATCTACTCAAACAAGCTCAAATTTTTTAGAAAGCTTGTTGTGATATGCTTGAGTTTGGATTTAATTTTATTAATTACTGGATCCCACGCACCCAGTTTTTTAAATAAAATTTTGATGTATTCAATTTCAATAGCCTCGGGTGTTATCAGTGGTAAGAATTAGTGTTGTTTTGAAATTTGTGGTCTTATCAAACCTGATGTCATGAAGGGAATCTTGAAATTATGTTTACGGATTGCAAACTTCGTAGAGCATCAGTGCTAAACGTCAGCCATATGTTCCTTAACGCGGGTTTTTATCGATCGTTTTGTTTGTCCTTTGTAAGAGAGACCATGTTCACAATCAAGCTTATAAATTCATACAAAGGTTTTTTTTAGTTTGTCTGCTATATAAAGTTAAAATATTTGTGTTTATTCAACTAACATGAATGCTAAAAGAAAACTAAGATAACACATATTATTTATTATACGTGCCAAATGCCTAAAGGTTATCGGGAGCGAAGATTCCCTTTTTAATTACTCAGCTCATTTATAAATCTCTCACGTACGATGTGGGTTATAAGAAAATAGAACTGTTTAATAGTGTTTCCTAGGATTCCTTTGTGTAACGAATATATTACATAAAAAGAACCGGACAATCATGTAGGACTCCCGGCTTGTGGTTTCCGTATAAACATAATTATGTATGTAGTAAGGTAAGTGTCCATCATTACTCAAACAAAATTATCTTAGAATGCTGACTTAGAGGTTTGCAGATGCGTTGGCATCTCTAAGGACTAAGATTGGATATCTCACACTCCGTAATTATACTGGTTCTCTAAGCCTTTCAATAGATAGCCTAACTATTAATTAAATAGGTAAGAGGATGGTACCAATCCCAGAGGGAATCCTTAACAGAAAAAAGGCCTACTACCGTGTAAAAATCCTAGCATGTATTGAAATAAATACTGTATGCGTTTATAGAAAGATGTACAAATATACTAGATATTTCAGGTCTCGAGCGTTGGTACGTCTCAAGAGATTAATATTTTACTAAAAGAACAGACCCAGATCAATTTGTTGACACGGTAAGTTGTTTGATAAATATATCTGTCAAGTGAAATATTACAGACGAGTGCCTTGGGGCTAATTTGTTTCATCACGCAGTACCACGGGCGCTGTAATGCACCCTAAATGTCTGAAATTGAAAAGTTAAAATGAAACGTGACAAAGTTAATTTCATTCAATGTTTAGTATTCGTGTGAATATATGGAATCATTAAGAATTCTGAAAGATTGTTTGGTTAATTGGCTTTTACGAAGAATTTTTTGAGAGTCGAAAAAGCTTTGCCACTGTTTCAACAAGTCCCTACTGTGAAAGGATTAAAGACTTGTGAAGGGCTATAATCATGATGATGATGAATACTTATTTCCATATCTTATTATGAAATATAATAATAATAATATAAACCAATAGTGTATAACAAATAAGATTCAGATGTCGTAAAGGCGTGTAGCCGCAGTATATTACTCAATTTGTCACTAATGTGGGTTAGAAACTTTTTCCTTTTAACCATTTCCTAATTTAAAGATTATGTCCGGTCTTTTCACCTCAAAAAGCTGCCAGCTAATCTTGGCTCCTTTTCTCAGTTGTTGCAGGGTTTCGTTTCCTTAAACATGAACTTTAAGCGATTGTTTGAGTCTAGGGCAAAAGCAGCTGCAAATAAGTTAGATGTTCTTGAAATGGTTCGGTGATACATTCTGGGTTGACAGCATAGCTGCCCTAGTGTGCCCAGCAAAAGATGTCACATATCAGCTACAAAATAAATAGAATTGCGTGCTAGGATACATATCGGTGTCCTCAATATAGTTTAAATCAATTTTATCGGTCTCGAGCAAAAGCTTGTTTTAGAGAATACACTTCGGAGAGTTAGCATGAATTGCATGACTTAATTATTTCTTCCCTGTACTGTAATCGACCACTACATGCGAGGCTAGTCTCCACCCTTTTCTTTTAAACATAACACGCATTCGAACCAAACAATTTGCTTTATCGTTCGTAAGCGTGCATCAAGGAGTTCAATAAGTTGCCAGTATCTCTTTTCATCCAAGTACAATGTAGGTGACTCAATGCAAGATTACGTAGGTTTTCTAGAGCTAGTAGTTAGAATTTAATACCCTTTGCCATCTTCGGCTGCATCACCATCCGATGGAATAATAGTCATGCACTGGCTTATTCTATTAAAAATATTCATGAATTTGACAGGTCGATCCAAAATTATTGTTTTTTTTTTGTTTAATTTTATTCATTAACGCCTGCCTAGGGTGTTATTCCCTGTTATTATTAAGGCCTGCTATGGCTATAGTTCACTGCTATATCTTCAATAAATAAAAGGAGTTACTAAGCTGTGAGCAATTTCACTTCTTCTGGGCGGAGTACATCGTTTCCCAGATGAGTGTTACGTTTACTTATTAAGGGTCCACAATATGTTGGGATGTGCAGAGGCGTTTTTTCCGGTAACAGAACCGGCACATTCTTGAGTTGCTTAATCTCAAGATGAACATGTGATTATTAAGATAGCAGTGTCTAGCTAGGGATCTTGTTCCTATTATTTTTATATTTAGTTCTTATCTGTGAAAATAGTCATCTCTTAAGAAAAACGACGCTTAAAATGGGTTAAATGATTCGCTAACAAATGGAAACTTATTGATGCTATGAAGTTCCGTCGCGTAGTGGTGGCTAATCCTCTACCACATATTATTCCGTTGTGGTCATAAGAAGTAACGAGGGGAAATAAAACATAAGAAGAGCAGCTGCATAATCCTGATACCAATCAAGATAATAAAAAAAACTGCGGAAACGGACCCTCAAAGTGTGTCTATCTATGGCAAATAATCTCACTATGAGGCTTATATGGGGAGGTTATTATTCAGCAGTGGACTTTCGATAGGACGAAATGAACGATTGCATGTGGTGATTACAAAAAAGACGTATTTTTAATGTGTTTTTTAAGGTATTTTAAGGTGATGTTAAAAATACACTATCAAATACATTTTTTTAGTTGAAGTTGCTGTACGATCAACTTTGTTTGGTTTAATTTTATGTTAAGTATCGTTTAAAATGTTTATAATACTGTTACATTAAAAAGCTTGCTCTCGACCCTTGCCACCACTGAGGTGGATCGTAAGACGGTGTAAGATCTCCACAAACCGGAAGTGAAATATAGTTTACCTCACTAATATACAAAATTAAATTCCTAATTTTGTAGATGGAACATAATACCTAATTTTGTAGATGGAACCTAATACCAATTTAAAATGTCGTTTTTAAAATGTTCGTTCATAAAAACTAAAATGGTACAATGCAACAGATGGTTTAATTTCTTAGAATTGATGTCTGCATAATAATCCTTTCAGACCGGATTTCATTCACGGTTACAGGCCTTAACGGAGATAACTCATCGGCGTAGGACAGGATTTGAGTGCCCAAGTGTGATCGCAAGCTGATGGAACTCAGATGGGACGGTAAGCTGACATGACCGGTGGGAGATCAGGCGCAGGACCAGGAGGTGAGACCCGCCATCTTCCTAACTCCGGGCTGCTACAGAATATTTCTTGACGAAAAAACTCAATAACTAATTTTTTTGACCCCACCCGGGATCGAACCCGGGACATCATGATCAGCAGTCGCGTTTACAGCCACTAGATCAACAAAGCAGTCGTATTGAGATTTACGACAATATGGACAGCTATATACTCCTATTATAGGGTAAAGAATAAGGATTATATGGCTTGATTGGGAGTCTCCTTTTTACTACATCTGCATTTTCGAATGCATCTGCACTTTCGGTGAAGATAAAATGTGTAATTAAGATTTTTAGAATTTTCTCAATTTTCAAGCATATTTCAAAAAATCTTTCAATTTATAGGAACATTGACAGCGAAATTTGCCAGGCAATTTTTCATTTCCCTAGTTAAGGCGTAATTTGTCCTTTACGAACATAAACTTAATCGCTACCTCCCGTGACTCTTTTATAATGCAGAAGTCGAAAACTGGTTTTAATATATGGTTCACCAACAAAAATTTAAGAATTTTTGATTCATTACTTTACTTCTAATCGAAATTTTATATTCCTTATCAACTTATCTTAATTACCAAACATATTTATTCGCAATGGTAGGCAAAAAATAGGGCGGCTCCCGACTGGATGGAGAAACAACCTGGTAAGAGATACTTGGGTTTGATTAACACAGGTAATACAATTAATACAGAACCGTACTTTAATCCATTCTTTGAGGGATTTGTATGTTCAGTAGTGGACTTATGATGGACGAGGATGATGAATTTGTAAATTAATTTTTATAATTAATTTTATATCACTAAACCAGAGTTTTTGTAAAACCTTATCCGAAGTTTGGTCAACAAAACACATTTTATTTTCCTAGTTTTCTGTTCATTATCTTTATAGTATTACATATTAAAAATAATTCTATATTCTTCTATAAAATGATTCTATGAAATGATTATTAAGGCCTCTCGTATTTATCATATTATAGTTTACTTGTCTTGTCCGGTATTGGGTCAATTCAATAATGAAGTAAATTATTTCTCCATTGATATTTTATTTAAATAATTTTTGTTGACCTCGGCCGAGCGCTTGCATTGACGCAGGGCACCGCCTTGCAAAGTCGCCAAATAATGTAGGAGAAGTGTCAACGAAAATTAAAAAACGTGATTCTCTTGTTATAACATTAATTATACCCCTCTTATTCTATGCTTAACACAAATATTTAAATAATACTAGTTTTTACGGATTTTATCGCGTATATTAATTTTTTTATATACCCGACGTTTCGAGCACTTTACAACACTCATGGTCACGTGGGGGACTGAGATGTTCAACGTCCAGATGTTGTAGTTAACCGCGCTTACCAGAAATAAAAAAAGTGTTGTACACAAGTCTCTCGTCAACAACATAGTAAACATTGGGAGTGTGTCGACGAGGTATGCCTACCTTGTACCCAGAATCACCAAACGGTATACGGTAACACCAACCTCGGCATATCCCAATGTGAAGGTGAGGAAATTTATGAGGATATCTCTAGAGCTATGCTTTCCTCCTAAACTTACTATACGGTATTGATGAGAGACTACAACGCAAAACTAGGCACAAGAGAGAATGCTGAGCTGAAAGGAGGGAAATTCAGAATAGGGCAACGTAATTCAAGGGGTCAGCAGCTGGCCAACTTCATGGAGAAAGAGGGACACTTTACGATAGACTCTTTCTTCCATAAGTGGACCCACTGTAAGTGGACCTGGTCGAGCCATGACGGTTTGACAAACAATAGAATTGACTTTATTATGACGAAGAGACGACAACTGTTTAGTGATGTCTCAGTGATCACAAGGGTGAAAACTGGCAGCGAATGATTAGGGGCACACTGAACCTAAGCGGTAAATTGTAGAGGTCTCGCCTAATGAAGTCTACGCTCCGTTGCCTTCGTGCAATAATCCAGGGTCACGATAACTTTCAACCCAAGTTACGTAACCGTTTTTAGTGCCCTGAAGACTGCAATACAATGGATGATATGAATGACGAGCCCGTGGAAATGGTCTATGCAGTCGGAGCTAAGTTCAGCAAGACCTGGAGCAGAATAACACAAAACACTCCGATCACACTCTTAATCTCATGGATACTAGACAGGAATTGAAGCTGCAGTCTTCAGCAGATTTACCAGCATACACGCAAGTAAACAGACAGATCTCTAAATTCATGCAATGGGACCGACACAACTTCAATACGGCTCGTATTAAAGAAGCGATTAGCGAAACCATGGCTCTAAAGTCTTTGCCGGAGATCTGTCCGTTAGATAGAGCCAACTGTCGGAGCTCGAGTGTGGCAGCATCGTTTCCGGAATACCTAAAATTTTGAGTGAGATTGAGAGGTTCTATGGGAAACTGTACATGTCATCGTTGAAGCCACGTGCAAGTGTGAGTGACGATCTAACAAAAGTCCTATTCAACACTCTTTCGATGACATTCCACATTTCGATGACAGCGAGATTAGAATGGCTCTCCAGCACCTTAAAAACGGCACGCTCCAAAATGAGGATAGATATACAGCGGAGCTTCTGAAAGCGGTTGGCAAGCCCGTACTTAAAGTCCTTCAGAAGCTCCTTTGCCTGGCGTATGTAGGCTACGAGAAAGCTTTTGATTCCGACGAAATTTGGGCAGTGCTACAGTCCCTTCAGTGGTGATAAGTTGACTCCTGGTATATCTAAGTACAGAACTAGAGTACGAAACCTATCCAGTTGCATAGAGGTGTAAGACAGGGTGATGTTATATTCCCGAAACTCTTTACCCTTATATTGAAAGACGTTTTCAAGCTACTGAACTGAAAAGTATACGGTACTAACATAAATGGCGATTACATCACTCACTTTTGATTTGCGGTTGATATAGTCCTTATGGCGGAATTGCTGGAAAAGCTGAGCTAAGCATCGATAACTAATTGAGTAAAAAGGCTCTCGAGTGGCAGTGTTGTACCGGTAAGCGAAGTGTAGGGTAAAACCCCATCAGATGGAGTGACGACCTGGTAAGACATGCAGGAAATCGATTAATGCAGGTAGCTCAGGACAGTGCTTTGAGGTATTCCGTAAGGGTGGCCTATGTTTAGCAGTGGACTTGTAGTGAATGTCATGACTTGAATAATAATTAAAATAAAGTTACAATTATATAATGATACTAATGGTCAATACGGATGTACTGTCAGACATAAAAGGCCAAGCACAATATAATTTGAAAGCCTTGCGGCAGAAAAATGTTAAATAGCAAATTTATAACAAATTCATATCCACTTACAAAAACAAAAGCACTTTTTTATTTCTCCTTTTAGGAAAACACAATGTGCGTCCTTCGTAAGAAATGGAAGAGATTACAAACCTTAACTACTGATAAAAACGCCACATATGCGTTTTTATCCCACTAAGCTCTCTACGGCAGAAATCCTACATAGAATATATTTAATGAGGGCATAATATGTTATTGTACCAAATCGAGTCAACATTAGATTCTTTTCTAGCTATATTCAATTTGAGTTACCTCTCACATTTGCACTATTATAGTATAATACACTCATATTTAAAAGTCACTTGTTACGCAACACAAACAGTATTTAACGGAAATATTCAACAAATCAGTAACATTTTTCCTGTGTTTCTACTGGCGGTTGAACAATATTCACCACACCACATAGTTCCGTGGTAGTTGAAAAAGACGACTGAGCGAAACAAACCAGGAGTTAGGCACAAGCGTATTCCTATTAAGAACTATGCAAATATACTCACAATGAGGTCATTTATAGGAACCTATCTACAGCAGCAGACTTGACAGATTGTTGCAATAATGGTAAAATTTAGTATATTTTTCTTTCGCATTTGTTCTTCGTTTTCACCGGGACAATATAAAATAATTATCAGGATCATCACAGCTCATGATTTTACAGCTTCAGGTTGTTTAAGCTCCTAAATTTTTATTTTGAAACGTATTGACGTTAAGATTAGTCCAATTAAAATTTAAATTAAAAATTTCACCCCTAAAGTTAGGATCAAAAAATTAACCTTAAAAGTAAAATGCGAATGGAAGAATTAAAAAGAATTTACATAATTTACAGTCTTCTTAAGTCGGTTTTTTATTTATTCTTTATATTAATCTTTTTATATAAAAACCGTCTTCACGAACTACTAAATTAAGTGAAAGTTATTTTTTAAGTTCCTTTTATATCGCTTTTGCTCTCGTAATAGTTAATATTTTTATCGTTCCTAACCTTAGTTTTTACCGCATCATTTTTCAGAATCGATTTTACAGTGAAAATACTATCCTGGTGGTATATTTCCCTCATTATAAAATGATTCGCTACATTTATTTAAAGTGGTAGCCCTTATATTATTCGAGCATGAACCTAAATTGTATTTCGAAACCGCTATTGCCAGTGAATTTATTTCACCAGTGACAAGGGTTAGGAAAAGCAAAGCTAATTTTACATAAGGGACCTATGATTTTATCCTACCTGTGACTTTTCTTTAAATTCGATTAAATTTGTATTTAAATTTTGTTATTCAGCGTTGATAAGAAAACAGATGGCGTAGACTAAAATGGCCTTTAAATAAATGAATGTGTGAGGTTTACGTGTGCAAGTTTAAGATACATTTGAATAACCAAAGGCAAAAATTGGCAGAATATTTGTTGTTTCTCATTTTTTTTCTTAGTTCAAATATTATTTTTGACTTGTCTGGTAAGGATATAAAATATATTTTTTTTTTTTTTTTTTTTTTTTTTATAGGATAGGGTGACAAACGAGCGCACAGTCCACCTGATGGTAAGTGGTTGCTGTGGCCCATAGGCATCTACATTTATCCTCGATTACAAATCAAAATGCAGATGCGTTGTCACCCGTGAGGACTAAGATGGAATGCCTCTTTTCCAGTAAAAAGGGTCTCCGGTTCTCTACACTCACCATACGAAATACAGCAGCATTAAGCTGCTATTTCACGCTGGTATTCTGTGAGAGCGTGGTCCTTCCCCGGTCGAGCCGACCCATTCGTGCTACAACTATACTACTAATATAACTGCAGCATGGCTCTACCACGTAAAAAAAAAATATATTGCTCTGTGAAGCTTAAAGAGAAATTAGAAATACGCGGTTAAAACTTATAATCTCGTTTTGTACAATTTACGGTGTACTTTTGCTTTATTATTTGAAAATGAAAATACTTTAATTAAGAGTTACCACCTTTAAAAATAATTTAGCAGTGGTTCTCACACTAGGCACGTAGACCTGTATCGTGAGAGCCATAAACACATATTAACAAAACACGGACATTTGTGCACGGCTGACTTTACAAAGCATTCCCTTTAAATATCTACTTCAATTTATTTATGGTCTATAAATATAAACATATACTTAAACATATATACACACATTAAATATATTATATATATACATCCATATATACACACATACATACATAAATCCATATACATATACATAGATACATATATAAATATCATATATACATACATCACATATTCATACATACACACACATACAGTATTTTAAATTTGCAATACTTCTATAATAACAATATCAATATCAATATTGGGCACGTAGCTACTATGACAATGTTTGAAATAGCTTTTCTGTTTGCTCATAACTAAGCGTAAGCATTCAATTTCGTATTTTTATTGTAGCTGTGTTCGTCGAGCAATCTCTTATGTCGCATGCCTTTATAACTTTATTATAAATTAGTGTTTCGATGAATGGACTAAATCGTTTTGCGAAAGCTGTGCGACTGCTTGGTAATGGCATTTGAAATACACGTTTTTTCATTAGCTCACAGTATTTATGTGAGCTTAATATTTTTCTATGAACACATGTAGCCACACATAAGACAAATAGCTGCCGAACTGTTAGTACTTTAATATCACTGTACAGTTTGGCTGTTGGATACCTGCATTTCTTGTTAAGCGTAACTTTTAGGTCCGAACGTTGAGCCCTCTCAATTCTTATCATGACTGTTTTAGAAAGCGCTTCCCCAGCAAGAAATACAATACGTTAGCAGAGACTGACATAGGGCATAATAGATGGACATTAATGTGCTCAGGGGTGCAGAGTTTCTTAGCCGTCTCATGATGTAAACTATGTTACGAATTCTCGCTGCTAATGCCGATATATGCGCCTTGAAGTTAAGGTTGTGATCAATTAGTATACCCAGGTATTTAATGGATTCCACCCTCCGAATTCTTTCACAACTACACAAATTATTTTCAGTTGTGCAAAGATGCAATCTTATATGTTCGTCAGTAGGTTGTGTTGACGAACGGGTCTTATTAAAGCAAATATAATTAGTTTTCTCGACATTAAAAGTTAACTGGTTTGAGTTTAAGCAATGAGAAACCTGAGAAACAACCACGTTCCGCCACAGAAATGGTATCATCCCATCTTTTTCCATTGTGTAAAAGGACCTTATCATCAGCATAACATATTATTTCTGAATGTTTTGAGTTGAACTGATGTATGTCGTTCATGTATATGATAAAGAGAGTAGGACCGAGAATACTTCCCTGAGGTACACCATAGTTAATATGCTGCATTTCACTTATATAAGTGCCCACTCTCACGCACTGTTTCCGTTTCTGCAAATAGCTTTTAAACTAATCTAAAACTAATCCTCTGATTCCTACGTTTCCAAGCTTTTGACTTAGGAAAGGAACGGAAACAGTATCGAAAGTCTTGGCTAAGTCCAGGAATACGCCAATACAGCATTCGTTTTTGTCAAGGCAAGAAGATATATGTGAAACTAAGGTGGTTATAGCGTCCTCGGTACATTTTCTTTTCCTAAATCCAAACTGTCTTGAAGAGAGCAGATTAAATGCTTCTAAGTAATGCGTTAGTCTTTTATTAACCAATTTCTCAAGGAGTTTGGAAAAAACACTCAGCAGAGAAATGGGTCGATAATTATCTGGAGAGTTTTTTAGGCCCTTTTTATATACAGGATACACCATTGCAGTTTTCCGAACTTCTGGAAATACACCAGTAGAGATACTTAAGTTGTATATTACTGTAAGTGGCTCAGTGATAAATTTCTTGATATGCTTAATCAGAGTATTACTTAGTCCATCAATTCCTGGAACTTTGTCATTTTTAAGATTCGTTATTAGGTTTTTTATTCCGTAAGCGATAGCGGTAGGTTGCATATAAAACGAGTGTGTTATATTTCTAATTTTACTATTTTGCACTAGACTTTCTTCAGTATTATTACTTTCAAGTAGAATTTTGTGTGCTTAATTTTGTACAACTGTTAGTCAGTATTACAAGTCAGTATTCAATCAGTATTGAATCAAATCAGTATTACAAATGTCCAATGATTCTTTTTGCTTATGATCCTTGAATATAGTTATTTATTTTATTTGTAGACGTCTTTTATATATTTTCTAAGCTTGTTCTGATTTGTGATGATCCATTTTGTAATTATAACCTTGTGCACACAGCTGTAACACAGCTACTGCTAGTTCGGGAGACAGGGCTTTATCTTTCTGATATCAATATGGTTTTATTATATAAATAAATGTATTATTATTATTATTATAGTTATCTGAGGTATTTATGAAGTATTCTCATCTCGCTGGGCTAAATAAATATATTATAAAAGGATATTATAAATATATATACATAAATATATATTAAATATAATAACATAAACAAAACACAAATAAATAAAAACCCAGGCAAATGGAAGCCCTCGACTGGTGAGACCAAACGGCCGAGGGCTGGGGGAAAAGAAACCGGCGGCCGACGCGGGCGGTGTCGAGGCGCACCGTCTTCTGCATTTGAGCCCGGAGCGGTCCGTTACAGAGTCCCAGTCGCCTCAGATGACCGAGAGACTGACTGAGATTAGCCTGTTCGCAGAGACGACTACATGAATAATTTCGCTCGGCAGACTACATGTCGATTACCTCGTGATCCAGGTCCTGATATTTTGTTTTCTTATCTGTTTCGGCTTTCACGAGGTTCTCGTCATACGAAATGGTAATGTCAACCAAAAATAGCTTATTCGCAAAATTAGTCCTGTATGTGATGCTGACATAATTCCAGTAGAGCCAGGCGCGATCATTTTCGAGCACGGCTTCCGGCATGTACTTATAATAATGCAGTTTCCGATCCACGATACTGTATTTCAGGGCGAGCTACTGGTGAAGAATCCTTGCTTACTGGATTGTTCCTTTGTATTTCAGAGTTAGAAAGAGCCGAACAACCGGAGATGATATGCCTAAGTTAATCATTGTGATGAAGACAAGCTTGAAGATGTCGACGGTGCCATTTTTTAGGATATATGTCCGATATTTGTTAGTCTTAATAACTTGATTCTGTATCGCACAGAAAAAACCCTTGGTTTTCCCAAAGAGGTTACGAAAGCGTAGTCAGCGAACGGAGGTGACCGTATCTTTTTTTTTTTTTTTTTTATAGAAGAGGGGGCAAACGAGCATGCGGCTCACCTGATGTTAAGTGACTACCGCCGCCCATGATCAACCGCAACACCAGGAGAATTGCGGGTGCGTTGCCGGCCCTTTAGAAAGGAGTAAGCTCTTTTCTTGAAGGTCCCCAGGTCGTATCGGTCCGGAAAAATCGCCGGTGATAAACTATTCCACAGAGAGGTTGTACGTGGAAGAAATCTATCTACGAAAAGCTGATGTAGAGCCTCGTATAATCCCATGGAGCTTCTTCTCCTTCCATACGGTCTCACGGTGGGAAATGCTCTATACTGCTGTGTCTTACCTTAGAATAAAGGGTTATCCTAAAAAAGGTAGAAAGATAAGCGCTCTGTCACGAGAAACAACGCCCTTATAGAATGGATCATCTGATCTGGTCAGGAAGTAATTACGGAGGTTGCATACTTTGCGATTATGGATGGTGAACACGCTTAAAAACTTTGTCAACCATGCTTCCGCGACAAGTACAGCCTCATTAACGACGATCTCAGATGGTGCATCATATTATGGTACTTCACAACGGATTTTTTATACGTGACGACGGTATGATCCAACTGTTATATGCCTGTGTCTTATTCACACCTGACAAAAGGCTTTATAGCACTTTGGTCAAGCGTACATAAAACAGATCGCAAACTGATTGTTTCATTTCCACCTCATCAATACCTATATTTGGCGACATTACTGGATATCGGTATGTTTCAGCCTCGCAAAGGGTCCTTATGTTGATGTGCATAAATAATTCAACGCCTTCAGAGCTGTGTCGGCCTCAGATTTGTTCAGACAACTTAAGTGTCAATTGTTGTTAGTACAATTAATAATAAGTATAAAAGTTAGTACTTAAACACGTAGGAATCAAGTTATCTGTGAGCGTTCAATCAGAGGGCCATGCATCGTCCCAGCTATTATGTGCATCCTGCACATACCGTGCACACGGACTCTGAAAAGTAAAGCCATCTGCGCGTGCCTTAGTAAACATAGCCGATGCACAAAACCGAGGCTGCCGCAACAGTCTCCTAAATGCATTGTTATATTGGGCTCACCGAGTAATGTAATCTTTTCCTATATTGGAACCGTAGGCTTGTTGAATACAAGGATGCACAGTCCACTTTAAACAAAGTTATATTCCCCCACATCACCGTATAAATCTGTTGACCACCATATTTGGCCGGAATGACAAAATAAAACGTCTTTTGATCGTAAATGATCTAGAAATTGATATGTTTCATACATAAATGATTGAAACAATCAATAATAAGTTTCTGCGTCGTTTGAAGCGTTATAACACTCGAAAAACACCGTGATATGAAATCAAATGTTGTTGTACAAATTACTACACAATATCATCGACTCTCCCCTTTTTTATAGGATAGGGTAGGGTAGGTCGACAGTAGGGTAGGTAAACGAGCACACAGTCCACCTGATGTTAAGTGGTTGCTGTGGCCAATAGACATCTACATCTATCCTCGATTACGAATCAAAATGCAGATGCGTTGTCACCCGTGAGGACTAAGATGGAATGCCTAGTTTCCAGTAAAAAGGGTCTCCGGTTCTCTACACTCACCATACGAAATACAGCAGCATTAAGCTACTATTTCACGCTGGTATTCTGTGAGAGCGTGGTCCTTCCCCGGTCGAGCCGACCCATTCGTGCTACAACTATACAACTAATATAACTACAGCATGGCTCTACCACGTATAAAACTACCCTACTTTTAAGCAAAGTGAATCTTGCGTGTCACCGTTTGGGTGCACGAAATCAGCCTCTTTTTGCATTGTGTAAAGTAAAAACTAAGTATGCTTCAAATAATTTTGTATGTCGTACATGTTAAAATTTTAACTTAAAATATTGTTAACTAGATATTTTTCACCTTTTTATATGTTTTATAATGTATTTTTTTACTGTACTGTATGTTTCCCTTAGAAAGCAAATAAATAAATAAATACAATTTTTATCAATTTTATTATTTGTCTGAAATTATTCTGGCTCTCTTTGCCCTTCAGGCCGTAACACGGCAGTGCATGCAACTTTTGTTTGACGGTAGAAATAGGTGAGAGGTCGATACCAATCCGGGACTTAGATGTAAAAGTAGGCCAACTAACTTGCACTCGAGACATGCTAATAGTGTATAAACGCTATGGAAGGACCAATATTGTGTTACAAAAGGAGATTCCGGGACCGTTCGTATACGTTGATGGTGACCATCATGAGGTTTTAGTCGGTAGGACTCCGGTATAACCTTTCCCTTATAAACCACAAAAACGTTAGTAAATAGTTAGCACGCTGGTATGCGGATTTTCCATCTTTTTATTATTTTGAGCTGTTGTCAGAAAGTAGTAGAAATACCCTCCATGAGCAAAGACAAGGACCCAGGTGAGGATGGAATTACAGCGGAGCTTCTGTAAGCGGGTGCAAAACCGGTACTGAAACACGTCACAGACCGAACGTGCTTCACTGCTGGCCATATGAAGACGCTCAAGGCCGCTCAGCGAGCTATGCTTATCTCTTCGTGATAAACTTAGAAAAGAGGATATCCGCAGTAGAACCAGAGTGACCGACATAGCCCAATGGAATAGTAAGCTGAAGTGGCAATGGGGCGGCCATACAGCTCAAAGATCCGACAACTGATGGGGAAAAAAGGTCCTCGAGTGGTAGTCTCGTACCGGTAGGCATACGACCCCCTACTAGATAGAGTGACGACCTGGTAAGACATGCAGGAAGTCGATGGATGCAGGTAGCTCAGGACCGTGCTTTATGGCATTCCTTGGGGGAGGCCCATGTTCAGTGGACTTGTGAAAACAGGAAGATGCTGCTACCTATCTCCAGTTTCATTTCACTTTACTACACCAACGGGATTATATGTAGGAGTAGGTAGTAATAGTGGTGGGTGCCCCTACGTCTGAAGATAAAAGTTTAATGTAAAATTAATAATCCCTTTTGAAGAAAACTTCTTAATTACGCCTCAAATAACTGCCTTGTAAAAAATATTATACAATTGCATACATTTTAAAATTTAATAAGTAAGGCGTGCTTTAAAACGCAAGTAGTTCCCCCGGGGTTCTCTTACTTCTCTTGAATATTACACTAATGCAAGGTGCAGTGTAGATTTTTAAGAAAATATTTTACACGTACGTGAGCAACCTGAAATGAATATTTTTGCCTTTAACTGAAGTCAATTTAATTTAAAAGAAACTGTAACCCTTTTAAAATTTACTACTTTACGATGTATTTAAGGTAAAACATGGAAGTATTACTTCATGGGTAGAATATTTCTAACAAACGCACAATATAAAACTTTATCATTAATTTGCTAAGGGTATTATTATATTTTATCAAGTTTTGGGGTGCATAGTAAAAAGTTGACCTTATTTTCCGATGAGTTTTGGTTTCAATGGTCATACATTATATAAGTTGCTTACAATGTTCATTATATTACGCCATTGTGCTCGTCACTGTCCCCACAGGTACGTTTTATGTGAAGACTTTTATTCATACCACTAGAAGAGCACAACGGTGCCAATAAATTACACACTAGATTACGGCCAATTCCCTGTAACTTCTTTGGTCGACTGCAAGCGAGCGAGAAGACTATTTCTTTACTTTGTAAACCGCGAACTTTGTTTTCGTCAATCTAACACTGAATTTGTCTAATGTCACTGAGCAAATGCTGTCATTATCTAAATTCGCACTTTGTTAGAATTATCTATAGTTTATTTCAGAGAAGTATGTAACCTAATTTTGTATTAAAACAGTAACTGTCGTACATTTACCTAAATACAACGGCCCGCGTGGGTTCGCACGATGCGCAGCTAAATACCACTGCAAATAGAAGATTTGTGCGTTTTAGAAAGAATATCTTTTGTTGTTATTTTATCTAAATACTAAGTTTTATGAAATTATATAGAGATGAAAAATATACAAACAGGGCTAATATCACTGTAGGATAAGATGTGATGTTACCCCGTGCGAGTGAAGAAAGTGATTGAATTTTATCTGATTTTTACCCGCAACAAATATGACAACGGATTGCTCAAGTGACTGTGAGACTCAGTATTGAAACTAAATATGTTGTCGCATATTGTACCCGATTGAGCTTAATTTTTCCCAATTTGCTTGGAACTGTGGTCTCTAAATTCTATTAAACTTGTAGATAGTATTACTTCAGTATTGTTAGTGGCAGAATTACTTATTATTTATCCGTAAATGCAAAATTACGTTTATATCAAAAACTTCAAGACATTTTTATATCAATTTCTCGATGGCATATCTTTTGAAATGTACTTGACTTCCATAGTGTCGCTGCAAATTATTCTGTAAAACATATTATTAAATTAGCACATCATTTCAGACTTCAGAATTGAAGCTATCTTTTCATGATTGCTAAATAAAAAAATAAATTAAATCATTTTTACTTTCAGCTCGGGAACAGCTATGAAAATCTTAATTAGATCTTGCGAGGATACATTGTGGTGTATAAAAGTCAATTTTCCCTGTTTCTGATAGATTGTCAATAACATCAAAATCTCATTTTTCTGTGGATTCTGAAAAAAATATTAACACGTATGATGAAATTCAATTATACATAAAGTTAGTCACTTCAATTTGATTATTATACAAACTAACTTATGCAATTAACTTTTAAAATGACGAATATAGCCTTGTAAAAACGGCTAGACTAGATAATATAGTAGGCATCTTACCTTGTATATTTGTTACCCCCAGTCTTTTGATTACCATCTTCGGGTTTTTTAATCCTCAAGAGTTAAATACAAAATTTTGTCATTAAGTTTTATTTTGACTATAGAATCATAAATCAGATTCAAGGCAAATATTTCGAAAATATCAAAACTTTGTTATATGACAAGGTTACAAATGAAAATATATAGAAAAAAAAACACAAATAAATAAAATAAAGTTACAAAGTGAAAAGTAAAACAATATTAAAATGAATCGCATCCAAATTTCAGATACATTACAAAGTATATCACTTTATTAAAATATTTTACTAGTTCGATTGACTTCTATAAAAATAGAGAAGAATAGAAGCCTTATCTACGTCTGCGAGGCGTACACGCATTTGGAAACTGTCTACGAGGGTGGATTGAAAAGTACTCGGCCTAACCAAGAAAATAAACACATACTAAATCAGTTATATTTTTATTTTTCTACATAATCACCATCAAGTTCAATACACTTTTGCCACCGCCCCTTCCAAGCATTTAGACCGTTGAAAAAAAATGATTCTTCCTTAGAGTCAAAATATGCGTCTACAGCTGCTTTGACCTCGTCGTTTGTCGAAAATCTTTGACCTCCCAAGTGCTTTTTTAGGTTAGGGAACAGAAAGAAGTCTGATGGTGCTAGATCAGGTGAATACGGCGGATGCGGTAACAGTTCAAGTTTTTTTAGGGGGTGGTGAACCAGGTCTTCTCCACTGTTTTGATTGTTGTTTTGTTTCCGGTGTACAGTAATGAACCCATGTTTCGTCCATAGTAACAAAACGATTCAAAAAATCGTCTGCACCGGCTTCAAATAACTCCAAACAGTCGCGTGAAATAGTCAATCGCGTCCTTTTTTGTTCAACTGAAAGCAGTCGCGGAACCCACCTCGCAGACACCTTGTGGAAACCCAACTCGTTGACAATAATGTTTTGAGTTCGTTCATGAGAGATGCCTATAATCTCGGCTATCTCTCTAATTTTTAATCTGCGGTCTCCCATTATTAAATCAAGTACTTTTTTAATACTTTCGTCAGTAGTTGACGTCGAAGGCCTTCCAGAGCGGGGTTCATCTTTCACACTCTCTCTACCACGCTTAAATTCTGCTATCCATTTTTTGACGGATGAATATGACAGAGCACAATCGCCTAATGTACTGACCATGTCATCATGGATGGCTTTTGATGATAGCCCCTTCTTATGGAGGTACTTAATGACGGCACGCTGCTCGATTTGCTCCATTCGCGGAAATTATGTCCGATTACTTTGTTAATAAATTTATAAAATCACAACTAATTATCGCACACGTTTCGAACTTCACACAATGAACTAGTCTGAACTGAACTAAATAATGTGGGTAGATTTGATTTTTAGAATTGAATGGATCTGTGTTAGGCCGAGTACTTTTCAATCCACCTAGGTATCTCTTTATAACGGGTGAAGTTGGCGATTTGTGCAGCTTAGCCAACTCAGTGGCCTCCTAGAGCCTGCTGATAGTGCCCGTATCGCTAAGGTAAGTCGCGACTTTGTGTAATTTTTAACCCAGATTGTGTGATTACGCTATTGTTAGGTTTTTGTGTTTTTATGATTATATTGACGTTGTTTTTAAAAAATATGTCACGATCAAAACAGCTAAACTCTGCCGATGTTTTGGCGATCTTAGACGAAGAAAATCATGTTTCTTTGAGAGAATCAGCATCAGAAGTGGAGGATCATCAAGCGACGACGAGGTCTTCTCTTTACGATCTGCTTCCACTGAAAAAACTGTCTCAACAACTGCTGCAGCAGCTCACCCATCTATTCCTGCTTATTTTTGACGTACAAATCTCGGGTTTTGACAGCTCAAGACTTATACGTTGTGTCTCCGGAAATACATTTCGCGGTTAGAACGAATGTTTGGTGGACCACCAATGGTCAATCATCTCAGACAACTTCAGTTATGAATATGATTAAAAACAATAAAAAAACCTAAATAAAACAAAGTTCATGAAGCAGCTCAACACAGATTTGGCCAAGCCTTGGATGGAGATGAAACTTGAAGAACCGACTTTGAAAAGATCTTTACCAAAAAACATAAGCCATATTCTCGTAAAATCTACTGATCAAGTAATGAAGTTCAGAAGGGAGAACCTGAGCCCAAAAACCGTAAATGCTGCACTTTTTGCTCTTACAAAAAAAGAGAATGCCTAAATTAGTGTGTTATAAGTACAAAAAGTCAGTATGTTGCGAGCACAAAGTTTATGCTAGTACATTGCTATAAGCTTTAAGCTAGTCCGTGAAAATCTGATTTAATTTAATAATTACGCTAAGAAAAAATCATTAAATAGTAAAAAACATATAAGATAGTTAAAAATATAATGTTATCGTTGATTAATAAGAAGTTTACTTTTTTGTACGAATATAAGCAGATTAGTTTTATTTTGTTGTAATATAAATAGCTGTGATTAGAGTCTTCATTAATGAATCTGTGTTTTGTTACAAGAATAAATGCCTATCTTACGGGTCCTTAAAAAATAGCAAATAATTATATTTTAGCCCACAAAATGGTTATTTATATATGCACGCCTCTGAGGCGTATGTTAAGGCTTTATGTATCTCTGAGATAGATTAGGCTTCTAGGGTTAGACAAATTGATGTAAGCAAAAAGATTTTACCCGTCTAAAATACTGATATATTTTTATTTATAGCAAGCACTTCTTGTCTCAACAACAAATATATCCGCACATCCATTTTTCATAAGACTAAATGTAACATTAGTTCATAGTAAATGTAGCATCATTCTGAAGTCAAAATGCTATTGTCATGTGGCGTTACAACTCCTTACAGCGGCGAGCTTTATATAACCATACTGAGGAAGATAGTCACAAACATTTTTAGTATTTCTGTATCTTTTACTCGGAATTTGACGTTTTCAAGTTGTAACCCTATTTTATCGTAGGTACGATATATACTCGTAGATTAAGGGGTTTATGGATGATAATTACCCCTTGGTATGAGGTGATTGTCGTCAAACTGTTTCTAATTTGCTTTAAGTAGTTTTTTGTAACATAATGAATTTGATTGTAAGCTGTTTTATTTTAAAAATGTCCTACTATTTACTTACTACTTCTACAAGCTATTTTAAATGCAGAAGGGGTATATGAGGATGGCTCTTACCTGATGGTAAGTGTCGACCGCCGCCCAGGTACTTTTCTGACCTTGAGTAAGCACATTCTGTATATTCAAGATTATTAAAATTATTAATCTCGATATTGATTTGATGGTTCGCTATGGCAGAGGCTGAGCAATGTGTTGCGGCGCTGAGGGGCACGGGTTCAAATCCCGCATGCAACAATTATTTGTATGTTAATGTAATAATGGTAAGTGATTGTACGCTCGCTTGTTACGTTATTCTATTAAAAAAAGCATCAACGATTCTAATATAGATAATGATTTTCTTTTCTTCCTCTCGGTTGCCTCTTAAGACACACATGGTATAATATAGTGTAAAAGAGAATCTATTTTCTAAATATCTTGACACCACAAAATAGTAAATGGTGGTCCCTTAACATAAGGTAGCCCTCAAGCTTGTTGCAATGTTTCCGTTTACATGCAATTCTTTAAGTTCAAAATTCTAAGTAGCATAAAAGCAAAAAAAAGCAATACATTAAAGCGTAAAATTTAAAAACAATATATTAAATACAATTTTCATGTTACTATGCACAACATCCCACAAACAGTAACTTAATTTTTTGAACGATAGCCAAATGCCCCAATTACTAAATGCAATATGCGGAGTCCAGCCAAATTAGGTTTACAAGCAATAACAAGAGTAACTGCTATCAGGTTGTCTGAATGTGTTAGTGAATAACGAAATTTACACCTAATATGAGAATATTTGCACTCGCCAATTCCTCCATCTTACTAATTATGAAAAAAAAACGCGATGTTTTCTAAGAAATCTAAAAGAAAATACATTAAAGAAAATAATTTTAATAATAAAAAAAATCTGCATGATTTTTCAATACTTGCTCAAGAAAGGAATGCTATGTACAAAAGCCAGTACAGGACCAAACACTGGAGGGCACAAGTCAACCGTATATCGTGAACAAAATAATTTAACCACTCCAATGTCGGGGTCATTTTGGCTAATATGGCGCATCTGTCGAGCACTTTCCGAAGTACTTAGTATATAACAAGTATACTAAATATATATGTATTATGTACTAAGTAAATATATTGAAGTCATATATCAATGGAAACGTTATATAATATTATTATTATTATTATATATATGTTACAAATAGTTTGCTATCACTCTACACCATATAATAGCGTTTGACAGATGCGCATATTACGCGAACACTACAAATTTAAATAATACTAGTTTTTACAGATTTTATCGCGTATATTTAACTTTTTAAATACCCGACGTTTCGAGCACTTTACAGCACCCACGGTTACGGGGGGGGGGGGTTTAAAAAGTTAAATATACGCAATAAAATCCGTAAAAACTAGTATTGTTTATACTTACGAGATATTTTACGATGTTAATATCGAATTATATCTGTCTTTCTGGTATATTTTCAACCACTGTAACAACTGCCAACCTCACGTTAACATGAATGCTGTAAAGCACCTGAATCTTGGGGAATTCTAAAAGTTATTTATAATATGAAATATATTCTAGCAATAATATTTAAACTGTGTTTTGGTTTGTTGCAGGAATAGGCCAGCTCGACCGGGGAGGCCACACTGTCACAAAATACCTCAAAATAGCAGCTTAATACTGCTAAGTTCGTAGAGAGAGTGCAGAGAACCGAAGACCCTTTTAACCTTTTAACTTCCCCCATACCATCCCGTGGTTGTCATAAAGAAACAAATCAGGAGCAGCGTCTTCCTAACAACGTCTAACAGTAATGGTTGCCAACCCGCTTGCCAAGCGTGGCAACTATGGCAAATATCCCTCTATGAAGTAATCTAGAGGTAGCCTATGTTTTGCAGTGAATAAAATTTAATAGGATGTAACGGTACCGGTAGGCAAATCTTCCCTTAGCTGGTGAGGCCTGTAACTATCTATAGACTTTTTTCAGGCTGATGAAGAAGTATACAATGCAACCAGGTTATTACTTAAAATTATTAATTTAAGTGATTTTGTAAATGTTATGTGTTAGTATTAGTAATTATAGTTAAAGCTAATAAGGAAACAAAAAAAGACTTACACATATTTATTAAGTGTAAGTATTTACTTTGACTCGATGATCTGATAAATACGCGTGAGAATTCATAATAAAACTTCAAAGTCAAAACAAACCGAAACTCTTGTCAGACAGCAAAAATATGTGTCGCTCTGCAGGCAGTAAGGTGTTGTTTTGTTTGTTTTTAATATTCAACATAACTTTTCGAGAGGAAAATATGACGTAACATTAGATCCCAACAAATTTAATTTCCGTTTTCCAAGTTTCTTATCAAACATTACTTCATTCTGTTATCGCGAAGCGGAATTTTTTAACGAAAAAAATAAAGTAAACTAATTATGTAGAACAAACAAACAAATTTATGGTTCTTTAGACTTATAATGGATCCTAAACATGTTGGAAAGTTCAAAAATCCGCATCTCGAACACTCACATTAACAAAACAAAAGACAATGCCAGTTGTGATTTCTTATATTTACGCGAACACTACACATTGAAATAATACTCGTTTTTACGGAATTTATCGCGTATATTTAACTTTTTAATACCCGACGTTTCGAGAGCTTTACAGAACCCATGGTCACGGGAAGGACTGAGATGTTTAACGTCCAGGTGTCATAGTTAACCGCGGTTACCATAGATTAAGATTTAACTTTTGTTCCGATCTACACAGTACGAACTTATGGTATCATGAAGCCTTGCAGTTGTATGCTTGGGTTGGGATTTAATTTTATTTATTATAGGATCCCAAGCAGATGGTAGCACCCAGCCATCTTCTCTATTGAAATTAGGGTGTTTTTTGATTTCAATAGCCTCGCGAATCATCCTTGGAAGGAATCGGTGTTCTTTAGCGAGGATTTGTGGTCTATCAAATCTGATGTAGTGACGGGGGCGATCCTGTACATGTTCACAGACTGCAGACTTCCCGGAGCGTCGATTCTTCACATCAGCTATATGTTCTTTGACGCGGGTTTTAATTGATCTTTTAGTTTGTCCTATGTAGGAGAGACCACATTCACAATCAAGCTTGTACACTCCTGCATCTTGCAGAGGGACGTTACACTTGACTGATGGTAAAAACTGACCAATCTTCTTCGGCGGCTTGAAGTATGTTTTGATGGAAGCGCGCTTCAAGATGTAGCCAATCTTGTCAGTGACTCCTCTAACATATGGCAGTACAGCAGGTACACGCTCGACTGTGGCCGGCTTCACTCGTTCTCTGTGACGTAGGCGCGGGACCCGAAGCTTGTTGTCATGCAAAACTTGCTTGACGTGTTGGAGCTCGGCAGCCAGGTGTTTACTTTCACAGATCCCTCGTGCTCTCTGAAACAAAGATTTACCCACGGTAGCTAACTGTGAAGGATGGTGGTGAGAATCACCGTTTAAATATCTATCTGTATGGGTCTTTTTTCTATACACAGTATGGCTCAAGGTGTTATCAGGATTCCGAATTACTAACACATCTAGAAAAGCTAAGGAATTGTTTGCCTCTAACTCCATTGTGAACTGAATTTTAGAATTTATAGAGTTAAGATGGTCTAAAAATGCAGTTACTTTATCTAAAGGTAGAATTGTGAAAGTGTCGTCTACGTACCGCTTGTAGAATCTTGGATTTATGGGAGAAGTAAGCAGGGCTTTCTCCTCAAAGTCTTCCATGAATATGTCGGCGACAATGGGAGATACAGGTGAGCCCATCGCCACACCATCTACTTGCTTGTAGAACTCCTCCTTCCACAATAAGTAGCCAGATGTAAGGCAGTGTCTGAGTAATACTGCATATTCTACGGGCATGTTGTTTTCCTCCAGTCTCCTAGTTACAATTGAGATGCAGTCTTCAATAGGTAAGCATGTAAACAATGACTGCACATAAAAACTGACCATAGTTTCATTGTCTGCCAGACGCAGGTCTTTAATCTCGCTGACAAAATGGTAGGAATCCTTTATGTGTGCTCTTGTGTGTCCCCTGAGCGGTGAGAGTATTTTCGCTAAGTGTTGAGCCAATCTGTAAGTTGGTGAATCGATTTGGCTCACTATGGGACGTAATGGAGCATTGGGCTTGTGTATTTTTGGTAACCCATACAACTTTGGTGATTTGGCGCACGTAGGTATTATCCATTTTACGTCCAGATTTAATTTTTCGGAGTGTTTCTTTATGAGGTCACTAGTTGTTTTTAGTGTGCTATTTGTTGGGTCGTTTTTAACCTTTTTATAAGTACTTACATCCGACAAAAGTTCTTGTATTTTTGAATTATAATCTGACGTATCCATGACTACCGTGGCGTTTCCCTTATCTGCGCGGAGAATCGTAAGTTCTGGTTTATTGCGTAGGTTCTTTAACGCTATAAATTCGTCTCTGGGAAGATTCGGTTTAGGCACTGAACATCGACGTAACATAGACGAAATGTCTTGACGTATCGCCTCCAAATCTTCTTTCCGCATATTGTTTTTAAATAAACAGTCCTCGACGCTACAGATAATTTCTTCGTACGGTAATCTGCGCGGACTTATAGCGAAATTTAGTCCTTTGGATAAAACCTTTATTGTTGCATCATCCAGTGTTTGTTTTGACAGATTATAGAACGCGATTAATCTATGATCTGTGTTTGTCAATGGTTGCTTTTGGTTCTGGCATTGATTCGGATGTTTGACATTTGATTTGGCCGTTAATTTTTGATATTTTTCTATATGTTTGTTTTTGCATTCGTTATATTTACTAATTTCGCGTTTATTTAATGTTTCCATGCAAAAATTAAAATCAAACGTCGTTAAAACTTTCTTTAATTCACTGCATGATGTGTCTATGGATTTATTGATGTCATATAGATCGGAGCGTTTTTGTTGGATTACCGCCCGTAACAACTTTTTACTCGCCTGATTTAAGATCTTAGCGCTTCCTCGAATGTCCTTTTTGGTGGATATTTTGACACACGTAGGAATAAGATTATGGTCTCGGCATCTCTTCAAGAAATTTAAGGCTGTTAGATATCTTGCGCGCTTAGTCTTTAGATCTTCTAATCGGCGTATTTTATTTGCAATTACCAGTCCGTACTGGTTTACATAATGATTTCTTATATTTACGCGAACACTACACATTGAAATAATACTCGTTTTTACGGAATTTATCGCGTATATTTAACTTTTTAATACCCGACGTTTCGAGAGCTTTACAGCACCCATGGTCACGGGAAGGACTGAGATGTTTAACGTCCAGGTGTCATAGTTAACCGCGGTTACCATAGATTAAGATTTAACTTTTGTTCCGATCTACACAGTACGAACTTATGGTATCATGAAGTCTTGCAGTTGTATGCTTGGGTTGGGATTTAATTTTATTTATTATAGGATCCCAAGCAGATGGTAGCACCCAGCCATCTTCTCTATTGAAATTAGGGTGTTTTTTGATTTCAATAGCCTCGCGAATCATCCTTGGAAGGAATCGGTGTTCTTTAGCGAGGATTTGTGGTCTATCAAATCTGATGTAGTGACGGGGGCGATCCTGTACATGTTCACAGACTGCAGACTTCCCGGAGCGTCGATTCTTCACATCAGCTATATGTTCTTTGACGCGGGTTTTAATTGATCTTTTAGTTTGTCCTATGTAGGAGAGACCACATTCACAATCAAGCTTGTACACTCCTGCATCTTGCAGAGGGACGTTACACTTGACTGATGGTAAAAACTGACCAATCTTCTTCGGCGGCTTGAAGTATGTTTTGATGGAAGCGCGCTTCAAGATGTAGCCAATCTGGTCAGTGACTCCTCTAACATATGGCAGTACATAGTATACACAGTACACAGATACGTCAAGACATTTCGTCTATGTTACGTCGATGTTCAGTGCCTAAACCGAATCTTCCCAGAGACGAATTTATAGCGTTAAAGAACCTACGCAATAAACCAGAACTTACGATTCTCCGCGCAGATAAGGGAAACGCCAAGGTAGTCATGGATACGTCAGATTATAATTCAAAAATACAAGAACTTTTGTCGGATGTAAGTACTTTACGTGGTAGAGCCATGCTGCAGTTATATTAGTAGTATAGTTGTAGCACGAATGGGTCGGCTCGACCGGGGAAGGACCACGCTCTCACAGAATACCAGCGTGAAATAGTAGCTTAATGCTGCTGTATTTCGTATGGTGAGTGTAGAGAACCGGAGACCCTTTTTACTGGAAATGAGGCATTCCATCTCAGTCCTCACGGGTGACAACGCATCTGCATTTTTATTTGTAATGGAAGATAGATGTAGATGTCTATGGGCCGCAGCAACCACTTACCATCAGGTGGACTGTGTGCTCGTATGTCAGCCTATTCTATAAAAAAAAAAAAAAAAAAACTTATAAAAAGGTTAAAAACGACCCAACAAATAGCACACTAAAAACAACTAGTGACCTCATAAAGAAACACTCCGAAAAATTAAATCTGGACGTAAAATGGATAATACTGTTACGAGCTTGAGGTTCGTGACAATAAAAATTGCCGATAAAATTACCTAAATTAACACTTTAATTTACTTTACACAAATTAAAGTTAAAACACTAATAATTAAACACACTAATCCACTTAATTCCACTCCGAAGCTTCGCTTGTGTCGCCGAGTTAAACTCTGTCTCGATCGCATCTTGCGCCACCTATTTATTCAAATCGGCAAAACATCCGGAATGTTCAAGTAAACACGCGCAAGGTACCGAGAAATCGAGTATAGATTTTCTAGAAACTTAGTTCTTCGGGCCGCGCTGTCGGTCGAGAGATCCGTGATGTCATTTACTGCAAAACTCCCCTCGCTCTCGTTCCTGACACTAGATGGCGCTAGTGTATCGATTTTAGCGCGTAACACTGCCCCCTCCTAAGACATGCTCGTCCCATTATTATCGATATAGATAGATAGATATAGAGCATTATCGGTCCCATAATAACGCGCCAAGCGATCCACATGGACGATCTTAGGAGTCCCTCTTGCGCCCTTCTGTATCCGGTAGGTCACATCGTTGATCCTGGTTACAATCCGGTACGGGCCGTCCCATTTAGCTTGAAGCTTAGGAGATTTCCCTTTGCTGCGGACTGGATTGTGCAACCACACTAATGAACCTTCGTTGAACCCTTTATTGTTCATTTTTCGGTCGTACCGGGTTTTCATTATTTCAGACATTTGCTGGCCCGATTGTCTGACGTGCTCATAAATGTCATTCATTTTGTTCCGCAAGTCTTTTGCATAATCGGTTATACTGCGTGGGGCATCAGGTGGTATCCCGGTGATCAGGTCCGCAGGCAGCCGTAATTCTCTTCCAAAGTTTGCGAAAGCTGGTGTCACTGCTGTACTTTCGTGAACAGAACTTCGATATGACAACAAAAACGGTTGTATGTGCATGTCCCAATCTCGTTGCCGATTGTCTACAACTTTTGCTAGGTACCTCTCCAATGTCTGATTAAATCGTTCCACCATTCCATCAGATTGCGGGTGATAAGAAGTCGTTCTTGTTTTATGAGTACCCATAACTCGGCAAGTTTCCTGGAATATTTGAGACTCAAAATTCCTTCCTTGATCGCTGTGAATCTCTAAAGGTACTCCAAAACGACAGAAGACTTCATGAACTAGTTTATCTGCAACTGTTGAAGCTTCTTGATTTGGAATGGCGAAGACTTCTGGCCACTTAGTGAAGTAATCCATCACAACCATGAAATACTTGTTACCGCTTTCACTCTCCGGAAACGGCCCCGCCACGTCAATGGCTATTCTCTCCCATGGTGCACCCACATTGTACAACTTCAATGCACCTCTACTACGAGTCTGAGGTCCCTTTACAGCCGCACAACTTGTACATTTGCGACACCAGTCCTCGACATCGTTTCGACAGTGGACCCAGTAAAACCGTTCTCGGATCTTCAGTAGAGTTCGTTTAACTCCCAGATGGCCTCCTGAACAATCAATATGGTACAGCTGTAGAACATCCGGTACTTTAGCTTTAGGGACAACCATTTGCAAATGACAGCTGTTTCCCCGAACGTTTTCCCATTTACGACACAGAACTCCATCCTGAAGCAGCAAGCTGTCCCACTGGGCCCAATAGCTTTTAGTGGTCGAACTCATCGCTGAGACGTCACTCCACTTGGGCTTGGGAGCACTGGCCTTTATCCATTCCAGAATCGGCTTGATGTCCGGATCTTCCTGCTGTGCATGTCGTAAGCTGTCCTTCCACTCGTTGCTGAGGTGGTCTGCCCTGAGCATCCTCACGGATACCACTTCCTTACCTTGCCTACTACAAGGGTTGCCATCTTCAGGACAAGGTCTTCTTGACAATGCATCTGCGTTGCCATGAGATTTCTCGCTGCGATGTTCGATCTCAAAGTCGTATTCCTGCTGCTGCTGGGCGGTGCTGTTAGCCGCACTTCCTTTCTGAGACCGTTCACCTTCCCTTCCTAGGGTGTGCTTAGGGCAGCTGGACCGAAGATGGCCCCTTTCCCTACAGCCATAGCACCTAGGGCTGTATCCTTTATTGTGGTCGCGAACCGTAACTGCTGCAACCTCCCTAGCGTGAGGTGAACGATGATCCTGTCGCCGCCAGGCAGTGCCGTTAGCTGCACTACCCTCCTGATATCGTTCACTTTCCCTTTCTGCGGTTCGCTTAGGGCAGCTGGATCGAAGGTGGCCCTTTTCCCCACAGCCATAGCACCTAGGGCTGTATCCTTTGTTGCGGTCGCGAACTGTAGCTGCTGCAACCTCCCTGACGCGATGTGAACGATGATCCTGCCGCACGGCTTCTACCTCCAGTGCATGGGCCAAGGCGTCCTTAAGCGTCTCGTGGTGCCCGAGCCTCACAGCAGCTCTAACTTCCAGGTTGCGGATGCCGTCGATGAATGTTTGCACCAGGTTCCCTCCAATGAGCGCAGGTAGAGACTGGTATGCTTTACGAACCATCTTCTCCACCTCAAGGGCCCACTGCTGCAGGTTTTCGTTGCTGCGTTGCACGCGATCTTTAAGCTGCGCGCGAAAGACGTGTTCCAGGTGAGCGTCACCATATCTCGCCTCCAATGCCTCAAGGAGTTGCTCATAAGTCACTTCCTCACCGAGAGCTTCCAGAACTGTTAAGGCCTGGTCGCGCAGGCCTAGTGTGAGAGCAGTCATGGCCTGACTTTTGTTCCAGCCGTTCGCCTTCATAACAGCCTCGAACTGGATTTTGTAGGCTGACCAGGAAGAGGTACCGTCAAACGGTGGCACCTTGAACCCGCGTAGCGAAGGTGTTGTAGCTACTACGGGAGCTGTAGCTCCATCTCCGAGTTTGAGTTCGTCCAGTGATTTCTTCATGTCAGCCATAACGTTGTCAACCCGATTGTTTACTTGGTCGATTCGGGTTTCAGCTTTCTCGATTCGGTTTTCAGCTTTCGCGATTTGGGTTTCAACTTCCAACAGGCGGTTGTCATGCTGAGCAACCCTATCCTTCACCTCCTTTATCTCCTTCCCGAAGGTAGCATGAAGGTCCTTCATGAGGAGCATCTGCTCTTCCAACCGACGGGCCTGTTCATCCTGTCCACCCCGCAGCTGCTCTTCCAACCGACGGACCTGTTCCTCCTGTCGGCGAGCCTGCTCCTCCTGTCGGCGAGCCTGCTCCTCCTGTCGGCGAGCCTGATCCTCCTGTCGGCGAGCCTGCTCCTGCAGCATCACCATCAGAGCACCTAAGTCAGGTGCCACAGACGTAGAAGCTGCTGACGGACCGGCTTCCGTGGCCGGCGGCTGGCCCTCAGACATCTGCGGCGTTGCACCACCAAATCTCCTCTGGTCCGTCTCCTGCTGGCGTTGACTTCGGGTACGGACACCCTCCGTTTCCTCCTTAGGTAAAATCGGCATTATTTTATCCCACTTCTGACACCAATTGTTACGAGCTTGAGGTTCGTGACAATAAAAATTGCCGATAAAATTACCTAAATTAACACTTTAATTTACTTTACAAAAATTAAAGTTAAAACACTAATAATTAAACACACTAATCCACTTAATTCCACTCCGAAGCTTCGCTTGTGTCGCCGAGTTAAACTCTGTCTCGATCGCATCTTGCGCCACCTATTTATTCAAATCGGCAAAACATCCGGAATGTTCAAGTAAACACGCGCAAGGTACCGAGAAATCGAGTATAGATTTTCTAGAAACTTAGTTCTTCGGGCGGCGCTGTCGGTCGAGAGATCCGTGATGTCATTTACTGCAAAACTCCCCTCGCTCTCGCTCCTGACACTAGATGGCGCTAGTGTATCGATTTTAGCGCGTAACAATACCTACGTGCGCCAAATCACCAAAGTTGTATGGGTTACCAAAAATACACAAGTCCAATGCTCCATTACGTCCCATAGTGAGCCAAATCGATTCACCAACTTACAGATTGGCTCAACACTTAGCGAAAATACTCTCACCGCTCAGGGGACACACAAGAGCACACATAAAGGATTCCTACCATTTTGTCAGCGAGATTAAAGACCTGCGTCTGGCAGACAATGAAACTATGGTCAGTTTTGATGTGCAGTCATTGTTTACATGCTTACCTATTGAAGACTGCATCTCAATTGTAACTAGGAGGCTGGAGGAAAACAACATGCCCGTAGAATATGCAGTATTACTCAGACACTGCCTTACATCTGGCTACTTATTGTGGAAGGAGGAGTTCTACAAGCAAGTAGATGGTGTGGCGATGGGCTCACCTGTATCTCCCATTGTCGCCGACATATTCATGGAAGACTTTGAGGAGAAAGCCCTGCTTACTTCTCCCATAAATCCAAGATTCTACAAGCGGTACGTAGACGACACTTTCACAATTCTACCTTTAGATAAAGTAACTGCATTTTTAGACCATCTTAACTCTATAAATTCTAAAATTCAGTTCACAATGGAGTTAGAGGCAAACAATTCCTTAGCTTTTCTAGATGTGTTAGTAATTCGGAATCCTGATAACACCTTGAGCCATACTGTGTATAGAAAAAAGACCCATACAGATAGATATTTAAACGGTGATTCTCACCACCATCCTTCACAGTTAGCTACCGTGGGTAAATCTTTGTTTCAGAGAGCACGAGGGATCTGTGACAGTAAACACCTAGCTGCCGAGCTCCAACACGTCAAGCAAGTTTTGCATGACAACAAGCTTCGGGTCCCGCGCCTACGTCACAGAGAACGAGTGAAGCCGGCCACAGTCGAGCGTGTACCTGCTATACTGCCATATGTTAGAGGAGTCACTGACAAGATTGGCTACATCTTGAAGCGCGCTTCCATCAAAACATACTTCAAGCCGCCGAAGAAGATTGGTCAGTTTTTACCATCAGTCAAGTGTAACGTCCCTCTGCAAGATGCAGGAGTGTACAAGCTTGATTGTGAATGTGGTCTCTCCTACATAGGACAAACTAAAAGATCAATTAAAACCCGCGTCAAAGAACATATAGCTGATGTGAAGAATCGACGCTCCGGGAAGTCTGCAGTCTGTGAACATGTACAGGATCGCCCCCGTCACTACATCAGATTTGATAGACCACAAATCCTCGCTAAAGAACACCGATTCCTTCCAAGGATGATTCGCGAGGCTATTGAAATCAAAAAACACCCTAATTTCAATAGAGAAGATGGCTGGGTGCTACCATCTGCTTGGGATCCTATAATAAATAAAATTAAATCCCAACCCAAGCATACAACTGCAAGGCTTCATGATACCATAAGTTCGTACTGTGTAGATCGAAACAAAAGTTAAATCTTAATCTATGGTAACCACGGTTAACTATGACACCTGGACGTTAAACATCTCAGTCCTTCCCGTGACCATGGGTGCTGTAAAGCTCTCGAAACGTCGGGTATTAAAAAGTTAAATATACGCGATAAATTCCGTAAAAACGAGTATTATTTCAATGTGTAGTGTTCGCGTAAATATAAGAAATCATTATGTAAACCAGTACGGACTGGTAATTGCAAATAAAATACGCCGATTAGAAGATCTAAAGACTAAGCGCGCAAGATATCTAACAGCCTTAAATTTCTTGAAGAGATGCCGAGACCATAATCTTATTCCTACGTGTGTCAAAATATCCACCAAAAAGGACATTCGAGGAAGCGCTAAGATCTTAAATCAGGCGAGTAAAAAGTTGTTACGGGCGATAATCCAACAAAAACGCTCCGATCTATATGACATCAATAAATCCATAGACACATCATCAAATACACAAAAAGACGGCCCCCAGTCCCCGGCGGCCCCGCTATTCCTGGCTACGGTGGCGACCATGGTAACGGCGGGGCAGGGGGTGCTAAGAATCTCCGGTGGAGGTTCGGTTGCCACCTACGACGACTCGACCTGGCAACATATAACGCACGCACCCTGAGGACTGACGAGAAGATACTGGAGCTGGAAGAAGAGGTAGACAAGTTGCGCTGGCATATTATTGGATTATCCGAGGTCCGAAGAGAGGGGGAGGACACGGCAATCCTCGAGTCCGGCAACTTGTTCTATCACCGGGAGGGCGACCATCTGTCCCAAGGAGGTGTCGGATTTATCGTCCACAAGTCTCTCGTCAACAACGTTGTAAAGATTGGGAGTGTGTCGACGAGGGTCGCGTACCTGATACTCAGAATCACCAAACGGTATTCGCTGAAGGTCATTCAGGTTTACGCACCAACCTCGGCACACCCCGATGAGGAGGTGGAGGAAATGTATGAGGATATTTCCAGAGCCATACATTCCTCCAAAACCCACTACACGGTGTTGATGGGAGACTTCAACGCAAAACTAGGCACAAGAGAAAGCGGTGAGCTGAAGGTAGGAAAATTTGGAGTAGGGCAACGGAACCGAAGGGGCCAGCAGCTGGCCGACTTTATGGAGAAAGAGGGACTCTTTATGATGAACTCTTTCTTCCAGAAGCGGCCCCACAGGAAGTGGACCTGGTCGAGCCCCGACGGTTCGACAAAAAATGAGATTGACTTCATTATGACGACCAGACGCCAACTGTTCAGTGATGTCTCAGTGATCGCAAGGGTGAAAACTGGCAGCGATCACCGAATGGTTAGAGGCACACTGAACCTAAACGTTAAGTTGGAGAGGTCTCGTCTAATGAAGTCAACGCTCCGTCCCCCTCGTGCTCTAATCCAGAATCCCGAAACCTTTCAGCTCGAGTTACGTAACCGCTTCCAGTGCCTAGAAGATTGCAATGCAGTGGACGATATGAACGACAAGCTCGTGGAAACTGTCCATGCGGTCGGAGCTAAGTTCTGCAAGACCCGCCGCAGAAGAACACAAAAACTCTCCGATCACACTCTTAATCTCATGGCTGTTAGACGGGAGATGAGGCTGCAATCGTCAACAGATTTGACAGCATACAGGCAACTGAACAGACAGATCTCCAAATGCATGCGGCGAGACTTACGCAACTTTAATACTTCTCGTATTAAAGAAGCGATCGAGCGGAACCAGGGCTCCAAAGTCTTTGCCAGAGATCTGTCTGCCAGAAAGAGCCAACTGTCAAAGCTGAAGACTGAGTGTGGCAACATCGTTTCCGGGACACCTGAGATTTTGAGTGAGATTGAGAGGTTCTATGGGCAGCTGTACACATTATCGTTGGAGCCACACGCAAGTGTGAGTAATGATCCAAGAGCAAGTTTTACCTGACACTATTCCGATGATATCCCGGACGTCAGTCCAAGCGAGATTAGAATGGCTCTCCAGCACCTTAAAAACGGCAGGGCCCCAGGCGAGGATGGAATTACAGCGGGGCTTCTGAAAGCGGGTGAAACACCGGTACTTGAAGTCCTTCAGAAGCTCTTCAATTCCGTCCTCCATGGTGGCACTACTCCAGAGGCGTGGAGCAGAAGTGCGGTGGTCTTGTTCTTTAAGAAAGGCGACAACGCTCTCTTAAAGAACTACAGACCGATTTCCCTTCTGAGCCGCGTCTACGTGCTGTTTTCGAGAGTCATTACGAATCGTCTCGCACGCAGACTTGATGACTTCCAGCCTCCCGAACAAGCCGGTTTCCAAAAAGGCTTCAGTACCATAGACCACATACATACCCTGCGGCAGATTGTACAGAAGACTGAAGAGTACAATCTGCCACTTTGCCTGGCGTATGTGGACTATGAGAAAGCCTTTGATTCCGTCGAAATTTGGGCGGTGCTACAGTCCCTTCAGCGGTGCCAAGTTGACTATCGGTATATCGAAGTGCTGAAGTGTTTGTACAGTAGGGCTACGATGGCTATCCGAGTACAGAACCAGAGCTCGAAACCTATCCAACTGCAGAGAGGTGTAAGACAGGGTGACGTTATATCCCCGAAACACTTCACCGCTGCATTGGAAGACGTTTTCAAGCTACTGGACTGGAAAGGATACGGTATTGACATCAATGGCGAGTACATCACTCACCTTCGATTTGCCGACGATATAGTCCTTATGGCAGAATCGCTGGAGGACTTAAGCACTATGCTCAATGACCTCAATAGTGCCTCCCAACGGATAGGTCTTAAGATGAACATGGACAAAACAAAGATCATGTTCAATGTCCATGTCACACCTATGCCGGTAGTTGTTGGGAGCACTATGCTCGAAGTTGTTGACGAGTACGTTTACCTGGGACAAATAGTCCGACTAGGTAAGTCCAACTTCGACCGAGAGGTCAATCGACGGATTCAACTCGGCTGGGCAGCGTTCGGGAAATTACGACATATCTTTTCGTCAGGTATACCTCAATCTCTAAAAACTAGATTGTACAACCAGTGCGTGTTGCCAGTGATGACTTATGGATCTGAGACGTGGTCCTTCACTGCTGGCCGTATGAGGACGCTTAAGGTCGCTCAGCGAGCTATGGAGAGGGCTATGCTCGGAGTTTCTCTGCGTGATAGACTCAGAAATGAGGATATCCGCAGTAAAACCAGAGTGACCGACATAGCCCAACGGATTAGTAAGCTGAAGTGGCAATGGGCCGGCCATATAGCTCGAAGAACCGATAACCGATGGGGAAGAAAGGTTCTCGAGTGGCAGCCTCGTACCGGTAGGCGTAGTGTAGGGCGACCCCCCACTAGATGGAGTGACGACCTGGTAAGACATGCAGGAAGTCGATGGATGCAGGTGGCTCAGGACCGTGCTTTGTGGCATTACTTGGGGGAGGCCTATGTTCAGCAGTGGACTTGTGAAAGGCTGTAATGATGATGATGAAATGATGATCATCCAGTGAATTAAAGAAAGTTTTAACGACGTTTGATTTTAATTTTTGCATGGAAACATTAAATAAACGCGAAATTAGTAAATATAACGAATGCAAAAACAAACATATAGAAAAATATCGAAAATTAACGGCCAAATCAAATGTCAAACATCCGAATCAATGCCAGAACCAAAAGCAACCATTGACAAACACAGATCATAGATTAATCGCGTTCTATAATCTGTCAAAACAAACACTGGATGATGCAACAATAAAGGTTTTATCCAAAGGACTAAATTTCGCTATAAGTCCGCGCAGATTACCGTACGAAGAAATTATCTGTAGCTTCGAGGACTGTTTATTTAAAAACAATATGCGGAAAGAAGATTTGGAGGCGATACGTCAAGACATTTCGTCTATGTTACGTCGATGTTCAGTGCCTAAACCGAATCTTCTCAGAGACGAATTTATAGCGTTAAAGAACCTACGCAATAAACCAGAACTTACGATTCTCCGCGCAGATAAGGGAAACGCCACGGTAGTCATGGATACGTCAGATTATAATTCAAAAATACAAGAACTTTTGTCGGATGTAAGTACTTATAAAAAGGTTAAAAACGACCCACTAAATAGCACACTAAAAACAACTAGTGACCTCATAAAGAAACACTCCGAAAAATTAAATCTGGACGTAAAATGGATAATACCTACGTGCGCCAAATCACCAAAGTTGTATGGGTTACCAAAAATACACAAGCCCAATGCTCCATTACGTCCCATAGTGAGCCAAATCGATTCACCAACTTACAGATTGGCTCAACACTTAGCGAAAATACTCTCACCGCTCAGGGGACACACAAGAGCACACATAAAGGATTCCTACCATTTTGTCAGCGAGATTAAAGACCTGCGTCTGGCAGACAATGAAACTATGGTCAGTTTTGATGTGCAGTCATTGTTTACATGCTTACCTATTGAAGACTGCATCTCAATTGTAACTAGGAGGCTGGAGGAAAACAACATGCCCGTAGAATATGCAGTATTACTCAGACACTGCCTTACATCTGGCTACTTATTGTGGAAGGAGGAGTTCTACAAGCAAGTAGATGGTGTGGCGATGGGCTCACCTGTATCTCCCATTGTCGCCGACATATTCATGGAAGACTTTGAGGAGAAAGCCCTGCTTACTTCTCCCATAAATCCAAGATTCTATAAGCGGTACGTAGACGACACTTTCACAATTCTACCTTTAGATAAAGTAACTGCATTTTTAGACCATCTTAACTCTATAAATTCTAAAATTCAGTTCACAATGGAGTTAGAGGCAAACAATTCCTTAGCTTTTCTAGATGTGTTAGTAATTCGGAATCCTGATAACACCTTGAGCCATACTGTGTATAGAAAAAAGACCCATACAGATAGATATTTAAACGGTGATTCTCACCACCATCCTTCACAGTTGGCTACCGTGGGTAAATCTTTGTTTCAGAGAGCACGAGGGATCTGTGACAGTAAACACCTGGCTGCCGAGCTCCAACACGTCAAGCAAGTTTTGCATGACAACAAGCTTCGGGTCCCGCGCCTACGTCACAGAGAACGAGTGAAGCCGGCCACAGTCGAGCGTGTACCTGCTGTACTGCCATATGTTAGAGGAGTCACTGACAAGATTGGCTACATCTTGAAGCGTGCTTCCATCAAAACATACTTCAAGCCGCCGAAGAAGATTGGTCAGTTTTTACCATCAGTCAAGTGTAACGTCCCTCTGCAAGATGCAGGAGTGTACAAGCTTGATTGTGAATGTGGTCTCTCCTACATAGGACAAACTAAAAGATCAATTAAAACCCGCGTCAAAGAACATATAGCTAATGTGAAGAATCGACGCTCCGGGAAGTCTGCAGTCTGTGAACATGTACAGGATCGCCCCCGTCACTACATCAGATTTGATAGACCACAAATCCTCGCTAAAGAACACCGATTCCTTCCAAGGATGATTCGCGAGGCTATTGAAATCAAAAAACACCCTAATTTTAATAGAGAAGATGGCTGGGTGCTACCATCTGCTTGGGATCCTATAATAAATAAAATTAAATCCCAACCCAAGCATACAACTGCAAGGCTTCATGATACCATAAGTTCGTACTGTGTAGATCGGAACAAAAGTTAAATCTTAATCTATGGTAACCGCGGTTAACTATGACACCTGGACGTTAAACATCTCAGTCCTTCCCGTGACCATGAGTGCTGTAAAGCTCTCGAAACGTCGGGTATTAAAAAGTTAAATATACGCGATAAATTCCGTAAAAACGAGTATTATTTCAAAATGCCAGTTGTTTTTAGCGTAAGGGTGACAAACGAGCACACAGTTCACCTGCTTGTAAGTGGATACTCTGGCCCATACATATCTATATTCCACCTTCGTTTAAGAATAAAAATGCAGATGCATCCCTGACTACAAACAAGGAATGTTTTGTATCTAGCATAAAGAATCTCCCGTTCTCTTCACTTACCAAACAAAACACAGCAGATCTAAGCTTCTATTTGACGCTAGTATTTTGTGAAAGCGTGGTCTTTCCTTGTTTGAGCCGATCAGCTGCAACTATGATATAGCTTAAGCATGAATTTACCACATTTCCTTACGATATTTTCGACACGGAGAACATGAACGACGTGTTAATCATACAAGATTTCAGATTACGATTTCATTTTTACCGGCGGATATCGAAATCGGTTTGCTTGCTTAATGTGAAACATTAGGGCGAGGGCTTATCTTCTTATCGAGGATCTAACTCAGTTCTATAATTGTTTCTTCTTCTTTGGTTTCTCTAGTGACCGCCTCGTTGGTCTAAACCGGTCGTAAACGCGTTTGCGATCATGACGTCGCGGGTTCGAGTCCCGGGTCGGGCCAAAATCAGTTATTAGATCTTTCTGTCTCAGTTGTAGCACGGGGTTAGGAAGTTGGCGATGTTTTCTCACCCGTGCCTAGGAAATCGAGTAAATCATACCCTGCGACTAATCTATCTCTGATCGATTGACTATGAGAATTAAGGAGTAGAGAGTCCAACTTTTGCTTAAATAAAACAATTAATAAATCAATGAACAAATAAACAAGGAATAAAATAATGAATACTAGGTATTTTCTTTTATGTGTTAACACATAACTTTTTTCTGGGTGAACCAATTTTGATTATTCTTTTTTTATTTGAAAGCTGGTGCTTCTCACGGTGGTCCCATAATTTGATCAAGATGAGTACATTTTATAATTTCAATAGCCTCACAAATCATCCTTGTAAATCGGTGTACTTTAGCGAGGAATTGCGGTCTATCAAATCTGATGTAGTGACAGAGACGATTATGTAAGTGTTCACAGACTGCAGACTTCCGGGAGCGTCGATACTTCACACCAGATATGTGTTTTTAACGCAGGTTTTTATTGATATTTGTTTGTCCTATGTAAGAAAGGCCCCTTTCACATATATTTTACGTTATACACCCCTGAATCTTGTAGAGGGAGCGATATGACACTTGACGGATGGTAAGAACTGACTGATCTTCTACGGTGGCTTGTAGTATGTTCTAATAGAAGCTCGCTTCAAGATGATCGCTGTAAGATGTAGCCAATCTTATCAGTGATACCTCTTTCGTATTGTAATACAGCAGGCACACGCTCAACTGTGGCCGGCTATACTCGTTCACTGCAGGACCCGAAGCTTGTTGATATGCAAAACTTGCTTGAAGTGTTGGAGCTCGGCGGCAAGGTGTATACTGTCCAAACACCTCATGCTCTTTGAAACAAAAGCTTTACACACGATAGCTAACTCTGAAGGATGTTGGTGAGAATCATCTTTTAAATATCTATCTATTTGTATGTTTTTTCTATAATATACTGTGTGGCTCAAAGTATTATCAGAATTTCAAATTAAACTATTTAAAAAAGTATGCTGCGCAGCTAAATCTTTATATTTAACAGTTTTATTTAAGCAACAAAATTAAAACTACATTGAAATTCAAATTAAAATGACATGAAGTATAATTAATATTGAAACGGGCAAGGTCAAACCACACAACTCGGATTTTCAACTAAATATTAACAATAATCTATCTCAATTTGATCAGAAATTACTTTTAAAAACATTTTACTGACGTTCCTTTTTTGACAATAAAATCATAAAATTCTTCCCCTCTTTTCACCAAATAATTGCTTAAACAAAATGAAAAGGTTTTTTCAAATACCTTCGAATTCGAAGGAATAATGCTATAAGATATCATTAAATATTGCATACCTTAAGAGGGCATATGCGATTTGCGTTGTAAATTTCATGTTTTAGGGTTTTTTCAAGGGCAATATCGTAACGATTTGAGCAGATTATTTGCAGAAAATTACGGCTTTAGAAAGATTAAGTCTTTATTTAGTGTACCATACATTCATTATATTTTTATTTATATAGTATATATTTCCATTAGGAAAATCATAGTTTTTAATGATGGTATTTTACAGCGAAGACAATCCCTCCATAGCGTTTTACGAAAATATGCGTCAATGTTATCTTTCAGGTCAAATACAACGATCATTATAAGCTAAAACACTTTAAGCGTTATTTTAATGTAATGTATGGTCCTTTAGTGCAATACAAAGCCTAAATAACAAACATATTTCGATTAATTATTAAAAAACAATACTATAAAAATCGCCAAAACTGTCCACTACAATGTAATTTTTTCCCGTGTATTTGGATATAAGCTTATCTTTTTTAATTATTTTATCAAAATACAGATAATGTTTAAGAACCAAAAAAAATTTAGCTCTTTTCGTGTATATCAGGAACAATGTGACTGATGTTATAGAACGTATGAAAGACCCTTCGCAACGTATTTTTGTAGTTAACACAACGGCTACATTCGTGGTGCTACAATATTTGTACTATAGCAAAATTTGCATGAATGTGTAGATAGCACACATTTATTAGCATAAAAGTTTATATTGTGACAGTACAATATTGACAATGTTCAGGTTATAACAGTAGAAGCTGGTCTTCATATTAACCGTAATGGAATACCGCGATTATTTACGTAGTGCTAAATACAGTAAAAAATATTTCAACCTAAAGAGGCGTACTACCGTAATATAAATATAGAATGTCACGAAAATGGGCGTACTGTCCGTAAAAGTGCTATCTTTTAATGAAGTTTTATTACTATTCGTTCAGCTATTCTGAAGATCAGACAGATAGGCAGATTGACAAAGCAATTATTAAAGACCATAAATTATAACGAAATAGTAATTAAAATAAAATTTTGTAAGAAATAAAAAAGGCCTTTGAAAACCGAAACCATGTTTCTTTACCTCCAACTACTTATATAAAATAATATAATACTAAACTAATCATCGATGTTCTTTTTTATAACCTGGCGTTAGTACACCAAAAATTAACAAACATGTAAAGATGACATGTTTACCTAGCTCCCGTGGCTTACGACCAATTAGGAAACCTGTTAGGGATCAAGCGTGTAACAAGCTCGGCTTAGCTTTTAACTGTCTGGATGAATTAATGTGAAAAGCAGTTTCGCTTTTGTTACAGAGTTTCTGTTATAGTAAAGCATCTTTACTAAAAATATACGTAGAAGTGTGATTCCGTAAGTTCTTTATATTTTTAAAGTTTAAGTAAAACGCCTAAATATTATATATATATATATATATATATATATATATATATATATATATATATATATATATATATATATATATATATATATATATATATATAAATATATCAGGTATAACAGCATTTCGTGCAAAAAAAGCAGGCAGCTCACATTTTCCGCCTGGAAAAAAGGTAACATGTGAACGGAATAAAAGGCTATGGCACTGATATTTTACCATTTTTCTTATTTTTCTATCAATAAACTCTTTCAATGAATGTCAATAAAGAAAATCGTGTAAAGTGTGCAGTTACATGATATATATATATATATATATATATATATAAATATATATATATATATATATATATATATATATATATATATATATATATATATATATATATTTATATTTATATATATACATATATATATATATATATATATATATATATATATATATATATATATATATATATATATATATATATATATACTTCTTGATAAGGGAATTGCAAAATTGCAAGAAAGGGCACGCTAGCATAAGTTATATCATGTCGTGTACGTCGTTAGACGTGACAAAGGGTATAATACTTTTAATAAACATTGAAGTTATTACACAAGTCCAAATCTTTTTAGGCCCATCCCATGTATACCCATCCCTTGGGACAAGAACGGGTTATATCAGATTTTCACCCACAAAGTCCCATGGTGTATTGCTGCAGAAAGAACATATTTGCATACATCTGCAGTTCCATTATCGCGTCAGTGGGGCTATCCTTCCTCAAGAGCATTTACCACAAACATCATTATCAGTATCTATCTTTTGTCTAGACATTTTACGTTGGAGTGAACCAAAGCCATAAAATTAGCAAAATTAATAAGTAGAAAAGTAATTAAAATCGTTTCCCGTTTTTTTTTTCTCATTTTCATATTAACTTTTTATGCCCAAATCATATTGATATAAAGAAATATGTCACAGAATCAGCGTGCTTATTGCAAAAAGTTTTCTTCCAATTTCAAATCAATCTGCGGTAGTCGGCGTGTATTCTTTGTTTTGCGTTTTAATTTGCAATTAGGTAGTAAATGTGTGAATAAATTTCGCATTTTGCAGACTTCACTATACAGTGTGTTCAGCTTTAGAAATACTACGTGTAGTGAATATACATGTTTCTAAAAGATCGAGTAATTTTAACGAACTAACATGCAGTTTAATTATTTTATAAATCGTTTTTACTAGTCCGAAGGTAGGAGTTGTAAGGTATTATTTTATTTAAAGTGCCATCCTACATACATAAATACACATCAGTGTGTACGCATACGTACAGAAAGCCAAAATAATTTATTCAGCTTATGCTTATTATTTGGCTTTATAAAAATAAAAGGATTCAATTTATTTTTGTATGTAGAATGGGCCCACCACAAATTTTAAGGATTCTTAACCCTTCAATCCCCATAAAATCCAGATTCTGTGTTATTACTGCATTCTTTCAATTTTCCTTATCGTCTAACATGAACATGCACACCTTTGCAAAAAGTGAATTCAATTAAATACCTTGGTATTTTGTTGGATGATAAGCTAACTTTTCATGATCGTTGCGTTGCAGATTCTAACACTTTGAAATCTGTCTAATTTGCTCTACGCCAATCTTTAGCTCTTCAATCCCCATAAAAATCCCATGCAGTTGCATGCGTCCGTCAAATCCCGAGCGGTTGCATGCGACCGCACCCACCCACAGCAATTTAAACCATTAAAACTTATATTTATAGACTACTTTTCTGTAAAGACGTTTGGCATTATAAAATCTATATAATATAATCTATCCTATGATCGAAACAACAGTCAGGTTTACTTCATTACAAAAAGACTTTATCGCATTTTGATAACAAATAATGGGTACATACTAAGTGAACGTGAAAATCACTATTATTTCTACATAATACTCGAAATTATTTGCGTAAAAAGATAAATTATATTCACACAAAAACTTTAATACCAATTTTATAATAAAATACTATACTAAATCACTAGAAAAATTCAAAAATCAACTCAAAAGAACACAATAACATCCACACGAAAATGGCGTACGTAATGAACGTAGATTATTAATAAATAACCATATAGTAACTGACTTTCTATTGCACTAAAGGATATAAAATTTTATATTGAGCCTGTAGTGACAAACTTCTTCATAGAAAAGTAGTCTCTAACCGTAAGTATTTATGTGTTAAAGTGCTGTGGGTGGTTGCAGCCGAATTCGCTCATTTGGTATTTGACGGAATATCGCCGCGACCGAATTCGGCCGCTTGGTAGCTAAGAGGTTATAATCTATATATTTCAATATTATTATTAATTTTACTGTATCTAAACGGAGTACAGAGAAATTAGCGGTTAAAATGTGAATCTAACAATAATCTAAAAACAAACTGAAAGCGTTTTTATAGCAGTATTCACCGGTATTATAAGTTAAAATAGTGCACAGTTGAATTATAGTACATACAAAACAAAGTCGTAGGTATATTAATCATTTATAGATACTTAAAGGTCAATGTAAAATCTTTTCACTAGTTCCGGAAAAACTTAGTGCCTGTCTGTGCATAAATGTCGTATGGATTCTGTTTTTGATATGTACTGATTGATTGTGAGTATAAATTTCAAATACCAAGATGACTTAAGGATAATATTTCCATTTATACTTATAATATTACCAACACACGTTAAGAATAAGAAATAGGTAAATACCCTTCAAGCGCCTAAATATATATAATAGCCATAAAAATCCTATGCGATTGGCAATTACCGAGCGGTCACATGCGAGCGCACCCACCCACAGCACTTAAAATCTTTATAACTTATATTTAGAGATTACTTTTCTGTAAAGAAATTTAGCAGTATAAAATCTTTACAAAATTTCCTATCCTGTGGTCTAAACAAAAGTCAGTTTTACTTCATTACAAAAAGATTTGATTGTGTTTAGATAACAAAAAAAAACATACCAAGCAAATGTCGGCAGCGTGAAAATCACACTTATTTCAATATATATTACCCAAAATTATTAACGTAAAAAGATAAAGTATATTCCCACAAAGACTTTCATTACAATTTGATAATAAAACTCTTTAATAAAATACTAGAAAAATCCAAAAATCAACACAATAACATACACGCGAAAATAGCATAGGAAATGAATGTAGAATGTAAATAAATATACATAAAATAACAATTTTTTTATTGCACTAGAGAATAGAAAACTTTATGTATTGATTATATAATGCCAAACTTCTTCATAGAAAAGTAGTCTCTATATATAAGATATTATGGGTTGAAGTGCTGTGAGTGGGTGCAACCTCCTGAGACCGCTAAGGACTTGACGGAATATGGCTGCGGTCTCACGAGACCGCTAATGGCTTGAAAGGTTCAAGTGGTTGTATTACAAAAAACAAAATATAATCTAACTCTCTCTCTCTTCCTTCACGCTGAAGATCTATAGAAACCCGCGTGAAGGAACATATAGCTGACGTGAGGCACCGACGCTCCGAGAAATCTGCAGTCTGCGAACATGTTCAAGTCCTCGTCGTCCCCACCATTACATTAGATTTGATAAACCACAAATCCTCGCAAAAGAACACAGATTCTTACCAAGGATGATATACGAGGCTATTGAAATTAAAAAAAAAAAACATCCAAATTTCAATAGTGAAGGTGGATGGTGCTGCCATCTGCTTGGGATCCTATAATTAACAAAATTAAACCCAAACCCAAGCATACCTTTTCCCAAATTTATGTTTCTAAATAGTGTTGTTTTCAAAAAAAATCATCGTATTTAAAATCCTAAAAAATATATAGTACGGATAAACGTTTGATCTAGTGACTTTTTTGGATAAAAACACAATATTAAACATTTAACTCGATAAAAAAAAATCAGAAGTAACATCGATTTTGAAAGCATTTTCAGTTTTATGAGAATTAGGGGAACGCTATATTTATGAAAATTTTACATTTCATTTACTAATCAGGTTTGACAGGGATATTATTGGATAGATTTATAATTTGCCACTTATTTTTTTCTATATAAAACAAAATACGTAAAAAGCGACTCGCGCGCACCACGCCAGTGCCGCCAGTGTCCAGCCGGACGTCATCGAGGGAGGACTTGTGCTATTTTTCCTATAAACTAGCCCTAGCGTAACATCAACAGGTCATTTACATTAAAAAAAAATACATATTGGAATAATTAGATATCTACTTTAACAGGGACATAGACTTGCTAAATCAGTATGAAAATTTTTTTTTAGTTTTCTAATCTTCCACTATTTAGTGGGTGGATTCGTCGCAATATAATTTACTGTAATCTAGCTAAGCTACACAGACTAGCAAAGTCATTATAACAAGAATTTTAAATCCTATAGTAACATTCACCTATATTTTTGCATACCTACTAACTCTAGTAATTCATTTTTTTTGTTTTTTCATTTCCATTTCCATTCCAGTGCTCTGAGATCTCGTACCGATAAAGGTACTTTGATGTCCAAAAAAAGTACCGATGGGCACTTTAAGGAGAGGCAGTATGCGTAAGTACACTATATACATATTACACAGTATACTAGGGACCAAATTCCTCGGATCACCAGGGTTGATCTCCAAGGCCCTTGGCAATCTAAATGGGATGCTAGGGTTTCTTGAAGAGATAGGTTAGCTCGAGTAGTGAGCCCCCACCGATCACACAAAATAGGCACTTTTGACGTAGAGTTGTGGAAACCAGCCCGTTTTACCATTACCATGACCACCACGCGTATGTCTGGGATTCACGATTTCAGGAAGTAGGCATTTATGGTAAAACTGTATTAATTTGAACTCCATCTTCGATTTTCAAAATACGTGGATAATGTGGACTGGCTCTTTTTCTCCGGCCCAATACTAAGTAGACATTGCCGTCGTCTTGCCACATGCAATTGTCCCTGGATTGGTACAACCAATTACTAATTTTATTGCGATGCGATGTCTTTTGATACTTGCCCTTTGCAAATAGGGCCGAAATTGAAGGCAGTAATAAGATTTTTTCGAATTTTCGTATTACGTTCAATCGCGTCCTTGTCAGCAGTAAGAGTTTCTAAATTCTTTAGAAATTCTTCTTTAGCTACTTCTAGTTCAGAAATAGAAATAGAAATAGAAATAGAAACTTTTTTATTCAATGTAGATTATAAAAATACTTATTGAACGTCACTTTTTTAATTTACCACTGGTTCGCAAAAAAAAACCTCTGTCCTGGGAAGAACCAGCAAGAAACCCAGCGGGACTTTTTTTTTAATAATAGCTTACAATCATGTTTACAATCAACAACACAAGATAAATTAGAAATAGCTTGGTAGCGATCACCCTTCCCAGGGGTTATTATCATCTATAAATTCCTTAATATTATAATAACCCTTTTTATACAAACTTAGTTTAATAACATTTTTGAACTTTGTGTATGACAAATTTTGTATATTTTCTGGGATTTTGTTGTAAAAGCGTATACATCGCCCCAAGAATGAATTACTGACTCGGTGGAGTCGAGTAACAGGTACTACCAGCTTGTGTCTGTTCCTAGTATTTACAGAATGAATATCACTTATTTTCGCAAAACTACTTTTATTTTTGTGTACGTACATTACATTTTCATAAATGTATTGAGAGGCCAGAGTTAATATATTAATTTCTTTAAATTTTTGTCTCAGTGACTCTTTTGGTTTTAAATTATATATTGCTCGAATGGCCCTCTTCTGTAAAATAAATATAATTTCAGTGTCAGTCGCGTGTCCCCATAGCAAAATACCATACGACATAATGCTATGGAAATAACTGAAGTAAACTATTCTAGATGTTTCAACACTGGTAAGAGTTCTAATCTTTTTTACAGCATATGCTGCAGAACTAAGTTTGCTAGCTAGTTTTGATATATGGGGGAGCCATTGAAGCTTTGCGTCCAGTGTGATTCCAAGAAAAATGGTGGTATCGACAAGACTCAGCTCCTCCCCATTTAAAATTACATTAGTATTGACATGTTTAACATTAGGAGTTACGAATTTCATACATTTAGTTTTAGTTCCATTCAAATGCAAATTATTAACATTAAACCAATTGACTAACTTAGCTATAGCATTATTTACTTCGTCGTAATTTAATAACTGTCGTTTTAATTTGAAAATTAATGAAGTATCATCAGCAAATAATACTATATCATGGTTATCCCCTACTATGTAAGGTAAGTCATTAATATATACAAGAAACAGAAAGGGGCCAAAAATTGAGCCCTGAGGAACGCCCATTTGTACAATCGACCCGGAAGAACTCATACTATTAATAACAACTTTTTGTGTTCTGTCACTTAAATATGAAATAATTAATTTAAGAGCATCATTTCTTACACCGTAGTGTTGAAGTTTCCTGATTAATGTTTCATGGTGAACACAATCAAAGGCCTTGGATAGGTCACAGAACAAACCCAAAGCATCCTGTGAATTCTCCCATGCATTAAATATATATTTAATCAGCTCAACACCAGCATCAGTTGTCGAGCGACCCCTTGTGAAACCAAATTGATTTTTATGAAGTAATTTATTTACATTAAAAAAAATTAACAATTGATCAAGAATAATTTTTTCAAAAATTTTACTAAGTGTTGGCAGTACAGAAATAGGTCTAAAATTAGAGGGGTCCAATGTACTACCAGATTTAAATAAAGGTATTACTTTACTATGCTTCATTAAATCAGGAAACACACCAGATTTGATACTACTATTAAAAATAATAGATAGTTGAGGTGCGATTGTATCTATTATAGACGCAATAACTTCAACAGAAATCCCCCACAGATCGGCGGTTCTCTTAATATCAATAGTCTTAAAATATTTTACAATATCTTTTGATGAAACTTTATGAAATGTAAAATTCTTTGTACATACATTTACATTTTGTTTAAGTAATGATTCGGCGACGGTAGGAGAAGAATTCAGTGACTTAGTGGTTAAGATCGGAATATCAGTAAAATATTTCTCAAAAACCATTGCAACGTCCTGATCTGATTTAGTTAATTTATTGTTAAAACTTAACTGGTAGTTTGAATTGCGAGAGTTGACCTTACCAGTTTCACTATTAATTATACTCCATGTCATTTTAATTTTATTAGAAGCAGTCTTTATTTTGTTGCTTAAATACAATGACTTGGCTAAGGAGCACACTCTTTTAAATATTTTGGAATATTTTTTTACATATTCCCTAAATTCGACGCTAGGATTATATGACCTTTCATTGTAAAGTTCATATAACCTTTGTCTACTCTTATGGACTCCTACCGTCGCCCATTCATTAAATGCTTTACGATTATTCAAGGAGAATGTTTTAGAAGTAAAAGTGTTATTAAATTCATTGCAAATGAGCTTAAATAATTTTGCATACAAAAAATTTGGATTGTTTTGATATGAAAGTAATGGAAGTTTTTTTACTATGTTACTTCTAAACTTCTCCAAGCGATGTGCATTTACTGGAACAAACACTACTTTTTTATCTACTTGCTTTTTGTGAACATAAGGTAATGAAACAAATTGTCCACAGTGATCAGAGCTCAATTTTTGAATAATACATTTATTGAACGGCTTAGCATTTGTAAAAATGTTATCTATACATGTTGCACTAGATTCAGCAATACGTGTTGGCTCCAAAAATAAATTAAAAAGACCATAGGATTTAAACAATGATCTAAATTTAATATTAGTGGAGGAAGCTTCTAGGAGATTGATATTAAAGTCTCCACATATTACAACAGATTTATTCTGTTTATTAAGCTTAGCGAAAACTTCCTCCATAATTTTTTCAAAAGTATCATATAATGAACATGGGGGTCTGTAAACGCTCACAACAATGAGGTGCTCAAACTCAACACATGCCATTTCTACAGTTCGCTCAACAGAGAGGCTCACAATATCTTTACGTTCTTTATATGATAATAATTTACTAGCTAAAATTAAGGAGCCACCTCTTAAAATCGTTTCTCTATTGAAAGAACTGAGCACCTGGTGATTACTAAAGTTAAACATTAAATTATGAGCTTTTAACCAATGTTCAGTAATACATAAAATATGAATATTGTTGCTATTTAAAAACAATTCAATTTCTAGCTCTTTGCCTATCATGCCTTGTATATTCTGATGCACCAGGTGTAAACAATTTTTAATATCATTTTGTGGAGTTATACAATTGCAACTATTAGGGATTTGTAAGCTACATTGTAAACTATTTAAATTATTATAATTGCTAGAGATTACCTCTATTGTCTCACTTTCCAATTTAAATTACTTGGAACGGATTCCAAATTACATGTCAAATCATTATGCTGCTCAATAGGAGCAGATGTCTGGGTAGCCAAGTCCTTGGCTGAGTTAATATATAAATAATAAGATAGCACATTTGCTATCTGTCTTAAATTATATTTGGATAGGTAATACCTATCTGTAGTCAAAAATTTCTTAATTAAATTATTAATATCTATTAAATTAATTCTATTGGTATAATTGTTACAATTAAATGTCAAATCTAAATTATTGTTACATGATAAATTATTCATTAATAAATTTAAATCATATCTTATTTTATTCTCTTGTGGCCAACCCTGTATGTAAGGCAATGTAAACCAGATAATTTTATGTACATTTAAATTATTGAGGTAATCAATATATTTTAATAATTGATTTTTGTTTACATTGCCTCTTCTCCCAACAAGAATTATTAATGTGCTATTAGGAGTAAACTTACTGGTTAAAACTTTATTCATTATATGACTAAACGATGCTCCAGGCATACAATAATTACTAATCAAATGTCCTTTCAAATTGTTATTTAACATCATGCCCAAATTTTTACCTATGTCATCACAATACATAATAACTTTATGTTTTTTAATATTTAAACTACTTTTTAAGTTTTTATTCTGTGTTATGGCACCGTCATAGAGTGTTGGTGAAAATAAGGAGTTATTGCTATTCACACATATTGTCCCCGATGAACATGGTATGGAGCGTTGATTTTCACTCTGATGTTTTATTAAGGAGTCAAAGCGCTCCTCATTGTATTTACATGACTTTACCAGATCATTCATGGCCAATATGTGTTCTTTTATCTCAACCTGAGCCGATGCATATTTATTTGAATAAATGATTATTATTATTATATTATTATATTATTATTTGAGATAATTTCTAAGGAGTTTTTAAGCGACAAAACTTCTGAATTGAGACACTCTATTTCAGTCTCATAACAGTTTTTCATATTTTCCACCTCAATTGCATATAATTTAAGTTTATTAATTAATACATGCTTTTCCTTACATATATTTATATAATTTTTTGTATTAATTTTTGTTTTAATTAACTTTTGTACTTTCCTGACATATTTATTAATTTTTATGTATTTCTTTAATTTTCTTCTACTGCATGTAATCCTTTCTGCTGTTCTAGATGTGACAAAATCATCACCAGTCAAATCGATTGTTGTGGAGGGATGCAATGTTTTTGATGATTTACATTCTATGAGCTCATTGAACAGACTTTGAGTTTGGGACACTTTCAATTCATCTAAGTATTGTTTTAATTGCAAAATCTGCTGATTAGCCTCACTTAACTGCAACTGCAATGCAGCAATTAATCTGAGGGATTCCTCATATTCTTTGCTGCATCGGTCAAACTCATCGACTGTTTCCTGAAGCTGATCCCTTTCTTTTAAAACATTTGTGTAGTCTTTATGCAACTTAACCATATCACTTTTTAGTTGACTATTTTTGGCAATTATATTTATTATTTCCTTTTCGTTGTCATCCCTTTCTTTAAGCAACAGCTCACACTGCTCTTTTGATGCCTTAAGTTCTAGAAGCGCCATTTGAAGTTGGTTCTCCATTTGGCGCGTTTTGGCGTTGCGTGTATTCATTTTACTATTATGTGTAAATAGCAAAAGAAAACAAAGAAAGAAAACCGAAGAAACAGAGTAAGCTAATATCTAGATCTATGGGTCTACTTACAGATCTCAAATTAAATTATCAGGTAAATAATTCAAATTGAAATCCGAAACTGCACTAATTTAAAAGATAAATCTTAAAATATTAAAGGGATAAAAAGAAAATTACAATAACTTACAGAAAGTTCAAACGATGTTCGTTACCTACAGCTGTCACTTTTAGTTGAAACACAAAACACTATATAATTAAAATACTTATGACTTTTACTTATTTTACCAACACAATTAAGTATTATTTAACAACAGTAACTAAAAATTGAGGTGGATATTATCAAATTACAATATTTAATTTTGCTAAATTGTTGGGAGCTATTATTTTACAACTTGTCACTTGGGTTGCCACAGAGTATATCTCTTTCTGACGACGTTCTGAGTTGTTTTTTCTTTTGACTTTTACAGTTGTGAAAATTATGTCCAATTGGAAAGTAATAGTAAGATCACCATACCAAGTAGATACACCATAATAAAAATCCTAAGGACGATGCTACAACTATACAGTGATATAAATAATTCTGTGGCGCATGCATACGGTGATCACAGAATGTGCCAGGATTATAACTGTGACAAAGAAAAATTTTCTAGCAACGGACTGAAAACCATTCAAAATTCAACATTTCTGTTCCGGATGTATTTGAATATTTCAAATGTGGCAGTAAAATCACGCAGTTTAATAGAAAACGTGAATACCAATCTTGTAGAATGTTTCAACAGTCTCATTGCTAAGTTTATAGGAGGAAAGCGAATAAATTTTGCCTTGAAACGAGGGTACCAAGGGAGGTGTAATGCTGCAGTCAGAAAGTCAGCCATATCGCATGTGCAAAACACATTAACAAATAAAAATCGACCCGAAATGGGATTAACTGTAGTAGTGGAAAAGAAAAGGGAAGAAGCTCAGAAAAGAAAAAACAACTCAGAACGTCCAGTTAGAAAGAAAATCAGGAAATTGACAGACGCGAAACAAAAACAAAATGACTATGGCCCCGCCAGTTTAGATCCGGATGTCCCAGTCTGAACTAGAAGTAGCTAAAGAACAATTTCTAAAAAAAATTAGAAACTCTTACTGCTGATAAGGACGCAATTGAGCGTAATACAATATCACAAAGAGACAGTAGCGAATGGTTAGAAATTCGAAAAAATCTTCTTACTGCCTCTAATTTCGGCCCTATTTGCAAAAGGCAAGTATCAAAAGACACCGCATTATGGTAAAAATATATATTATATAAAAAAATTTAGGCCATGTTGCATCAATTGCTTATGGTATTGAAAATGAGCAGCAAGCATTGCACAAGATACAACAACAAGAAAACGTGTCTATTGAGCCCTGTGGACTGTTTATAGATAATGATTTTCCATTCATTGGTGCTACGCCAGATGGGCTCATTGGAAATGACATTCTAGTAGAAGTCAAATGTCCTTTTTCAGCATCAAAAATTGGCATGAAAAAAGCAATTGAAGAAAATAAAATACAAATATTAAAATTTAATAAAAAAACGCACACTGCAACACTTAATAAAAATAGTAATTGGTTCTACCAAATCCAGGGACAATTGCATGTGGCAAGACGACAACAATGCCTACTTGGTATTTGAGCCGGAGAAAAAGAGCCAGTCCACATCGAAATAATTGAAAAAGATGACGTATTTTGGAAATCGAAGATGGAGTCCAAATTAATACAGTTTTACCATAAATGCCTACTTCCTGAAATCGTGAATCCCAGACATACGCGTGGTTTGGGCATAAGAAATCTGACACTTGAAGAAAACAAATCATCCGAAAATAAGGAAAATGAGGAACCTCTAACACAAAACAGTCCTGATTAGTTATCAGATGCTAGTCCCCAACACGGAGGGGAGCGCCATGAGGACTGTGGCTTTGACCCTCTAAGAGGAGACTCACGCCCAGCATTAAGGAATATATCGGTCGATGAAAATGAACCTGAACCTAGCACACGAGAACTAGATTTTATTGAATTTTAATTTTTAGTTGGCTTTTTTCAATTTTTTTTTCCTCTATTAATAAAATTTCACCCAAATTTTATTTTAATTTTTTTTGTAAATGATTATAAAGAAGCCTTTTCAAGCTTTTTAGGATTTCGTAGCCGAATGGAAAAAACCGGAACCTTTATAGATTCGTCATGTATGTCTGTCCGTCCGTCCGTCCCTGTGTCACAGCCTTTTATTCCGAAGCTATTCGGACTACATATTTGAAACTTAGTAGGTAGATGTATTCTGTGAATTTCATTTCTATACAAAAATAAAATACAAAAAAATTATAAGTACAAAAAACAACAAAAAAATGTACAAATAAAAACTAAATAAAAATTGATCAAACGAAAACAAAAAGTCTGAATGGGGATTCGAACCCGAACCTTTCTTCAGCGTAGACTTCATATATATATATATATATATATATATATATATAAATATACAAATATATATATATATATATATATATATATATATATATATATAAATATACAAATATTGTTCATTTAATAGTATAGGATAAGTAGTTAATTTATTTATCAACAACATTCCTAGGATAGCTAACAAAATCGAACTACTGATTTATTTATACTGTGGCGTGCTCGCCCGCCTCCATAGGTCACCGAAGTTCATGTCGCGCCGGCTCCTGTGCAACGCAGGCGCGAGCCGTCTCAGTGCGTAAAATGCCTAAACTTTCGGGAAAAGGGGCCCTTAAGCTCGTTTTACGTAAATCGGACGAAAATTTAATATTCAAAAACTGAAGGTTTTAGGTGAAGGACCAAATATTACATTGGGACATCGAACATCTCAGTCCCCCACCCCACCTGTGACCATGGGTGCTGTAAACCACGCAAAACGTCGGGATAATAGAAATAAATTAAAGTACTAGTAATTAAACGCGATAAAATTCGTAAATAATAGTTTTATTCAATGGGATTATAATTTTTTTTATTTTATCAAGTTTCTCGGAATGTGTTTTTACTTTTATCATTTAATTTGAATGTTTTCAGTTTCTTTTTAAAGTTTAGTTATACTTATCAAATTTTATTTATACGCATCAATGAAGGAAACACAATTACTCTTAAAAAATCTTCTGTATATTTTATTTTGCTTACTACTTTGAAGTCAACCTGTGCCTCATCAGTCACAAAGGCGTAAAGACGATAGTTCAAGACCCCGTGAATTATTTATTCAGAGCAAGGCTTAAAGGCGCGGGCATAATGACTAATTCATAAATATTACATACTGCAAACTGATTCACTTATACGATAAGGTTTTTTTTATATTAAGATTTGACTGACGTTAATACCGTATATATCATAAATATCGTAAATATCCTATACTCATATAATGACCTTAATAACTGTACTATCTTAATACGTGGTAGAGCCACGCTGCAGCTATATTACGGTCGTAGCACGAATGGGTCGGCTCGACCGACGAAAGACCACTCCCACACAGAATATCAGCATAAAATAGCAGCTTGATACTGCTGTGTTTCATAAGATGAGTGTAGAGATCCGGAGAGATCTTCGTCCTCAGGCGTGACAAGCCATCCCCGTTTTGATTCCTAATCGAAGATTAATCTAGATGTCTATGGGCCACAGCATTCACTTACCATCAGGTGGACTATGAGCTCGCTTATCACCCCTATTCTATAAAAAAACCTGACAAAGTTAAAGACATTAAAAAAATCGAGGAATGTCTAGGTTAAGATTCACATACACAGGAAGAATAGATTGCGGAATGAGTGAAAAAACCGGGTTATATTACATATAAGTGGCGTAGTAGTGGTGTGAGTAGTAAAGTTGGCAAAGGATGCCTTAGATGAAAGTTATAACACTAATATATATATATATATATATATATATATATATATATATATATATATATATATATATATATATATATATATATATATATATATATATATATATATATATATACAAACATTTGAATGTCAAGGTGCCGCCTCTAGTCTTCTGAAGTTGATTTGTGGAGTTTTTTTTGTTCAACCGGAGAAACACCGAAGTGGAAAATCAATAATTTTGTGGGGAGACTTCGTTTTTTAGAGCTCACATAGCTATAAGCCACAGTATTCACTTACCATCAGGTGGATTTTGTGCTTCTTTGTCACCCTTGCCTTATTTAAAAAAAATCTTGAAGTTATGTTCACTCTAAGAGATTCCATAATTTGTGTGTAAGCTACTTTAGTACAAATAAGTTGGCTGTCCAGTATGTAAATGTAGGTTAACTCTGTCAACAGCTGTTCTTAGCACACTTAGTTTTGTTCAGAAACTAGAATCTGATGTAAGTAATTCATGAATTCTTACTTAACTTTTACAAGGGTCGAATGTCAGTACACTGCGCGATTTTCGTCGAAGCTGTAAGAACTCACCGGCACGGAAACTTGGCCACTCGTGAATTTGCTGATTATTTGCACTGAAACGTTTTTTTAACAGTAAATTAAGGGTAGATGCATTCAATAAGTGTCTCTAATGGTTTTAGAACATAGAAATTTAATGTTTACTTCACCGAAATTTTTCTTTTCAAGATAACATGTTTTCACTAAAATTAACATCTTTCCATTGTCACTTTAAAAACACTACAAAGTTAAAAATTAAGTCTGTTTCTTTATTGTCGATCAGTTTTAATATCGGGTGTTTCCTCCTCTAGCCCTGATAACCGCTTGCATTCGATCTGGCATGCTTTGAATGATGTTTCTGACATCAACTTGCGGTATGCCGTCCCAAGCGGCCAGCGCTGCATTTCGGAGCTCATTTAGAGTTTGTGGCGGTTTGGAGCTGTACTTTATCTTTCTTTTGAGCATACCCCATACATGCTCAATTGGATTTAAGTCCGGGCTACGAGCTGGCCACTGTAATTTTTGTATTCCAACCTCTTCCAGATATTCCTCTACACAATGTGCGACGTGCGGGCGTGCATTATCGTGCATGAGGAGGAATTGGTCGTGTCCAATGAATCCCGAATAAGGCATTACGTGCTCCTGAAGAACTTCCTCGATGTATCGAGTAGCTGTAAGCCGATTATCGACGATGACCAACTCTGTACGTGCGTCGGAACTTACACCTCCCCATACCATTATTGAGCCTCCATGGAAACTCACAGTTTGGGTGGTGGTAATGGGTAGAAACCTCTCTCCTCTTTTTCTCCACACTCGTTCTCGACCGTCTGGAGCACGTAAAGCTATTCGACACTCATCTGTGAACAACACTCTAGCCCATTGCTCGTGGGTCCAATTGACATGTTCTCTTGCGAACTGAAGTCGGGCTACTCGGTGCTGTCTGAGAAGTTCTGGACCTCGTGCTGGTCTACGAGCTTTTAAATTCACTTCCTCCATTCGTCTTCTCACCGTACGCTCACTAACATTAACGCCTCTTGCGATTTGGAGCCGCTGGCGTATCTCAACAGCGGTCAGGTAGCGGTTTCTCAAAATCTCCATAACAATAAAACGATCGTCCCGGGCCGATGTGCACCTTACGCCCCCACTGCCTGGCCTGCGGGTGTAGCGGCCTGTCTCCTGGTATCGTTTCAGTGAATACTGCATTGAGGACCGTGATACGTTAAGCACAATAGCAACTTCACGCTGTGTCAGCCCTTGGTCAATTAATGCTACTGCTTGTGCAACTTGTGCTGGTGTTAATGGCATTTTTATTGGCTTTAAAGCACCTTTAGTTATTTAATTAAGACACAAGATCACAATAATTGAATAACCTTACAGTAAACTTTTCACAACACACAAATTTAAAATGTGAACTTAGTCGCTCAAATGACCCGATTCAACTAAAAATTAAAGAATTCGTCATGGTGCACTTAAACATAATGAATTACCCTCTTGAACTTGAGGGTAAACATTTTTTGACATACTTGCATAACAAACATTCATCAGAAAAACTTAAAGCTTTTGCTATCGCGTGATAACCGCTTGGCCAAGTTTCCGTGCCGGTGAGTATTTTAACCCGATTTGACCGCGCTGGAGTAATTAAAACAAAAACAGTTAATCTAACTAGTAATGCCATTTCCTTTCTATTTCAAGATATTGGATACGAAATGAATGGGGTAGTAATAGACCCTGTAAGGTTGGAATAACAACAACAATGCAACCTTTAGTATGTATGAGTAGTGAAGAAAATAAAGCAGCAGGCTGGGTAAACGAATTTTGTGATCAAGACTGTAGTTTTTGTGTCTTACTACCGTTAAACAAGCTATTAGGCTTCGCAGAGGATTGTAGAAAAAATAATTATTATATTTAATAGAACTAGTAAAAATTTAAACAGTATTGTGACTGAAAAAGATTAACTTTACAAAAAGTGCAATGGCGTATGCCTCATATCAAGTAATCTGATCAGCAAAAGCTTACTTTAGTAAAACATTTAGAGAAAGACAAACCTGTTCAAATCACATTGAGAATTTCAATTACTACCACAGTATAATAAACATAAGTGGTCTTTCAAAACAACTTCACAATTAGAAAAACCGCGTTATGTTATATTTGGATTACAAAGTAATAGAAGATATAATAAAGTTAAGGACAGTGCCATTTTCGATCATTCTAATTTGACAAATGTTACATTATTCCTATATTCTTACTATTATGAGTACGATGCTCTAAATTTGAAGTTTTATAATAATAAGTTTATAATCCTACTATAATTCTTCTGTCTTCAGATCTGTTGCTTGATCCTCCAACATTTAAAAATAAAGCTCCGTTGTTCACGACAAAACAAAAGTTTAAACCTGATGATATATGTTTAGAAATTGAATGTGAAATACGAGTAGATATTACAGGTAACATCAGTGCGTATTGTTAAGTAATAAACGATAATCTAGTAGAGTATTTGTCGTCGTATTGTGTCCCTTAAGTAACACAATACGAAAATATCATGAAATCTACGGCTATTGTAGACGTACAAAGATTCAAAAGAGATAATAACGAATTTATTGTTGAAGAAATTGCCATCATTTGCGATAATCGAGTTCAAGTTTTATTTATTCTAGCACCTTTTCCACTTCACGAACTTACATATTATGCAACAACCAAGTGAGGTAGATAGAAAAGAATAAAAAATAATAGGAATGACGGTTTCATCACCCTATGACAAATTATTAATGCACGCACAACCCTTATCCTGTTGACAAAATGATTTATTGTAAAGGGTTTTAAAAATAGACTTGGATTAAAAATATATTTGATCGCGATGATGTCATAAATTAAAAAAAAGTTAAATGTCCTAGATAGTTAAGTTTGTATCAAAAATATAGGTTTTGTAATGATATTTTGAATTGTAATTATTATTCTTCTTTTTTAACCCAAAAAATGTCTCATATTATAAAAATTGGTGTAATCTTTTAAAAATAATATAAGTTGTTTTTGAAAAAAAAATAGTTTTATTTTCAAATTCCTAATTTTTTTATTAACTATCTGAAACATCTCAAAAATAAATCTAATATTTATTGTTCAAATACATAAATGTACTATATTAATTTTTATTAAGTACCAAACTTGGAGCCTATAAATATAGGTACATATTTTATTACTTGGAACCTATTGATTAAGTACTCATTAATAAATTGGACCGACTGACTGATATTTTAATGGCATTCGGCGCTATAAATTTGGACCGGCCTGCCCGTCATATCAAGTAGCAGAGCATCGCTCAATAAGCAATGTTATTTATAATAATATTCCACAACCATCACACAACGCCATCTAGTCCCAAGCTAAGCAGAGCTTGTGTTATGGGTACTAGACAACTGATAAACATACTTATATATTTCTAAATACATAAATATTATAGATAAATTACACCCAGACACAGAACAAATGATCGTCCTCATCACACAAACATTTGTCCTGGGTGGGAATCGAACCCACGACCTCCGGCATAGCAGTCAGGGTCACTAACCACTAGACCAACAGGCCTGTCAAAGTTATAGGATTCTACAGTTCGAGCCCTCATATTGGGCAATAGGCAGGTAGAATTGGGGGCTTCTACTACCTCTACTACCCTACTAGCATACAAGGATCCAATTGGAATGGAAAACATTCGCAGAGTACGACATATCATTCCGTCATGTATTCCTCAAAACTTTAAAGCAAGGATGTACAACCCGGGTGTGATATTATAATAATATATGGAATGGCTCCGTGAAGAAGTGCCTTATTAGCGTTGAGCTGCAACTCAATGCTAAGCCACTGAGCTGAGGGTTGCGTGTTCGAAACCCGCACGGAACAAATATTTGTATGACCTACAAATAATTGTTCCAGGTTTGAATGTTTATCTTTGTGCAATTTATATTGAGACATGGTCATTTAATGCCGGTCTATAAAGAAAGCTTAGGATAGCTCAGCGAGCTATGGAGAGGACTATGTTTGGAGATTCTGTGTTTGGTAGAATCTGTTACGATGATGTCCGCAGCACAGCAGACGCAGCATTACGATGAACCCGAGTACACGGCCTTCAAGAATTCTGTTAATATTTCGATGCAGTCAGATTTTCGAGGAAGTCTGTTAAATTCAAGGGGTTCATGACCGTGTTTTATGACATTTCTAGTGTAGGCCTCGGTTGAGCATTTGATTTGTTATAATCTGTAACGATCATTATGAAAATTGTGACAAAATTTTTTATATAAGTGTTTAACCTACATAAAAACAGTATAATTTCTTAAACAATACAACACAATGCAACACAATAACTTTATTTCATGCACTAAGGACTTAAAGTTAAGAATATAGGCCAATAGCAATATGTACCTTAACTTAAACTTTTTATTTAAAACATAAATTTAACAAGCGTCTCTGTATCACCGATCATCACCCTAAGGCCAGAAATTGGGAGCGAGTAATATCTATTTTTATTTGGCAGGAACCTGAATAACGTAAGATTGGAATTTCGTTGACCTAGTAGACTCCAGATGCTGTAAACGTAAAGAGATCGGATCGTCTATGTGGCTTCGGCTTCGGCGTTCTTCCACAAAACTTTATTTTTCCAAACCTTATTTCTACGCGAAAACCACACATTTTAATTAAACTAAGTTTTATGGAGATTTGGAATCACTTCAGTCCACCTAGTGACCTTGGTAAAGTACTCGAAACTTCGAGATTTTAAAATAAGTTAAAATCCGTAATAAACAAGCATTTTTAAAATGTTTATCTGTCTAGCTGTCTTTCCGGGCTAATCTTCGAAGTGGCTGAACCGATTGTCATGAAACTTTAGGAACAGATATCAAGCATTTCAGGAAGAATTAGTAAAATATATGGTCTTTATCTTAAATCGAGATAAATACTCTATTAATAAATCTACATTTAATGCATGCATAGCTATCCCTGATTTAAGGATAGGTTTATAACACGCGGAAAGACCATGTACGGAATACATACATCCGCAGCGGCCTCCATGTCCGTGACATTGCTGACAAGCTCCAGGAAAGTCGCCTCCGCTGGTACGGCCACGTCTTAAGACGACCGGCAAGCTACGTGGGAAACAAATGCCTGGACATGACCCTACCTGGTACCAGGAGTAGAGGACGGCCCAAGAAACGCTGGCTTGATGTCTTGCAGGATGACATGCGCGCCAATGGGCTAGTTGCGAGGGACGCCGAAGACCGAGCAAAGTGGAGGAGGAAGTGTGGGAAAGCGGACCCTGGGTTTTCCCGCGCTGGGCGGGATGAGCAACCGGAATAAACGCTAGGTAGAAGAAGTTGTAACCTACCACTGCTGTTTTTAAACATGCTTTTAATAGCTTCGCGTGTATCTATATATCGATATATAACGGAAACTTTAGTGTAATTTTCACCAACTTGTAGATGGCCGATGGAATTGAAAATTAGCACTCGTATCAACGACTGATAACTATACAATAATTTAATAACTTTAACCTTATATGCTAATCAGTATCACCAGGAAAAATAAAATAATTACACGCTTTATATGACCTGTTTCTATGTATTATCATAATGAAGTTTTATAATTCAATTATTTACAGTATTTCATGCCGGCACACCGCCTGCAATTTTATAAGGCGCAGGTTCGACCGCACATGGAATACTCTTCCCATCTCTGGGCTGGGGCTCCCCAGTACCAGCTCCTTCCACTTGACTGCATCCAGCGCAGAGCGGCTCGAATCGTCGACGACCGAGTGCTTTCTGATCGGCTGGATTCACTGGCACTGCGAAGAGATGTTGCATCCCTTTGTATTTTCTTTCGCATATTCCATGGAGAGTGCTCTGAGGAATTGTTCGGATTAATCCCAGTCGCCAAATTTCGTGTACGCACTACGCGGCAAACGTCTCGATACCATCCACACCATCTGGATGCTTGGCAGTCCACCACTGTACGTTTCAAAAGGAGTTTTCTTCCGCGTACAACCTCTCTGTGGAATAATTTACCGCCGGCGATTTTTCCGGACCGATACGACCTGGGGACCTTTAAGAAAAGAGCTTACTCCTTTCTAAAGGGCCGGCAACGCACCTGCTATTCCCCTGGTGTTGCGGTTGATCATGGGCGACCGTAGTCACTTAACATCAGGTGAGCCACATGCTCGTTTGCCCCCTCTTCTATAAAAAAAAATTCACCCACTTCTAGAAGTCTCATTTGATTGGAATTTTTTTCAGACGTATTAAGAACCGATGACAATACAAATATTTCATAAATATGATTAAGTATTCTCACGATCATCACATTACATCACAGCTCCGGATCAATGCATGTTATTTAGGTTTTTTAAAATATAATATTTTTATTAAATGCAATTGTAAACAAGAGCCGATATATTTTCATATAAATCTTTACATACCTCAAAACTAAAATTGAGATTTTTTGCGGTTGATCATGGACGGCAGTAGTCACTTAAAATCAGGTGAGCCGCGTGCTCGTTTGCCCCCTCTTCTATAAAAAAAAACTTCTTAATTACCCATATTAGGCCATTAAATTACAAATTGTTCTCCCGCTACTCTTTCTAACACGCTTTTATTATTTCGTGTATATATCTATGTAACGGAATTTCACAACTGTAGACGGACAATTGACTTGGCACTTGTATAATGGAGCGATGTAAATACAATAATGTAACAACTTTATCCTATTAACCTGTTTAGGATAACTGGGATAAAATAGAATAATCAGCTCCTTAACCACGTAGCAACGATCTTCTTTCTAAAAACTCTTCTTTATAAAAAATGATGCATGTTGTTTAGGTTTTTTGAAGTCTAATCTTATTCTAAACAGAATTCCTTCTTTAAAAACATAGTCAATAGATAGTTTTATTTAATATATAGACAGTTACATATGGAAGTAGAACTTGTGTTTCATAAATAAATCGAATAATAAGTTACATGTTTCTCTCAGCCCGAATATTGGAACGATAAATTCGCAAAATGAGCATAACGTATTACTAAAATTATCCACGAGAGAAATAATATATCCTTGTAATTCATCATTTTCGTAACCCACTTAATGCAGAATATTGCCTTTTATGTTGGTTCTTTTCAGGGTTCGGATCTATCTCCTTTGATATCAAGATATCTGTATTTACGTTTGAAGGTTGAAAAGCTCTCTTGAAAAGTACAGTTTTATTAGTATAGTATAACTACCATTATCTTACTAATAGCGACCAAAAATAGATAACTGCGGTTGCGATCCCACTTGCTAATCGTGGTAACTATAGCAAATATACTCCCCCCCCTCCCTTATGAGACATGGACTGTTACGGTAAGGGACACGGGAATTAGCTTTATCTCCGATATAAGCTTCCCGGACAGAGTTATTTAAGAGTAATAGTTAGGATCATTATAATAAAGGAACCAAAATACTAGCTTATTTATATATAATTTATTTGGGGGATTAGTCGCTCGCGTCCGTAGGCTTTGATGAAAATATTATTATGCCAGGAGATTTTAATGGAAGGATTGTGGTGAGGAGGCTTGGTTATGAAAGGATATTGGGAACGTTTATTGATGAAAGTATAAATGAGAATGGTGAAAGTCTCCTCACCGTATGTATGGAAAAGAATCTTTTTGTGACGAACACTTGCTTTCACCACAAGACGATTCACATGTATACTTGGGAAAGAAGTGACGATAGAAGCATGATAGATTTCATAATTGTGGATGAAAGATTGAGGGGCGCAGTGGTAGATACAAAGGTTTACCGGGGTTCTAACGTAGGTACGGATCATTATTTGGTTTTTTGCCGAATTAATGGTCTGTTCAGGCGTTTGCGCCATCTATCATCTGTGTCTACCACTACGTTACAGCGTATTAGAACAGGAAGGTTACAAGATGAAGGTGAGAAAAACACGTTCAAATGTAGACTGAAAGAAAATATAAGTGGTTTGGATGAATTATGTATGAAGGAGTTAGACTTGGAGAATGTATGGCAAAATATAAAGAAAGGTTTAGTTGATGCAACTACCGAAGTATGTGGTGTTAGTAAGAGAAAGAATGAAAGGAAAAATAATACGTTATGGTAGAATGATGAGATACGTATGGAAGTTGAAGCAAAGAAGAGAGCATGGCTAGATTTACTAGCAACAAAGGCTGGTAATTCTAGCGGTACGAATGATGATATTGAAAGAAAAAAGGCAGTCTTTAGACATCTAAATAAGAGAGTTAAAGCAGTAGATGAAAGAAAAGAAGCAAGAAAGAACGGATAAGAATGATCGAAGAATATGGGATAAGTTCCAGGCAAATATTATATTTCATTTTTTTATTTATTTAATCGGAAACCCCTCGGTTAACAAAAAACAGAGTAGATAGAAAACAATTAAACAATAGGAAACCATTTATGGGTTTTCGCAAATAGTGGCACTATATAAATAATTGCATGCGATGAGTTACCGACAGCTAATAGGACACTGTCGCACCAACCGTAAACTTAGCTAAGTAACATCGTAAATTAAATAATTAAACATTACAGATTAACAAAAGCAAAAAATATAAAAAATAAAATAAAATAAAAAGAAATGAAAAGGATCATCAGCTGGAATCGAAAAAAGGCTTACTCAGAGCTCGTCTCGCCGAAATGATACTTGTGTTGAATAGGTCTAAGTTAAACAATTGGGATACAGTATTAAAATTCTTGCTCGCACGGTACATATAACTATTCTGCCTATAATTAGTCTTTGCTGCAGGTAGTGATAGTGGGACCTTTCGTCTAACATTTTTTGGAATTTTAATATTTAACTTCTCAAGTAGATCTGGACAGTCGATCTCGCTTGAAGCTATCTTAAGTAGAAAGGTAATATCTGCTATTTGCCTTCGCATTTCAAGTGTTAAGAGGTGGAACTTTCTACACTTATCATGGTAGAGGTTAGAGTTGTAGTGGTCATTTACTCGGTAGCAAAGGTGTTTAATTAATTTCATCTGGATACGTTCAATTCGAGATATATAGGTTTTATATTGAGGGTTCCATATCTGTGATGCATATTCCAAAATACTTCTTACGTAACAAAAATACAAAATTTTCAATGTTTTAATTTGTTTAAAGTTTTTAGAGCAACGCATCACAAACCCTAAGGCTCTGGCAGATCGACCAATGATATTTTCGATATGTTTATCGAACAGAAGTTTCGAGTCCTGTATAACTCCCAAGTCGCGTACGGAACAATCTCTGGACAACGATTGGCCTCGAATGTGGTAATCGTACAGCAATTTATTGGGTTTACGGCAAAATGTAACAACTGAGCATTTTGTAGGATTGAGATTGAGATGGTTATAGGTACAATAATGAAGTAAGTTTCTCAAGTAATTTTGTAGTGCTTCTGCGTCTTTTAATGAAGAAATATTTGAAAAAAATTTCATGTCATCTGCATAACATAATAGACGAGAGTTACACAGACAGTTGTTGACATCATTGACAAAGATAGCAAAGAGTAAAGGTGCCAGTAGCGAGCCCTGGGGAACACCACTAGGGATATTAACCCAGCTAGAAATGTAATTATTTACCACTACAGCTTGTGTTCTGTTCTCTATATACGAGGAAAACCAGCGAAGTAAATCTCCGCTTATGCCAATACATTTCAGCTTGTATAGGAGGCGACTATGGTTAATCCGGTCTAAGGCCTTACTGTTATCAGTATAGATGACATCAATTTGATGGCCTTTATCCATGGAATCAGTAAGAAAGTCATTGAGTAGTGCAAGGTTCGTGACAGTAGATCTACCGGGGAGGAAACCATGCTGAAAGTCGTGAAGTGATTGTCTAATAGCTAAATATAATTGAGGGTGCACTATTTTTTCGAGGACTTTACTTAGTATGCATAACTTGGAAATAGGCCTGTAGTTATTAACCTGATCTCTAGAGCCCTTTTTGTGTATTGGAGTGATGAAGGCCGATTTCCAGATAGCCGGAACAGTACATTCTGCTAGAGACTTATTAAATAGGAGAGTTACAGGCGTTACCAGTGACCTTGCAAAATTTATTAAAAATACGGCCCGCAGGTGATCTGGACCAGCAGATTTACATTTGTCAAGTTTGTGCAAGAGATTGAGGACAGTTTGTACACTGACGTAGATTTTGGAGATATCCGCAATAGAAGGTGGATAGTCAATATGGGCAGGATCAGAGGTAGGCTGTGTACTAGTATCATCCAAGAAGTTAGAACTAAAGTGTTCTGGGAACGCTTCATAAATACTGTTGCCAGTTTTGACCACTTTATGGTTATGAAAAAGAGTACTAGGCATAAAGTTTGAATTCGAGCGCGATTTTGTAAAACTCCAGAAGTTTTTAGGGTTCTTCGTAATAGAGTTTTCAACAGATGCTAGGTAGTCAGTGTAACATTTACTCTCTAAGGCTTTTGCCCTAACTCGAAGTAATTTCATTGACTCATAATCACTGCGATTATTGTAAATTTAAAATTTTTTTGTGATATCATATTGCTCCTTGATCACCTTAATTAACGCTAGAGAGTACCAACGTGGGTATTGATGTTTAACAATAGTTTTGGATGGAATAAATTTATCTCTCAAAATATGGAAGGTTGAGTAGAAATAATCGACGCATTCATCTAGTGTTCTTGAATGAAACTCGCTAGCCCAATCGATTTTGAGCAACTCGGCATTGATTGATGTATAGTCGCCTTTGTTATACAGAAACCTATCGCGAGGAGCTGGCCTTAGTGGTATGAAATCAAGAAGATGAGATTCAATTAGGAGTGCCCCGTGGTGTAGATCAATGGGAACAAGAGGGTCACAACAGTTGGAGACTACCTGAGTAAATTTTGACAGGACTAAGTCTAAAATTTTACCATGTGCGTTCACAACGCCGTTATATTGATTTAGACCCAAAAGATTTAGTTCGTCAACTAGTACATTTTCGTCAAATGTTTTATTTCCCGTTGGTACAAAATGATCACCATTGGGAAGCCATGATATAGCACATATGTTGAAGTCGCCTGCCACTAAAAACCTATCATCAGAATATGTTGAGATAAATCGTTCTAGGTTAGTTAAAATTTTTTTTAGTTGCACAAAGAAACTATTACCAGTATTTTGACTACGTAGGTATAGCACAAATATTATATGCAAATTTGTTTTGGTATGTTTTTTATTATTGTGTAATGTTATCGTCACCCACAAGTCTTCAGCGGTAGAAAAATATGTTGGTTGTATTGTGCGGGCGAGCAATTTATGTATAGCTATTAATACACCGCCTCCTCGTGTTTGATGGGTCAAGCTATAATCGCGATCACGCTTCCATACAATATATCTATCATCAAATAATTCTGAGTCGAAAATTCCATCAAGTAGCCACGTTTCCGTGAGGATTATAATGTCATAAGTGCTGATGCATAAATTACGGAAAAATACCGTTGTTTTCGAACGAAGCCCGCGGACATTTTGATAATAAATGCTTCGACTATTTTTAGTTACCTTATCCATTTTTTAGTGAAGAATGAGTCTTAATATAAAGCACAAAGTTATGGCAGAGGCATGGAAAATTTATAGGCACGAAGTTCAAAATAAGTATACGTAAAAAAGATATATAAATGATTAAGCAATGTTTAATAAGCGAGATAGTGCGAGCAAGTAAAAAAATAAAACAAATAAATATGCAGGTATGAAGTAAACAATAAGCGGCCGACGGGATCGATGATAAGCGGCAAAAATAACCGGTTTGGCAAGTGCGAGTCCGAGCGAACGATAGCACAATAGGGAAGGCGCGTAGGTAAGAATTTCGTAGTAAATTTATGTCATAGCAAAATACAATAGCTAGTAATGCTAATAGAATTAATTTATATAAAAATAAAGACTTAAAGTTGATTAGGCAATTTTGTTTAAATCACTTTCTTTTTGTACAATAATAGTATGACTGGTATCGTTTTTGCGCACATGAATTTTGCCGATCTTCACCCACACATATCTGTAGTTTTTCTCCTTAGCGAGGGCCTTCACCTTTGTCAGCAATGATTTAAAATGTGGTGTTAGGTGATCGTTTACAAAGATGCGGTTCTTGCTTCCTGTGAATCCTATGTCCTTAGCATATAATTCCTTCTTAGCGCGAGCTGTTGCAATGAAATCTTCTTTTGTATATCGATTTATATATCGAACAATTATCGATATAATCTCTTTGGGATTTGGGGACGTCGAAACCGATGGCTTTGCAGAGAGCTTCATGAATAGGTTCTCACCGGTTTTAAAAGGCACACCCTTGATCTCGATATTGTTCAGCCGGGACCATTGCTCCTTAAGTAAGATTTCATGGTGGATGCGATCAAAATCAACGCGCGTTATGGCAAGCTTGTCCTTGATATGATTGATCTCTGATACGTTTTTCTCCATTGTCGCAATTCTGGCGTCAAACTCGTCCAATCGCTTGTTGTTTTCATTACAAGCGTCTTTTAGCTCCTCCAGTTCGCACTTGATGGTCTTGATATCTTCCAACAATTCCAGTGTAGAGTTAACCCTACTTTTAATGTCGCGGATCTCTTTCAATATGACTTCGTTGATCGATGGTTCATTTTTTGTATTCTTACAATGAGCACACCTCCATGCTGATTTTTTGTCTTGATTGTATCTACGATAGCTTTTTTCTTCCAGGCCAGCGCAGCCGTAGCAGAGATGGTTTTTACAACCATAGCACGATACACAATCATTAAAAGTTTCTTGGCAAATTGCACACTGCATGGTTATTTAGATAAGCAATATTGAAGATCTATTTTTAGGAACACAATTTTGAACGTAACGCACTAGTTGATAATAAAGCTTTACACGTTAACTGCAGTGAACGTGTCCACTTTGCGCGGCGACTGACCGCAAACTGAAACTGGAAACTTGTAAGAACTGCCAGGGGACATTCAAAACAGCCCATGATGAATGCTATAAGAGACGAGAATGGCTATATTCTGAATGATGAAGTTTTGAGTTTAAAGAGATGGAAGGAATATTTTGAAAGCGTGTTTATGAGTGAGTAGACAAAGTGTGTACTAAGTGAAGTAGAAACTCCGAAAGAAGAGGAAAGAGGTAGCACGATAAGTATAGATGACATAATGAAAGCAATGAAAAGCATGAAAGCAGGTAAGGCTGCCGGATATGATAGAGTTTCACTCGAAATGCTAAGGGCTGGAGAGGAAGTTGTGGCAGGCCTGCTGCACACCTTGTTTAATTTATGCTGGGAACTGAAGCCGGTACCGGTAGACTGGTGCAAAGCCGTGATAGTCCCAGTATATAAAGGAAAAGGGTTGCAGCAGGACTGTAAAAACTACCGTGGCATCAGCCTTCTTAGCATTGTAGGAAAACTGTATGCTAAGGTACTGATTGAAAGGGTCATGAAAGAAACTGATGGAAAAATTTGGGATGTGCAAGCGGGATTTAGAAAGGGAATGGGATGTACAGATCAAGACTTTTCCATACGCATGATCGCGGAAGAGTTTTTGGCCAAAAACCAAAAGATTTTTGTGCGTTCATTGACTTGGAAAGGGCCTATGATAGAGTGGATAGGGATGTGCTATGGCAAACACTGAACTCATTTGGGTTGAGCGCTGGCTTGGCCTGACAGGCATTGGAGTCTCTTTGTAGGGACTCTAGTGCTTGTGTTAGGATCAACGGGGTCTTCTTAGACTGGTTTTACAACCATAAAGGTGTCAGACAGGGCTGTGTGGCTTACCCGTGGCTGTTCAACCTATTTATGGACTGTTGTTTGCAAAATTTGAAAGTTGAAGAATGCGGATAAAGAATGGGTGAGTTAACCGTCAAATGCCCTTTGTACGCCGATGATCAAGTTATTCTTGCGCCGTCGGCGGCCGAGTTGCAAATGATAGTTACATTAATGAACAGATCATTAAAAGAGAGGGGTATGAAAGTAAACGCAAGTAAGACGAAGGTTATGGTTTTTGAAAGAGAAGAAAGTAAAACGATTTGTGAAATAAGAATAGAAGGGGAGTTGATCGAGCAAGTAGATAAGTTTGTATATTTGGGCTGCGTATTTAGCAGGGACGGAAGATATGATAAAAATATAGAACGACGAGTAAATGCGGGAAATATAGTAAATGGGCCTCTGCACTCTATTGTGAAGAGTCAAAATGTGTCGAAAAAGCACGTATGGCAATTCACAATGCTGTGTTGGTCCCTACTTTAACGTATGGTAGTGAAAGTTGGGTGTGGCAGAAGAAGCACGAGAGTAGAATAAACGCAGTAGAAATGCGGTCGTTAAGGAGAATGTTAGGGCTAAATCTGAATGACAGGGTAAGAAATTGTGTAATAAGAGTAGAGTGTGGTTTGCAAGATGATGTTGTGACCAGGATTAAGAAAGGAATGCTTCGGTGGTTTGATCATGTGGAAAGAATGAATGACGAAAGAGTGACAAAGAAAATTTATGTTGCAGAAGTGAATGGCGGAGTCGGAAAGCGACGTCCAAAGCGAAAATTTATCGACCAAATTGGCGATTTATTTAAAACGGGCCAAATTAGGAGTACCCTTAACCGACGAGCATGTATGCGTAGGTGTATGGATGTGAAGGAGGCGAGAGAGGTGTGTCAGAATCGTGCCAAATGGAAGTATGTAGTCTTTGCCTACCCCTCTGGGTGACAGGCGTGAGTGTTTATGTTGTAATTTATTATAAAACAACTTTATAAAAGATTACAAATGGAGACGCAATGCATTTTGGCACCCTGTACGTGTCAACGCAGGACGTTTGGAAATAAGGTGACAGACTCCATAAATAAAAAAGTTATTTATGGTAAATCAAGATCAGAATCAGTACCTTGTATGGGCTGCTTTATTTTGCGAAAGCGTCCTCTATCCCGTCAAAAGGCGACGAAATAAATACGCTGGAACATCTGTTTTTATGGTCTACAAATATTTACTCCGGCTGTGGATGTGTGGTTATGTGCAATATATATTACATGTAAGTTATGTACAAACCCATTAAGTTGATCGAGCCATGTTGTAACTATATCACTAATGAGCGGCTCGACTGAATAAGGATCACTCTCTCACAGAATACCAGCGTAAAATAGCAGCTTAATGCTGCTGTGTTTTGTGTGGTGAGTGTAGGGAACTGGAGACATTTTATGCTGGAAACTTTCCATCTTACTTCCATCTCAGTCCTCACAAGTGATAACGCATACGCATTTTGATTCATAATCGAGGGTAAATGCAGAAGTCTATGGACCACAGCATCCACTTACCATCAGGTGGCCTGTGTGCTCGTTTGTCACTTCCATTCTATGAAAAAGTACCTTTTTAGAAGTTTGAATTCATAACACCCCTACCTCTACTCGTAATACTAAAAAATAACTTTAAAAAAAATACAAGCCTTCGAAGAACTAAATATAATAAAATAATTTAACATTCCGACTTCGGTCGGTTTTAATTCTACATATACTATGTCTCAGCACCTAGTTTAGAATGTGAAAAGATTTTTTTTTTCGTTTTATTTTAATAAATAATAAGTAAGAAGTATACATACGACTATCTGTAAATAAAATAAATTAAACGAAAGTTATGTGTATTAAAGTCATTGGTTTGAAACAGAAAATTCGCGACGAGTTACTTCCAGTATGTAAATACGGATTTGCCGAGCCATTTCGTCAGCTGTTCCAACATGGTGCCCGTCATTCAGTTCGTGACTTCGTTTCATGTTCATAACTCATGTGCACAATTTTTTTCTAATTTTTGAAAGACAAGCTGACAGTCCACCTACTGGTAATTTGACACTGCTGACGAAGGATTTAATATTATAATAAAGAACACTACCCAAGCCGCGTTAGGAAATTGTATTTAACATTTGTTCAGTCATACACAAAGTTCAAAATTTTCATTAAAGGAAGTTTGTATAAAAAGGCTATAATTATAATATTAAGGAATTTATGGATGATAATTACCCCTGGGAAAGGTGATCGCTACCAAGCTACTTCTAATATGTTTGTGTTGTTAATTGTAACATATATGATTTTAAGCTATTATTTGAAAAAAAAAGTCCCGCTGGGTTGCTTGCTGGTTCTTCGCAGGACAAAGGTTTTTTTTTGCAAACCAGTTGTAAATGAAAAAAGTGATTTTCAATAAGTATTGTTTGTAATCTATATTGAATAAAAAAGTTTTTGTTTCTGTTACAACAAAGAAAGTTAACACTTTCACTGTCCGGTTTTCCGACACAATAATAAGGCAATAATAAAAATCTAAATTCTATATATACTGCACCAGACAGCGAAAGAGTTCAGTTACCCTTTATATTTAAATAGTGTTTAAATTCATTCGTCATTACACCTTATCAATTAGATACTTCCTTATAGCTGCTACATAGGGGAAATATTTTTTATAGTTGTGGGCACATACAGGTTGGTAACTGGTGATTTTTTTATTATTTTGAGATGTAATCAGTAAGATGCTGTTACCCATATCCAGTTTTCCTCTGTCGCCTTTGAAGACACCCACGGGATGATATAGTGAATTGGTTTTACTTAGGTCGTAAATACATGTGCAATTTATGAGCATTATAGTACTGTATTTGCCAGATAAACAGCGCAGTGGTAAATAGATTTTTCTTAAAATTAATGCAGATAAATAAGAAATTATATAAACATTCCTCAAACATGCGAGTATCTGATTACACATGCAGGGTCCACCATGTTTTCCATCACCGCATTTGAAATTGCACCGCATGAGAAAATTGCTTTTGTTTCGTAAGGATGTGAAGAGCATTTTTTAACTTGTCGTAAATTCTATTCGTAAATTTCTATAATGTTTGTACTCTTTCTTTAAGATAAATTACTTTTCTGCATGAATGGAGTCATTTATTCTAACAACCTATCCATCGAAAACAGTTGTTTTTTATCTGTTGTTGTTAAGGAGTTTCAGTAACGCTTTTAAAACCTTAACTTAGTAATTAAGGTTCGGTAACCTTTTCCATTACAGCCTATTAAAAGTCCACTGTTGAACATAGCACCCCCCCCCATAGATTACTTATAGAAGGGATATTTGCCATACTTGCCACGATTGGCTAATGGGTTGGCAACCACAGTTTTTTATAATTTTGAGTTGTTATAAGGATGCTGCTGCCCATCTTCTATTTTAGTTTCCCCCTGTCGCCTCTTACGACACCCACGGGATGAATTGGCGGAGCGGATATTCTAATTAACCTGATATTGTTATTAGAAAGACATATTATATTTCGTACGTGGTAGAAATATGTTGCAGTTATGTTATAAGTATAGTTTTAGCACGAATGGGTCGGCACGACCGGGGACGGTCCACGCTCTCAAAGAATACTAGACAAAATAGTATGAAATGCTGCTGTATTTCGTGTGGTGAGTGTAGATAACCATAAACCCTTTTTACTGGAAACGAGGCATTCCATCTTAGTCCTCACGGGTGACAACGCATCTGAATTTCGATTCGTAATCGAGGATAGATTTAGAGATGTCTATGGGTCGCAGCAACCACTTACCATCAGGTGGACTGTGTGCTCGTTTATCACCCTATCCTATAAAAAAATTTAATAAAATTAATAAAACTCAATGCTAGTATATGATTTTAATTATTGTGCTAGGAGTGGTTCACAACAGTAATCGAATGGCAAATTGGTACCCACGACTTTCCGAGTTTGCAGTCCGCACCCGAACAATTAGTATATTGTCGCTTAAAGCAATTTGTGAAATTGCTCTCAGGTGTCCATTGGCTGGCGTAGTTTCCAGCAAAAAGTGAATTATATTTCTTAGAGACGTGCTATTGGTTTGTTTAAAAATATATGTGAATAGGATTATAAATGCTTGTGAGAGATTGGGATATTTCCGCTCGTAAAATTTTTACGGGGCAATTAATGTTGCTTTCGCTCGTAAATTACGCTTATTATTGGCGAGATTTCCATTTATCTTGGTTATTGTATTGGTTTTATGTATTTTTAAATCTACACACATAAGTAAAATTAATGTCTGACTGCTACATCGAAATACTTCAACGGGCACTTGAAACAAACTCCAAAAAATAAAAGCTAAGGCAAGGGCAATAAAAAAGTTAAAGATAAAGCCTATATAAGTTCCACTGCTGGAGACAGGCCTCCTCTCATTTCTGAGAGGGTTTTAGAGCAAGGATGTGTCCGCCGCGCTGCCCCAATGCATCTTGGCGGACTTCACATGTCTTTGAATTTTTTTTTTAATTTCTTAGACGTGCCGCTTTACCGTCACGATGTTTTATTTCATGGCCGAGCACGTGCTACATCAGTGTGAGTACTGTGAAATTTACAGCGAGCGATTGGACTCTGAGCTACCACCGCTATTAAAGAGCAATGAAAATAAAAATATTTTTTTTATAATTTTTTATTTTTTTTTGTTTCTTTTTTAAAATTATTAATAATAATTATTATATTATTACTGTTACTAATAATAACATAATTTTCCAAAACCATTTAAATTGTTTACAGGGGGGAGGGGCTTCTCTGCGTGAAAATCAGGACAGCAGTAGTAGAACCAGAGTAACCGACGAAGTCCAACATGCTTTTGGGTAACTCTATTGAGGTAGAAAGAGCACTATTAGTTCAAAAACGATTCATTCGTGCCTTAAGCAACATTTAGTATTTAGATGGTTGTGAACCTTACTCTAAAAAATATAATATTATTCCATTACCTTGTTTATATATCAGAGAAGCCTGTCTTTTTGTCAAATCATTCCCTAAGTATATTAAAACCCGCCAAGAAACTACAAAAAGACGTTTAAGAAGTAAATATGCAGACTTAATATTATATCAACCTCCCTGTAATAAAGATATGTATAAGAGACATGTATATAACATGAGCATATTGTTATATAACACATTACCCATGAATTTAAAACAAAAAGGAGGAGCCACTTTCAAAAATAGTTTAATAAAATGGTTATTGGAAAATTGTTTCTATAGCCAAAAAGAATATATAGAATGGAAACATTAGTTTAATGACTTATGTGCTTCACTTAGATATTTATTTTAGATATTTTAGATATTTAATTAAAACCCTGTCAACTGTGTTTCATTCAAATAAAGACTGATTTGATTTGATTTGATTAGTAAGCTAAAGTAGCAATGGCCGGCCATGTAGGTCGTAGAACCGACAACAGATGGGGAAAAAAGGTTCTAGAGTGGCAGCCTAGTACCTGCAGATAAAGTGCAGGGCATCCCCCGATGGGTTATTCCGTTTATCCACCCTAAAGAATATATTTTTCACCACTTACAGGTCAACACATACACTTTAATTAATAACTAATTACTAAAGTTGGTAAGAATTACCTCGTACATATTCGCCCAATTATTTATTTATTATAAATTTATTAAGCGCATATGTACGAGGTAATTCTTACCAACTTAAGTATAATATATTTCCGCAAACTAGCACCCTGTTATTTATAATAATTAATTTTTAATAACCACTAACCTTATCAAAAAACTTATTACGTGTGCCGTTACCGTTCCCGCTAGAGCCTATTAAAGTCCACGCATAAGGTATTGCATTTAAATGAAATTAATTTCCTCGTTGTAAATAATATAACTGCGTTATATATAAATTCTGAAATATGTACACGCAATTACCAATTATAATTTCATTATTGAGTAGACATAATTTTATATCCTGGATAAAATTGCCACTTTTAACATTTTACATTTGCAACGTTTTTTAAATTTCTTTGCTCACAGATGTATTAGCGAAGGATTGGGAAATTTTTGCAAGCATTTCAAAAACGTTACGATTCGAAGTATGTCGTTAACTTTATTCTAAATTATTTTATTTTACGAATTGTGATCCTGAATAAATATGTAATCCTGTGAGGTACTCCTTACTTTACTACTCAAGAAGTATGTATATTTTTCTAGATACATATTATATTTCCGAGTATCCACCCTAGAGTGGATTATTTAGGGTGAATAAACGGAACCCCCCTGTTGTGGGTATTTGTATTATTGTATACATAGGTAGTTATGAGAGGAATAAATCAGTTGTTGTCTCGCTAACGAACGTGTATTATTGCAAACACAACATGGTGTCAGAAGTGGGGTCATAGCATAGTAAACGCTTAAAATAGAGGACTTCAATAGAGTAATTGCAACACATATACATATTATAATATTTATGAATAGTAGTAAACTGTGAAATAATTCTATAACGTGTTTCTTACAATTAACAATGGAGCACGCGCGTCCACCTAACGAATTACAATTAGAAGGCGGACCCGTCAGCAGGGCTGATGCTTGGAAGAAGTGGAGACAACAATTCATATTATTTGTGAAAGCTTCGTGTGTGAACTCGGAGATATCGGCAGTAAAAACAAGTTTACTTCTTAATTTAATTGGTTCAGAAGGATTCGACATCTATCAAACTTTTACTTTCACTAAAGAAGAAGATTGTGATGTGATGTGATGTTTGTGATGATTGTGATGATGTCAAATAATATTGAGTAAATTTGATGAATATTTTGGAACTAAAATTGCTTAGATACAAATTTTTTACTCGCAATCGAAAGGAAGGTGAAAACATACAGCAGTATGTTACGTCATGGCAGTTATTGAGTAAAAATTGTAAGTTTGCTACTTTAGAAGAAGAGCTGATTAAGGATCGAATTGTGTGTGGTGTAAATAACACAATAATCCGGGAGCGTTTGCTCAGGTGTGAGCTTCACACCTAGACCTGGACAAAGCTGTGAAGTTGTGCCAGATCGTGTATATGACATTGAGCAAAATCAAGATGTAACGCGTTCTATTGATTGTGAATCGTTTTTATATCAACCATAAATGGTCAAGAAAGTTGTTCAGACGGCTGGTTCGAAACACTATACTTTGAGAAGGGTATCGAAAACTTTAAATTGGACATGGGTCGGTTATAAATGTTTTATCTTTTGAAAGATTTTTGCAACTGGGTTTTGATTCCAATATAATAAAAAACGATTGTATTAAATTAGAATCGTATAGTGGTAATATAATACCAGTAAGAGGCGTTTGCTATTTACAATGTTTTTATAAAAATGTTTGTTATAATTTTAAGTTTGCGATTGCTGATTTACGTTGTCAAAGCGTGCTAGCACGACAGTCGTGTGAGAAGTTAGGGTTTGTCAAACGAGTTCATGAAATTAATATATCAGACTATGATGACTTATTTAGTGGTATTGAGTGTCTTCCAGGAAAGTATCATATTGTTTTAGACGAATCCGTACCTCCGGTGATTTGTAATCTTAGGAAGATTCCGTTAAGTTTACGTGAACGTCTAGCAGATGAGCGTAAAAATATGGAAAACCAAGGTATAATAAGAAAAGTTTCTCATCCAACTCAATGGGTGCATCCACTAGTTCTAGTCGCAAAAAAGGACAACGGGGTTCGCGTGTGCTTAGACTCACGAGAACTTAACCGTGCAGTGCGGCGCGCGCATTTCCAATTGCCCACAGTGTCGGAGCTCGCAGCGCGGCTACACGGAGCACGCTTCTTTTCCGTGTTGGGTGCATACTCAGGTTTTTGGGCTACACAACTAGATGAGCAGAGTGCAGACTTGTGTACATTTGACTTCTATAAACCGTTCGGTCGATATCAATTTCTTCGTTTACCGTTCGGTATTAATTGCTCATCCGACGTATTTCACGCTAAAATGAGGCAGCTTTTAGAAGATTTAGAAGGCACAGATAGTTTTATAGATGATATAATTGTCTGGGGACGGAACAAGCGTGAACACGGCAGAAGACTAGTTACGTTGTTACAAAGAGCTAGAGAAATTAATTTAAAACTTAATAAAAAAAAAATGAAAAATAGCGGTTGAAGAGGTTACTTACTTGGGACATATTTTTGATAAAAACGGTATGAGGCCCGACCCTAATAAAGTAAAAGCTATTTCTGAAATGCCTCAACCCTCAGACAGAAAAAGTTTAGAAAGATTTTTGGGAGCCGTTAATTATTTATCGAAATTTATTCCGTGTTATTCTGATCGCGCTCTTGCCCTAACGAATTTATTAAAAAAAGATAGTAGTTGGCGATGGAAAATTAGTGAGAACACAGCATTCGAAAAATTAAAGAATGTGTTTCCACAGCGCCAGTGTTAGCGGTGTACGACGTATCTCAGCCTGTCTTGTTATCGGTAGACGCGTCTCGCGATGCACTCGGTGCGGTACTACTGCAGGGTGGTCGGCCGGTCGAATACGCCTCGCGAACTCTTACAGATACGCAACGCCGGTGTGCACAAGTGGAAAAGGAATTGTTAGCAATTGTGTTCGCCTGTGAACGATTTCATTAATATATTTTTGCAAAAAATAATGTTGTCGTAGAAACAGATCCTAAACCTTTGGAATTTTTTTTTTAAAATGCCATTAATGTCCGTCCCAGCCCTAAAGTACACATGCACTAAAAGTATCGGGAATGGAATATTTTCACTTTTCCTGTCATATTAAAATCTTTTTAATTGAAAACTCCTTGGTTTTAAAAATCAAATACCATTTATTTATTTAAAAAAAGATTCTCGGTCTTGTCACAAGGTTTTGTCAAACTTGTTTAGTCGTTGAGAAAATGGAATTGACTCGAGAAAATTCAAGCGCGATGATTTATTATGATTTTCGAAGTGGTTTAACACAAAAACAGTGTGTTGACCGGATGATTTCAGCATTTGGTGATGAATCTCTATCCAAAACCACAATTTATCGCTGGTTTGTTGAATTTCAACGTGGACGTGTCAAGCTCAGTGACGATCCCCGTCAAGGTTGTCAAAAACTGCAGTCACCCAAGAAAACGTTGATGCTGTGCGTAAGCTGATTGAGGAAGATCGACATGTGACATACCGCGAAATTCAAGTAACTTTAGACATTGGCATGAGTCAAATTCAAATAATCTTGCATGAACAATTAGGTGTAAAAAAGTTGTTTTTCCGATGGATACCGCATTCGCTCTGTGAAGAGCAAAAAGCGGCTCGCGTTACTTGGTGCGTCAGAACTCTCGAAAGATTCCACGCCGGATCCTCAAATGCTGTATACAACATTGTATTAGGTGACGGATCCTGGATGTATGCGTACGAAACTGACACAAAAAATCAGTCACGAGTTTGGGTGTTCGAAAATGAGTTAAAGCCAACAAAAATTGTTCGTTCACGGAGTGTTGCAAAAAAAATGGTGGCCACGTTTGTCTCCAAAACCGGCCATCTTACGACTATTCTTCTTGAGGGACAAAGAACGGTTAATGCAGAATGGTATGCTAGCATTTGTTTGCCACACATCGTTTCTGAACTCCGTAAAGAGAACTGCAACCGTCGCATCATCCTCCATCACGACAATGCGAGTTCTCACACCGCACACAAAACAAAAGAGTTTTTAGAGCAAGAAAACATAGAATTATTAGACCATCCGCCGTACAGCCCTGACCTAAGCCCTAATGATTTCTATACTTTCCCTAAAATAAAGAATAAATTGCGTGGACAGAGATTTTCATCACCTGAAGAAGCTGTGGACGCCTACAATACGGCCATTTTGGAGACCCCAACTTCCGAATAGAATGGTTGTTTCAATGATTGGTTCCATCGTATGAAAAAATGTTTCGAATTTCGCGGAGAATACTTCGAAAAGCAATAAATACATTTTTAAATAGTAATGTTATGTCACTTCCTTGATTCCCGAAATTTTCAGTGCCGCCCTCGTACAACGTATGATGCTCAGAATACAAGGCTATGACTTAGTCATAAACATAAACATAAAACACTCACCCAGAGGGGTAGGCAGAGACTACGGACATCCATTTGGCACGATCCTGACATACCTCTTTCGCCTCCTCTACATCCATATATCTACGCATACATGCTCGTCGGTTAAGGGTACTTCTAACGTAGCTCATTTTCAAAATATCGCCAATTTGGTCGATAAACTTTTTTTTAGGGCGTCCCTTCCCGAATCGGCCGTTCACATCTGCCATATAAATTTGCATTGTTATTCTTTCCTCATTCATTCTTTCTACATGACCAAACCACCGAAGAATTCCTATCTTAATCCTGGTCACAATATCATCTTGCATACCACATTTATCTCTTATCACGCAATTTCTCACCCTGTCATTCAGATTATGACATTCACATTATGACTTAGTCGTTAAGTATAAACCAGGAAAATATATGTATATTTCAGATGCATTGTCTCGAGCACCGCTTTCCGACTTAGTATTAGATAATAAATTAGATAAAAAAATTCTATATCAAGTAAAATTAATTATAAACAGTATTCCAATTTCAAATAGCAAGTTAACACTGATAAATAATGAAACGCAAAAAGATTTTGATTTATGTACCTTACTAAATTATATTAAATTGGGACGGCCTAATTATAAGTATAACGTAAGAGAAAATCTTAAAAAATATTGGTCTTTAAAAAATGAGTTATATGTGGTAGACGACGTCACATTCAGAGGTAATGTTGTTTTAGTCCCTCGTTCCTTAAGAACAGATATGTTGAAAATTGTGCACAAAGGGCACTTAGGTATAGATCGGTGCAAGCGACGCGCAAGACAAGTTATATTTTGGCCAGGCATGTCACGTGACATAGAAACGTATGTGAAATGTTGTTCGGTGTGTAGGGAGAGTTCAAACGCACCAGCTAAAGAACCCATGATTCAAGTGGAAATTCCTAATTTGTCCTGGTTTAAGGTGGGGTCTGATATATTTGAATATTTCTATATTCAAATATATCAAACTCCACCTTAAAGAAATAGATTTCTTTCTAGAAAGATTATCTTATTTTAGTTGATTATTACTCCAGTTATATTGAGGTAAAAAAATTAGAAAATATTACATCACAATTGGTTATACGCGGTATGAAAGAAATATTTTCACGACACGGTATACTTGAACTACTTATAAGTGATAATGGTACTCAATATACTAGTCGCGAGTTCAAACAGTTTAGTAGAGATTGGGGCTTCACTCACATTATATCCTCACCAAACTATCCACAGGCTAACGGGAAAAAGTGAAAGCGCGGTGCAAACCGTTAAATCTTTGTTGATTAAAGCTCTTAAGGGGAAATTACAGAAATACTTCGAGGCATGGTTTGGACTCTCCCGCGCAATTATTAATAGGTCGCAGAATCACGTTGTAAATTACCAGTTTGTGCACATTTACTAAAACTACAAGTTGTAGACCCATCTATGTTTAAAACAATGCTGCAAAAACAGCAGCAGTCAAAAATGTGCTATGATAAACATTGTAAACCGTTGCCTAAACTTAACATTGGTGACGAAGTAATATGTATAGATGGTAACAAAAGAACTCCCGCTACTGTAATAGGTGAAAGCGATATTCATCGTTCATATGTAATAAATAATAAGCTAGGAAGACCAATCCGATGCAATAGGCGTCATTTAATTAAGTCTTACTCAAGTCAAGATTTTAAAAATATAAAAAAAAGATGTTTTCATCACTGGAAATGGAGGGGGTGGCAATTTTGTGCAATGCAAAAAATCGCAACAAAGCCCTGATAATATAAGTCAGCGAAACGAGAATTCTAGTTTAAGTGAAAATTAAATTGCTCAAAATGTACTCAATGATAATAATAATGAGGCATCCACACTATGACCACACTCTCTCACACGTAGTAAGGCCCAATGACTCAACATAAAAATTTAATTAATTAATTTTAAGGTATAAATATAATGTTTTTAGAGTTATATGAAATTTCATTTGTTTCAGTTATTTTTTATATAAGGGGGATGGATGATATTGTATATTTATTAATAAGGGGAGATGTTGTGGGTATTTGTATTATTGTATACGTAGGTAGTTATGAGAGGAATATATCAGTTGTTGTCTTGCTAACGAACGTGTATTATTGCAAACACAACACGCCCGGCTAGATAGAGTCATGAACTAATAAGACATGCTCTTGGGAAAGGCCTATGTTCAGCAGCGGACCTGTGAAGGGCTGATCATGGTGATGGTGCTGATGATGATGATGAAGAGAGTTCGAGTTCACCGCTACAGCGACTAAAAATATAACGATGGTAACTGAAGGACTTGTAACAGACTTATAGGTAGGAGTATTCAATAACATAATAATTTTTTTTTTTGAAAACAATACAATCTACGTCAAAACCTTCACATGACCAGTACATACGAAAATGGAAATAGTTCACCACCCATCTATAATTTTAAAGAATTCTTGTATTTAAGAATTATAATCAGACGTATTCATGACCACCGTGGCATTTCTCTTATCCTCACTGGGTCGCACTTTCACAATTCTACCTCTAGATACGAAATCCTGATAACACTTCAAGCCACACTGTGTATAGAAGAAAAATCCTCGCAGATACATATTTAAACTGCGACTACCATCCTTCACAGTTAGCTATTGTGAGTAAATCTTTGTTACAGACAGCACGAGGGATATGTGCCAGTAAAAACCTGGCTGCTGAGCTCCAACACCTCAAGCAGGTTTTGCATGACAATAGGCTTTTGGTCGCATGCCTACGTCACAGTGAACGAGAGAAGCCGGGCACAGTCGAGCGTATGCCTGCTGTACTGCTATATGTTAGAGGTGTCAAGACAAGATTGTCTTCATCTCGAAGCGTGCTTTCATTTTTATCATTATTAAAATATACTTCAAGCCGTCGAGGAAGATTAGTCTGTTTTTACAATAAGTCATGTCTAATGTCCCTCTGCAGGATGCAGGAATGTACAAGCTTGATTGTGAATATGGTATGGAAATTGGGACGTCGAACACATCAGTATCTCTCGTGAGAGTTGGTGCTGTAAAGTACTCGAAACGTCGGGAATATAAAATAAGTTAATATACGGCATACAATTCGTAAAAACTTGTTTTATTAAAATGTTCAACATCTATATCAATAATATAGTAAAGCCTATTTATAAGTGAATTAAAAAAAATTCAGTGTACAGAAATCGTCGCGCAAGTGTTTTTTATTGTATAGATATTGGCCTGTATTATGAATATGGGATGGCCCACCGCTAGATTGGGTGACGTTGTCATATCCAAAGACTAGAATAGTATGCCTATTTGCCATTAGAAAGGGTCTCCAGTTCTCTTTACTAACCATACGAAACACAGCAGAATTACGCAGATATTTTTGGTGGTATGCTGTCAAAGAAGGACCATCTCCGGTCGATTCCCTTTCGGTTTGCAGTTTAGTAAAACTGCAGTGTGATTCTACCATATGAAAACGTTTTTCGTACAAATATCTACTTCATATAATATTTCGTAACCTACTTAAAAGTACTTGTACTCTGGGACATTTTCATTAAAAATATGACAATCTGGTTTTCTAAATCTACAAAGTTTGTTATCTCTAGTATAAATACGGGTTAGCCAACAAGGCTCCACAGCTGTTCCAACAAGAAGCCGCCATGTTCGTATGTTAGTCTCACATTTACATAATTCATGCGCCAATACCGCCTTGCACTTTTTTGTCCGAAATTTAAGGGTTTTTTGCACTCAACTTATCTTACTAAGCTGACTGCCAACCTTTGCTAGTCAGAGAGGCGCCTAAAGATTCTTCTATAACTAACTTAACATTCTTAGCGTCTTCTCACGCTAATAATGTTAAATTAGTGCGATTTACCATCTAGAGCGTCATCACTATTTACCACCAGGTGAGATTGCGATCTTACATGACCTGAGGTCTACATCACATCCCCGTGTAGAGACAAAACACGTATCGTCGATGGTGTGTCTTTCCTAGCGTGGTTATATTGGGAGTAGTGATGCTGGTATTAGAGGTGACGGGATTAGTGTACAATATTGAGGGAGATCGGGAGGTGCTTTTTAAGACTAGGTAAGACACATCAATTTATTTTATTGAGCGGATGTGTGCGAAGTAATTATTAACAACTTTATTGCGGTCTAATAAGCAAAAAAACAACATTAGTTTAATATCAACCATATTAAGAAATTACTTTTTCTTCAGGTTTTCTACAGTACGAGAGTAACCGTTGCTGTGACGGCCAGCTATTATGGAAATATTAAAGCGCTGCTTCTGACTAACAGATTGAATCAAATACGACAGAAAGTTAAAGTTCTACGATTATTTGCATTGCATTTAAAATTGTGTGAGTAAAATTAATAACGATTCATGTTTATTTATATTATTATCGTCATTAAATCTCAAGTCCACTGCTGAACATCGGTTCTACTCTCTGAGCACAGGTAGAGTATATTCGGAGCAGTAGTGTTGTAATGTTGATTATTAATAAAAGTAGTATCGGCTATGATTGCTTAAAGTCATATTTTTGCCAAATCATAAGAAGATTGAATGGGCGCCCTAGAAAAAAGATCGACCAAATTGGCCATATATTAAGATAGGCCAAATTAAGAATACCCTCATGCGAGACCACCCATAATACCAACACCAACCAGTTTACCCACAAGCGATTGCAAATCTTAGACCATAATAGTATAGCATTATATAGGGCACCGTAAGAGAAATTGACTGCTATTTTATATTTGCTTATTATTATATTGACTGATATTATTATTTGTACATGGTAAAGCTATACTTCAGCTATGTTATTGTTATAGTACAAATGGGTTTGCTCGAACGGTAAAACGCCACGCTTTCATAGAACACCCAGTGTAAAATAGCAGCTTCACGTTTGTGTTTCGTATGGTGAGTTTAGAGATACAGAAAACCTTTTATTCTTTTTAATTGATACGGGGCATTCCAACTTAGTCCTCAAAGATAACAACGCATCTTCATTTTGACTCTCAATTGAAGATAGACGTAAATGTCTATGGGCCACAGCATCTACCTATGCACGATCAGGTGGACTGTGTTCATAATCTAAAAATACCTTGAGACCCATTTCTATGCACAAGAAATATATTTTAGGAATGTAGCCATAAATAAGGACTCGCGGTTATTTTAGAAGGTTGCTTTAGTACCTACTTAAAAAAAATATTCTTTGCAAAGCTCTCCGCTCCACGCTGCACCATTTGCGGTTGACTCGAAGCTTTTATTGCGTCAAAATTCAAGGCGTTTGCTTTGTTTTTACAAGATTGAAATTATTTTAAACGGTGCTACTTTGTAAATATTTTTTTCTTACTCAAAATAGACTCGTACCAATAAGATTTTTTTAATAGTTTTATATTTTTAGCGGTCAGCCCCACACGTTAAAGAAAATCTAAATTATACTTCGACTTCGTTCGCATAGAATTCCTAATTTGTTTTGAAGTTTTATTTCTTGAGACTACTGATAGTAAGGGAGCCCAAGCGGGTATTTCGGGAATTTTTTTATAGAAGAAGGGACAAACGAGCATACGGTTCACCTGACGTTAAGTGACTACCGCAGCCCATGAACAACCGCAACACCAGGGGAACTACAGGTGCACTGCCGGCCCTTTGGAATGGAGTAAGCTCTTTTCTTGAAGGTCCCCTGGTCGTATCGGTCCGGAAAAATCGCCGGTGGTAAATTACTCCACAGTGAGGTCGTACGCATATACTTCGTACATTACTCGAGCGCGACAGAATAACATGAGGGGGGAAACCTTGCACCCTATTATATATATGCCTTCGCAATGTCCAAACTAACGGCCAATGCCTCCCCCTTGAACTTTACTGCCTCCGCCCATCTGTGAGTTAGGTAGACCAGAAGATCACTGGCTGACCAACCACGGCGAAAACCGTATTAGCGGTCACTAATCAGCTGGTGATCTTCAAGGTACCTCATGAGCCGGCAGTTTACAATGGACTCCATTGTTTTGGAGAACAAGGAAGTGATGGCGATTTATTTATTTATTTATTCACAAATTGCGTTACATGTGACTTAGAGACTAAACAAAACATGCAAGTTCTAACAATCACGTGCACAGGCATAGCAATGAACAGGAGAGGGGCAGACACTTAAAAATTCTTTTCCTCAATGTATTCATTAATTGAATAATAACTTTTTTTAATAAGTATCTCTTTTAAAGATCTTATGAATTTATTAATTAATTGGCCGGTAGTTGAACGGGTCAGAGCGGTCGCCTTTTTTAGGGATCGGGTGGACGAAAGTCGTTTTCCACGATTTTGGGACTACGCCTATGGAGTAGGAGTACCGGAAAAGACGCGTTAAAACCAGTGCCAACTCTGGAGCACACGTCCTCAGCACAATTGGCGGGATTCCATCAGGCCCACTCGACTTGTAAATGTCCAGTGAGAGGAGTGCTTTGCGAACCGAGCGCTGTGTGAAATGCACTTCCGGCATGGAGCACTCACACCGCGGGATGGTCGGCGGCGTACTGCCCTCGTCATCGAGAGTCGAGTTGGACGCAAAAAAAGAGCCTAGCAGATCGGCTTTCTCCTTTGCGGTACGGGCCAGTGAGTCGTCCTCCCTGTGCAGAGATGGAAGAGATGGCTGACAGAAATTCCCCTGGACAGCCTTGGCGAGAGACCAGAATGCGCGAGTTCCAGAAGGAAGGCGAACTAGTTTCTCGCCAATTCTGCCTATGTGCTCTGACTTTGCCTTGGCAATGACTCTTTTGATGGACCTAGAGGCGGAATTATACTTTTTTTTAGAGCGCTGGTGTTAACATCCCGGGACGCTGATGCATCAGCCCAGGCCTGGTAGCACTCCTGCTTATAGCATGATGCTTTTTTACAGGAGCGACCAAACCATGGCTGAGATTTGCCTCCAATGGGCACCACAGAGGAGGGAATAAAAAGTTCCATACCCTGAAGTACCACATCAGCAACAGAATCCGCAACAACGTTGGTATCATCCGGCGAGAAGCAAACCCGCCCCCAAGGGTGGGATGCAAAGAAAGACCGCATCCCATCCCAATCGGCTGACCTATAATGACAAACACGGCGGCAGCCTGCAGAATGCAGCCGCTATTTCAGCGTGAGTGGCACAACACTCCGGACCAGACAATGGTCCGAGGAGCCTAAAGGGGCGTCGACGGAAATCTGATATCCATCCGTGTGAGAGGTCAGCAGAAGGTCCAACAGGGAAGGTGCATGATCCTCCACATCTGAAATCCGCGTAGGCGAAGTAACCAGTTGTGTCAGATCATATGCCAAGGCAAAGTCATGAACAGATGATCGGTTAAACGTGAACCGAGCCATTCGGCGTGATGGGCGTTAAAGTTGCCGAGGATCATGATCTCTGCGGAGAGGATCTGCTGTAGCAACGAATCTGCAGCCATTTGGACGTGGTCGAAGAGTCGGTCCGTTTCAGCATTACCGCTATGGGACCTATAGAGGCACCCGTAGACGCGCGGATGGTCGTAGCTGTCTACGCGTAGCCAAAGGATGGGCAGGTTCGAACCTTCAAGTCTGCCGAGGCGTCGAGAACAGATGTCCTCTCTGACGTAAACGCAAACTCCAGCCCGAGGCACAAAGGAGTGTTGCAGTTTGTACCCCGGGTAGGAGAGATACGAGACATCAGCCGGAGAGGACACCTGCGTCTCGGTCAGAAAGAGCAGAGCCGGCCTCGCCATCTCGAGATGGTAGTGGACGGCGTTTAGGTTAGAGTGAAGTCCCTTGATATTGCAGAAATTCACGGACAGCGTGGCAGGGGTAGCCTTGGTCTTGTAGCTGCGTTTGCCCCGAGCAGTTGTAGTCTTGAGCGGAATTTTGCCCCCTCCAGAATACGCGGGGCAGCCTGAGCACCCACGCTCAGAAGTGGAGAAACATGGTCGTGGATGCTCAGCGAGGGATTCTCCAGGGCTGCTGGTTCCCTCCTGAGGTAGTCTATCATTATTTAATTCCGGGGGGGGGGGGATTTGGGCCTCCGGCCACCTGCACTCATTAGGCGAAACGCGGAAGCAGAGCTTCCACTTCACGCCGGTATTCTGTGAGGTCGTGGTACCACCCTGGTTTGCACAGCAAAGCTGCCGCGTGGCTCTACCACTGTTAAATTTCTGTTGTACAGGAATAATATTTATATGCAACTTTATCATTGCTCCAACCGTGATAATAGTAGAAAGTCTTTGTTAAATATTAATGGCCCCTGTACTTAAAGTAACCCTTTATCAAACAATTGAAAGGTTGTTCCTTTATGTTCCAAGGGTACGCGCATAACCGCAACTTTGACTTTGTTTGACTAGGTTCAAGGAAAATTTAATTTTAATTGAATTTAACGCAAATAAAAAAATCTCTTTGAAAAGGGAGGTCAGATACAGAGTGAGAGAGGCCCGTTGAAGAGGCCTAGGCCCACTAAGGGTGGTAGTGCGGCGGGATGATGATGATGCTCTTTGAAAACGTTATAGCACCACGCCCAGTGTTAACAGATGGTTCAGAGTATACTTTTATCCATTCCGTTACATCCATTACAGCCTATAAAATCCTCTGCTGAACATAGACCTCGCTCGTAGACTGCCTCATGGGAAATTTTGTCATAGTTGCAAGCGGGTCGGAAACCGCAGTTTTTTTATTACTTTGAGTTATTATCAGATAGGTAAAATTAGTTGTCACTTCGGTTTATTTTAAAAGAAAAGGTAAAATTTCTACAACACAAAAATCAGGCAGGCTGTCGTAAAATTTAAGCATTATTTTTGAAGTGACGTTTTTGTCTGGGTGAGTTAGTTTTATATAACGGTAGTGGCGTTGTAAGAATATTTACTGCCCCATATTATCCCGAGGGTATCGTAAGAGGCGATAGAGGGAAACAAACCAGGAGACGGGACTTTAAACCATAAAAACTTATATTTAGAGACAACTTGTCGTTGAAGAAATTTATTATTATACGCTCAATGTGAAATTTCCTATCCCCTAATGCAATAAAACGTAGTTAGTCTATGGTGTTTTATTTGTAATCTACGTTCATTTCGTACGCTTATTTCGTGTGGCGTGTTATTGTGTTGGTTTTTGGATTTTTCTTATATTTTATTAGTGTTTAGCATTATATATCTACTTGTTTACTATATTACAAGGAATACAAAAAAGTATAATACTTTCGTTTTTAGTCCAGACACAAATATAAAATTCTATAAAAAAGACGGAGCACCTTCTGCAATGCGACACGTGGAACGCCGAAAGTTCAGAGTGATTTCTTTTTTTTCCGAAGAAACATTGCCAGGTTATGGTTTAAAATAAAAGAGCATATCTTTGTCTTTTACTATATTATTCATTGCATATTGTCTTTGGTTTCGTATAAAACAAAAAAATATTTTTTCATAGGCAGCCGTAGGTAATTTTGTAATATCGAATAAGAGTACGGCCATGAGCTAACGGGATAATAAATAAACAGCAACAAGTATTAAATTGAAACTTATAACAAATTTTATAGAAAATAAATATTCGACTAATTCAAGGTTAAGTTATTTTTGGCATCGCCGCGTCACGCGAAGTGAGCTAGCGATGTCAATCATTTTAGCTGGGGACTCGGCAAGGACTAGCCCCTCGCTAAGGAACCTTCAAGAAAAGAGCCTACTCTTTTCAAAAGTTCATCTGCAATTCCCCTGGTGTTGCGGTGGTAGTCACTTACCATCAGGTGAGCCGTATGCTCGTTTGCCCCCTATCATATAAAAAATCAGCTGTGCAAGCTAAATGTTTAGCCAATGTTTTTGTTGGAAATGTAATCATCATCATTACAGCCCGTTACAAGTCCACTTCTAAACATAGACTTACCCGAAATAAAGTAACAAAGCACGGTTCTGAGTATGACTTACCAGGGCATCATTTCTTGGTCAAAGTTGGACTTAACTAGTCGGATTATATTTCCTATGTAAAAAATAATACTTGAAAGGTATAATATATTTTTTATAATCCCTTCCTAACTGTTGTTTTTGTTTTTATTTAGTATAAGAGAGATATTTACAAAAAAATAACTCTATTTAGCTGTTCTTGTTGGATTTATGGTAAAAATATTATTTTCTTACATAGGTCTCAAGTTCTTGAAAAAAGGAAACGAATCACGTAGTAAACTAAGCTCAGCGTTACAATAAAATTGATCGCGATAAAGTTCTGTATAAACAAGACGATTTAGTAATTACGTTATAAAAATGCAAATTTAATAAATAACAGTATTTTTATACTAAGCTTACCTATGAAATTGCCGTTTCTTATGAAATAATTTAACATAATTTTTTTTATACTTTTCTATTTCTTTAAATCAAGGTCATAACCCATGCAATCGATGCATGTTTGCCAACCAAGTGACAGCTTATTGTTTGTACTTCCTCTAGAGTATTGAATATTTCCCGTCAAATTTTTTCCCAATTCTGAAAAAAAAAAAAGAAGTCTGCAGGCGCAAGGTCTTGTGACTACGGCAGGTGACCGTAAGTTTCCAACCTCAGCTCTTGTAAATTAGAGACAGTACGTTGTGCAGTATGAGGTCACGCGTTGTTGTGCAGAAGTAGTGGGGACGAGCAATTGACCAAAGCAGGTTGAAAACATACACATCTGCAGTAATGCTCATCCCGTTTGGTAAGAAGCTGTGATGAATCACACCAGTGCTGGACCACCAAATAGTGACCATCATCTTTCTAGGGGTAAATTTTCGTTCAGAGTATTTTTCAGTGCTGAAACAGAATCCAATCAACTTGCTGAGCGCTTGCGATTGTCAAACAGAATCGATTTTTCGTCGCTGGTCACAATTCGGTTTAAAATTATTCGTTTGTGTGCCTGTACAGGGCACCACTTGAAGCTAACTTTGCGCTAGCAATCATTGATTTTGTGGGGCACCAATTAGTCAAGCTTTTTACCTTGCCAATTTAACGGTAATGGACCAATATGGGACACACGGGCAGAGGAAGGCCGAATAAAAGATGGATCGATTGTGTGAAGAGTGATATGAGAATGAAAGGAGTAAGTATGGAAATGACGGCTGATAGAGAGGAATGGAACAAGAAGGTTTACTGCGCCGACCCCAGATAATGGGAAATGGTTTAGAGAATGATGATGATGGACCAATATGGTTTTGATGGCAACTTCAACAGCGGCTGCTAATCTATCCGTAGATTGTGTATAATCAGCGTCCACAATCGCCTTTAATTCTTCATTGTTGATCGAAGTTTTCGGACGGCCACGGGGTAAATTTTTCAGGTCAAAATTTCCAGCACGGAAGTGGGTAAACTAATAACAGTTGGTGGGTTCGTTTGCGGTATTCGCTCCGTAAACGTGGTTGATATAGCGTGGCGCTTTTGCCACGTTAACCACGTTACTGCCGCGCCGGTTCTTGTATTCCATAATTACCAAATTTGTAACGTTATATAATGACGAAAAATATTCAAATGCGATGAAAACATAAAGCTAATAAATAAATAAATAAATTATTTTGAAAAAAAGAATAGAGAAAATTCATGCTATTATATTTTAAAAAATATATACTCGTAAATTTAAAATTAAACTTTAAATGGATTATTCTTTCTTTTATATGTAAATTTGTGGCGAAAAAATAATACAACTTCTCTTCCACTTAAAATTTTATACACTATGTCAGAGCTCCAATTTTGAAAGCTATTATGTAGAAAATTATTTTAATATTTTACACAAATATTATTTTAAAAACACTTTAGTGGTAGGCTTGGATGGGCTATTGAAAATCTAGATTATAAAACAAAAACCACCTAACAAACCAAACTCTACCTATTCATATATTGCCCCAGCTAGGATTCAAGGCTTCCAAAAGTAGTAAGGAGATATTTCGATCAGTAGGCAGCACAGTCGTATTTCTATCATAAATATAATTTACACTTTCCTTAACTTGTTAAGTAGAACGCTAAGAATAAAAAACTATAAAAATAATTTCTTACTGTAATGAAAGACCATTTTGAGTAGGAAAAAAAATGTGCAAATAGGCATCGTTTAAAATAGTTTTAATGTTTCAAACACAAAGCAGACGCAGTGAATTTCGGCGCAACAAAAGCTTCGAGTCAACCGCAAACGGTGAAGCGTGGAGTGGAGAGCTTTGCAAAGAATATTTTGTTTAAGTCGCTACTAAAGCAACCTTCAACAATAACCGCGAGTCCTTTTTATGGCTACAGTTCTTCTATTCACTATCATAAAATTTACTAAAGCAAGAACCGCTTGTACTAAATTTAACGCTAAGCGTATACAACATAACTTTTTTAATAATTTTTAAATTGTGTATGGTTCCATCACAAATTTTTATTTCGCAAACGCTGCAAGCTGCTTTTAGCCTACTTTTGACGTGCTCATCAACTAACTACAACTCTACTTCTTGAATTTTTATGGCCACCATACAAATAGAGAGAGTTAAAATAGTATGTGTAGTCTGTGTGTGTAATATGTGTGTAGTGTATGAGTGTAGTGTATGTGCGTGTAATGTGTTGAGCGAAAGTTTTCATACGTTTCCCCTCTGCACAGCCCTACGATATGAAAGGTATTGGGATCGGTGTTAAGCCATTGAGCGGAGGTGGTAGTTACATCTACAAGTACATGCAGATTATGATGTGTGTATGTGTGTTATAAGTGAGTGATTTACACGTAAATATCCTCATATTAACATTCCAATTTTAATAGGTTTTAAACTTCAATAAATTCTAATGTCTTCAGCCATTCACTCATTTTTTGTCCTCAATTTAGATAACTCTTAGGATACATATCTAGTATTTTATTATAAAAATGATACGAGATGTTTTTGTACTGATTGCGACCAAATTTAGTCGTGGTTTAATTTATTGTGGCGACTGTATATTTTCCCCTTTTAGCTAAAATATTGGTGTCAATATAAAAGGACATGTTTTTTCAGAACTACGTGCGATATGTGTAGTCTACGAACAGTGAAAAAATCTGCATGTAAATACAATGAATGCAACAAATCTCAGTACATAAAATGAGTTTTTACAGCACCACCCCATATCTATGCAATAAATAAAAATAGATTGTGCAAACGCAATATAGATCTGTTCAAGTAAATTTTCATTTGCAACGTATCTTAATGTTTTAAATATCCACATTAGTTTACGTAATTTGCCAGATACCAATTTTAGATGAGACACCCATGAAAGTGTCAACCAACCAAATCAAGAGTGTAAAAAACTGCAAAGTGCTTCCAGGTGAAGACTTAGTATCCCAGCACCGAATTCTGCTGGCTGACATCTGCTTAACTGTTCGCCTCAACAAACATAAGCATCGTTCCCCACCCAAAATAAAGTGGCATTTGTTGCATAAGGAGGAGTATGCAAGTGAATTTAGAGAGCTAGTTGTAAACAAGATGATAGAGATGGGTGATATGGAAGGAATGAGTGTGAATGAGCGCTGGAAGGAAATGGCTGATTGTATCCGAAGTGTGGCAAGGAAGGTGTTAGGAGAAACAAAAGGGAAGCGTATGATAGATAAGGATGGGTGGTGGTGGAGTGAAAGTGTTAGAGAAGTTTTGAGAGAAAAGAAAAATGCCTTTAAAGAATGGCAGAGCGTAGAAGACCAGAATGAATCCATAAAAGAAAGTAAGAGAGGGGCGTATAAAGAATGTAAGAAGAGAGCGAAGAAGGAAGTTGCTATTTGTAGGGCAGAGGCGCAAGATAAATTACATCGGTCCCTTGAAAGCCCCGAAGGTCAAAAACGACTTTTTCAAATTGCAAGAGCGAGAGAAAGGAATGGAAGAGATGTTTCACATGTAAAATGTATAAAAGATGATTCTGGAAGGATTTTGACTGACGATGAAAGTATAAAGAAGCGATGGAAGGAGTATTTTGAGAAATTGATGAATGAGGAGAATGAGTGGAATGGTAGGCTTGAAAACCCACCAGTGAATGTGGGCTTAGTGAGAGAAATTAGTGTGGAAGAAGTAAAAATGGCTGTTAGGAATATGAAGAATGGGAAGGCAGTCGGCCCAGATGGAATACCAGTAGAAGTGTGGAAGTTGCTGAGTGCGGATGGATGGAAGTGGTTGAGTTTATTTTTCGGTAAATTGTTGCAGGAAGAACAAATACCTGAGGAATGGTGCAGTAGTATACTGGTCCCCATTTTTAAAAACAAAGGAGACGTTCAAAACTGCAGCAGTTACCGGGGAATAAAACTCATGTCACATACGATGAAAGTCTGGGAAAGAATAATAGAGAGAAGAATGAGAGAAGAGTGTGAGATAACACAAAACCAGTTCGGATTCAAGCCCGGTCGAGTTACGACAGATGCCATTTTCGCATTCCGCCAATTGTGCGAAAAGTACAAGCGCGTGCGTAAAAATCTGCACATGGTTTTTGTCGATCTTGAAAAGGCGTACGATCGGGTTTCCCGTGAGGTTTTGTGGTGGGCGTTAAAGATGAAAGGTATGCCTGGAAAGTATGTGAGGTTAGTCCGTGCTATGTACAGAGCATCCCGTACATGTGTATGATCTGCCGCGGGAACTACGGGCAGTATCGATGTGGCGGTAGGGCTGCACCAAGGGTCGGCATTGAGCCCTTACCTCTTCCTACTGATTGTTGATTGATGGACGCTTTGACGTCGGACCTGCAGGATGAGGCACCCTCGTGCATGCTCTTTGCCGATGACATCGTGCTTGTCGGGGAAGAAGGCATCGAGGTACAGAGCAGACTGACGGGGTGGCAAGAGACTGGAAAGTGTTGGCTTGAAGATCAGCAGATCCAAAACCGAATATCTGTGCTGTGATTTCGGCGGTCTTTCCAGTCCTGTACCCATGTCGTTGGATGGCGCTATACTGCCTACCTGCTCAGATTTCAAGTACCTCGGTTCCCTCATTCAAGGCGACGGCGGAATAGATAGAGCTGTGTAGCATAGGATTAACGCAGGGTGGATGAAATGGCGACAGGTCACAGCCACAACGTGCGATCCCCAAATGCCAATAAGGCTGAAGGGGAAAATTTACAAATCGATCATCCGACCTGTCGTCATGTATGGAAGTGAATGCTGGGCCGTCAAGAAGAAGAATGAAAATAGACTGCATGCGAATGAAATGAGAATGTTACGATGGATGTATGGTGTGACAAGGATGGATAAGATAAGGAATGAGTATATAAGAGGAAGCCTGAAAGTAGCGCCAGTGGTAGAAAAGGTGAGAGGAAGCAGATTGGCATGGTTTGGGCATGTGATGCGGAGGAATGAAAGTCATGTCACAAAACGAGTGTTGAATATGAATGTGGAGGGACACACGGGCAGAGGAAGGCCGAATAAAAGATGGATCGATTGTGTGAAGAGTGATATGAGAATGAAAGGAGTAAGTATGGAAATGACGGCTGATAGAGAGGAATGGAACAAGAAGGTTTACTGCGCCGACCCCAGATAATGGGAAATGGTTTAGAGAATGATGACACCCATGAAAGTGTCTGGTACAATAAGATCCCAAGATACTTCGTAGAAGTTAGTCTAGTAAGCAACGTACACTGTGATACATACCATATGCATCGCGCACCATAACAGTTGCGGTCGATAGCAAAACTGTAGTGTGTAAATTGCTTGGTAATAAATATTCGGATGTGTAAGAAGATCTGTGTTTTAATTAAAGACACGCTGCTGCTACGCATAACGGGCGACGGCTGTGATAGCGGGTGAGCAAGACGGTGTGCTAACTGCGCAACTGTAGTCGGTACCGTTGAACGCGCTGTTTTCTGTGACCCTGCGGCGGTGGTTACAACTCGAACGAAAGCATCACAGTGAAGATAACTGTGATATTCATCATTTCAAATTTAAATTTAGAATTGGAGTTGCAAGTTCCTGCCCTATGCATAACATTCGAACAATTTACACAATCGTGTCGTTCTTTAACATTTTTTTAACGGGTCGTTCGCTGTCATTTTTTAAAATGCCGGACACTTGTATAAATGTTCATCTACAATATCTTTGCATAAATATTTGTATGTATTGGTCATAGCGAGAGAGTTGAGCTTTTGTGGTGGGCTGGTATTTCGGGTTCGAATTTGAAGTCAAACCCGAATGATAAGAGCGTTGTAAAATATTTGCTTGCTCTTTGACGTAGTTAGTAATTTTTTAACGAGACATTTTCTTTTAGTATAGAGAACGGGCACACCAAAAATTGTAGCGCAACTTAATAAAATGCATGCCCATTTATTCCTTATAATCTCTTAATTTCACAAGTAATATTAGTTTTCTCGTATCTGATTATTATATTTAAATATATTCCACGACGACTGGTTTTTGTGATGTTAATGCTGTTTTTGTAAGCCTTTTGGCTTTTACAGATTCATAGGTCTCAGAGCTGCGGGCTATTAAATGTGAATTAAATCGTTCCGCATCGTTACTTGGGTAACGATGACTCCTATGACACTGTACAGTAGACGCGGATGAGTTGTCTTTTTAGACTGTCTGTATAGAAATCCCAGGATGTCACTTTTGGTACCCTAAAAGCAACAGTTTTTTTTAAACGTTACCTTCACACTACGATTATCTCCTGTGTCGTGGAGGCAGTTTTCAAACATAAATTTCACAAGGGAAAATATCCTGACCCAGAACAAAAGAAGAAAAATTATTTATAGGCCATACAAAATACTTGTTCCGTGCGGGATTCGAACCCGCGGACTCAGCGCAGAAAATTATTGCCAAGACACTGCGACACGGAGTTGTCAGTAGATTTAAGCTTGCCATTTCCGAGTCATGTTTAATAGTTTTGTGATGCTCAAATCACAAAGTTAATAATTTTCATTGAAATCGGTTCGATCTTTTAAAATATATGCGACGAAAACCACGAAAACCGTTAGCCTCCCGACAAAAATCTAATTTTTTCTATAATGCCTCAACTGGGTAATCCATGCATAATGGATCACCAAGCGTAGTTTCTAAATACTTTATTTGTGTAATTGGTGTTATGGTCCCATAAGCATTTATACTTCTTATAAACCGATTATCATTTGGCATGATCCACTTACAGACGTCAGCACCGCGCACTACAAGTGACGGAGAATATCAATCAAATCAAAGATTTAAGTTGTACAATGTTTTACCAGTGTAGTGGCGATGTGAGAATATCCACTATACCGTAGCATCCCATTAAACCAAACAAACCAAAAGATAGGTAGCAGCATCTTCCTAATAACGACTAAAATTAAAAACTGCGGCTGTGACGCTGTCTACATAAGAGACCTATGTTCATTTTCATATTTCTGAGAGGGTTTGTTTTTTGGAATGGTCAGAGTTTATCGCATTACTAATAATCAATTTTTCACTTCAATTGCAGATTTTTTTTAAAGCATCCAGTTCATTTTATGAGAAACTTCCCCTTATGAGGAAATAGGTATAGGAAGGGGACCTATGTTCAGCAGTAGACTTTTATAGGCTGTAATGGGAATTAGTTTGTTTCGCTGCTTCTTCGCTTTGCTCCAAATCTTTAAAATGCTAAATTGCTCAAATTAGTTTTTCCTCAAAAGAAAGTGCTAGACACAGATATTAACATCGGTTATGATGGAGATGAGCAGGTGTTTTATCCCACGAATTCGCTTAAAACGTAACATGTACAACTTTTTAATGAAAATTAACAAAGCGACTTACAAGAGTAGGTCCATACTGTGGGGTGTGTCAGAGATAGTCGCGTCACTCTAAAGTTTGGAGGCGCTCAGAGTTTTATCGCATTACTTTATGACGCAAAAATTATCAATTCTTCTTTTTTCCTTCATCATAAGCCCTTAAAAGTCTACTGCAAGACATGGACCTCTCCCACTTCAGGAGTGATTTATTACAATTTTCACGGTTTGCAAATAAATTGACGATCACAATACAATTACAATACATTTAATCTTTGACGTTGCTAACAAGTGTGTGTACAACTATCCAGTCTGCTTACGAATAACCAGTCTGGGTATTTTATGTCTGACTCTGACGTAACCGATATGTTTATAGCGCCATATATCGAAAGCCGTTACAATTTTTTAGCGTTTCCCATAGTCGCCTCCAGGAGGTGTGATGGTACATTTGAACTTTCGTCCCCTTCTTATTTTTTTATAAATTAGAATAATTTTTAACCCATTTTTAGTTACTTTTTATATTATGTTAGTGCATATCTACGTTGCTTAGTTTCATTTTGTTCGTGCCTAGATAACATATAATAGCGTCGGCTCGCAAGAGTGAGAGGAGCTCAACGAGAGAAGGGAGCGAACCGCGGCGATGCCATACGAACATTTTACCGAGCTTCAATTACGGACATTAGATTGGAGATCGTTACATAAGTCACATCATATAACATCATTTTTGGTACTTCATTTTTGCTATAAATATTGTCTTCTTTAATTGTGTGTTCTTCATTAATTTCATTAACTACAAAGAAAATAAAACAAGCAAGAAAAATTAAGAAACATTTTTTGTTTACCACCGGCGTGATCAAAATCGTCTTTGAAAGGCGATGTATCCCATAGGACGAGGTGGAACAATCCGTAACCGAGGGAGGTAAGCCCATTCCTATTATTTCCTACTTCTTTTAAACAATTTTGTATCTTTTTGTTCAAATACAAGTCGATATTGTAAGCATCTTTTCAAAGTTACCCTCAACTTCTTTTATTTATTCTTCCTTTGTTTATTTGAACTTTATTAGAATTTTCCGTTTTTTAAAAATATTAAAGAAATTCAACGCTAATAATCTGAATATTCTATTTATAAACTTAATAATAATTATATTTATAACAAGTAGATATATGCTTCGAATTATTTTTACTTTAGGATTTCAGTTTTGCTTAAGCGTCCCTCATAAAGATAAACCCAGAGTACTGTTAATTACATAAACATATTTGCCGACTATTCCAGGATATTATTGTTATTATTATTATTATTATTATCATTATTACTATTATGTGGGGTATCTATATAGTTTTCTCATCTGGTTGGGATGTAAAAATATATAATTATAAACGAAAATGAAAAGATAATATACATAAATATCAATAAAATAAAATAAATACAAAACTAAATAAATAAATAAAAGCCCAACCAGATGGAAGCCCTCGGCAGGGGAGACCAAACGGCCAAGGGTTAGGGGGAAAGGGAAAGAAACCGGCGGACGATGCGGGCAGTATCAAGGAGCACCGCCTTCTGCATTTGAGCCCGGAGCGGTCCGCCACGGAGTCCCAGTCGCCTCAGATGACCAGAGAGGCTAACTGGGATTAGCCCATTCGCAGAGGCGACTACAGGAATAATTTCGGCCGGCAGACCACCCCACATGTCGGTCACTTCGTGAGCCAGGTCCAGATATTTTGATTGCTTATCTGTTTCGGCTTTCACGAGGTTCTCGTCATACGGAATGGTAATATCGACCAAAAATATCCTTGACTGTTCCCGCTTCATCAGCACAATATCAGGCTTATTCGCAAGAATAGTCCTGTCTGCGATAATGGCCCGGTCTCAGTAGAGCCTGGCACGGTAATACGGCAATTTCCGGTCCACGAGACCGTATTTCAGAGCGAGCTCCTGGTGTAGAATTTTGGCTACTAGGTTGTGCCTGTGCAAGTACTCAGAGTTAGAAAGCGCCGAACAACCGGAGATAACATGCCTAAGTGACTCACTGGGATGGCGACAAGCTCGACAAATATCGATGGTGCCATCCTTTAGAATGTTTCCCCGATAGTTGTTGGTCTTAATAACCTGATCCTGTATTGCACAGATAAAACGCTCGGTCTCTCCAAAGAGGTCACCGAAACGTAGTCGGTTGAGGGAGGTGACTGTATCTACGAAGGGCTCATGTAGATCCCTGTAGTATCTCTCGTGGAGCTCCTTCTCCTTCCATACGGTCTCCCGGTCGTAAATTTTAAGCGCTGCTGGGCCCTGCCATTGCTCGTTGGCTAAGGATAGAGGGGTAAGTCCTTTATCACTAGAAATGACGTCATTATAGAATGGATCATCCGATCTCGCCAAGAAGTATTGACGGAGACTGCACACTCCGCGATTATGCATGGTGAGCGCGCTCAGAATGCCACGCCCACCATACTTTCGCGGCAAGTACAGCCTCATTGCCGACGATCTCGGATGATGCATCCTATTGGACGTCGTGGTAGTGCGAACTTTTCTATCCAGGGCGTTAAGCTCAGTCTGAGTCCACCTGAGTATGCCAAAGGTATACATGAGGACAGGCATGACCCAGCAGTTATATGTGTGTGACTTATTCACACCGGACAAAAGGCTGTTAAGCAATTTAGTCAAGCGTGCATAAAACACGTCGCAAACTGACTGTTTCATACCAGCCTCATCGATACCGATGTTCTGTGACATACCCAGGTATCGGTATGTTTCAGCCTCGGAAAGGGTCCTTAAGTTGACGGGCATAGACAAGTCTATGCCCTCAGAGTTAGCAACCCTTCCCCTTTCAACATGGAGGACCGCACACTTATCCGTCCCCAGCTTCATTCCAATGGAACTGCTAAATTCACAAGTGATGTTTAGCAGTTCCATAAGCTCCAGGTGAAGAGTGATTCTTATTATTATTATTAGATATTATTATTATTATTATTATTTTTACGAGATTGAACCGGCGAGAATTGTATGCGCATGCGGTGTACCAGAGCACCGACTCGACGCTTCGCCCGGCTTGGTGTTGCGTCAGCTGTTCCACTGTTGCCGGTTTGTACCGGCGCATGAGGTTGTATTCATTGTTTTTTCTTATTTATAAAATACATGTTTAATATAACAAATTACATTATTTTCATATTTTTATAACTTTGTTTGCGCTCCTAATATGAGGGACTTAAAGGAACTTATTGCACAAGGAGGGCTTATTAAAACTCGAATTACACTTTTCGAAAAATATTTACAGCCTCTAATAGATGTAATTAAATAAAAGCTGATATAATAAATTAAATTCGAGATTAAGTAAATTACAAGATTTATCTTATACTTTTGAAGAATAATCAAACATTGAATTATTAGATAAAGATCAAGATTTTTAAATATTAGAAAGAGAAGAAATTTAAAATAGATTTTATAGTTTAATTGCTCGCGCGCACGAGCTGTTAATTTGTGTTGAAAATACTTCGAAAGATGATTGTGCGTCCATTAGTGGCTAAATTAGTGGAAGATAAAAAAATAACTAAGTTTGCGTCAATATTCCTGTATAAAAGTGTGGTTATAATTTTACAAAAAAAAAATTACTCATAACCCATACATTTCCGCAACGGGGAAAGGGTAGGGGGGCTTCCCATGACCCCCACTCTCCCCCAAACTGCTTCCAACACTGTATGCAAGTACCGTATGTCTATAATTTACCCGCATAATTCACCTCGCTACTCTTTGTGTGACCATGTGGTCGCCCTCCCGGTGATTGAACAAGTTGCCGGAGTCGAGGATTACCGTGTCCTCCCCCTCTCTTCGGACCTCAGATAATCCTATAAAATCTCAGCGCAACTTGTTTATCTCTTCTTACAGCTCCAGGATCTTCTCGCCAGTCCTCAGGGTGCCTGCGTCATATGTTGCCAGGTCGAGTCGTCTTAGGTTGCAACCAAACCTCCGGCGTAGATTCTTAGCACCCCCTGCTCCGCCATTACCGTGATCGCCACCATAGTCGGGAATAGCGGGCCGCCTGGGACTATGTTCGTCTATTTGTGTCGTAGCTTATGGAGGGTATATTGCTATAGATGCCACGCTTTACGTGCGGGTTGACAACTGCAGTTTTTTTATTGCTTTTTGATATTATTAGAAAGATTCTGCTGCCCATTTTCTGCTTAATTTTCCCTCTGTCGTCTCCTACGACACCCACGGGAAGATATGGGGTAGTGGGTGTTCTTACCCGCCACTAGAAGAAAAAATGATTTAAATTTATTATTGAATAATTTGTTATGTAATAACTATTTAAATTCGACATTTAACTGAAGTTAATAGAATTAATTTAATAGACATAAATTATTTAATTAAGATTTGTGTTATTTGAGTATTCGAGTACTCAAATAACAGCAGTTTGTCAAAATTCTGCAGATCATAGTGTCCATGTATAATCTTATATGTCCCGTTCTAGAGCTTCCGTTCTGTGCGATCTTTTAGAGTCATTAGTTTAAATGTATTCAGCCTTTCCTCATACGGTATATTAAAATGCTCTGGGAATATTGAAAAATTTGAAGTGAACCATTTTCCGTAATTTTTAAGGTATATAAGCCCTTACTATTATAATTAACATTCGAAGTGAATTTACTTTATTTTTTATGTATTTTTAATGTATTTGAATTACTTAAAATATTAATTTTAAGATATTTTTAGACAACTATGTATTGAAATTATTTATCAATAAAAATGCGCCATCACGATAGTAATTGGACGCTCTGACCCATACTCACCTCATATACGAGACTCAAAATGCATGTGCGTTGTCGCCCTTGAGGACTAATATAGAATGCCTCGTTTCCAGTTAAAAGAGTATCCGGTTTTAAACACTCACCATATGAAACTCATCAGCATTGTTCTGCTATTTTACGCAGATATCCTCTGAGAGCATGATCCTTCGATCAACAATACCAACTAGATAACGGGTCACGTACAAAATCATAGCTAAATACTGTCCGCATGAATATAAACTACGAAAAGACATAAATTAAATAACTTTTAGTGTGAAATCAACCTTAAGTTATAACAAATAAGGTTCTTTTTCCAGTTATTGCCTTGCGAGCTACACTCTCACGTGCAAGAGCTCACGTCTCATGTGCGCTCTTATTTACTGAGATGGATTTCTTGCGCCGACCCGACATCTAGTTGGTATTGTTGATCGAAGGCGTGATCGTACCCTGATCAAGCCGACTCATTCGTGTTACCACCATTACATAATACAGTTGCGGTGTAGCTCTACCACTTATAAATTCAAACGATTTCAATCCAATTTATTCGACACAAATGGTAGATTATTTGGTTAAATTTTCGTAAATTGCAATTGAGCATTTTATTTTTAAATACAAATTGCATTAAATATTAGTAGAACCTTATAAACTGCATAAGAAAATAGTGTGGGCATATTATTTTCAATGACATCAATTTAATTTAAATGAGTTACACAAAGATCCTCTAACATTCCTATTCTATAGTGCTGTCGCCTATATTCATCACATAGTACGAATCTTTTGTGTAAATTTCTCAGCGAATCGAATCACATTCAATGCATTTGCAATCTCGGCAGGAATCCATACTGACGTTGTGTTCCTGATAATAGATTTATAGAAAGCAGATCATAGGAAAAAGTGAACTTAAATTAATATTATTATTTTATTAAAACTCTCTATTCCTTCTCGCTCGTAGTCTGAAGGGACGGAAATCTGACACGAACGAAGAGTAAACAGGAGCAGGACCAACGGTTTTACGTGCTTTCCAAGGCATGGGGGTGTTACTCCGCCAACTTCGTGACTTCCTGATTTTGAACCAACCCAGGATTCGAACCCGAAATCTAGATCTAATGCTGCTGTGTTTCGTATGTTAAGCGCAGAAAACCGAGGATCCTTTTTACTGGAAACGAGGCATTCCATCACAGTCCTCACGGCCGGCAACGCATCTGAATTTCGACTCCTAATTGAAGATAAATGTACATATCTATGGACCACAGCATCTACTTACCATAAGATGGACTGTGTGCTCGTTTGTCACCCTCATTCTGTATAAAAAAAGAGAACCGGAGACCGTTTTCAATGAAAACGAGGCATCTTATTTTAGTTCTCAGGGGTGACAACGCTTTTGCATCTTGATTCTATGTCGACGTTTGATGTAGATGTCTGTAGGCAACAGCATCCACTAACCATCAGATGAACTGTGTGCTCGTTTGTCACCCACATTATACAAAAACCAATCATGATAGGTAGATAACTACATTTATCTTCAATTAAGATTCGAAATGCAGATGCGTTGCCAGCCCTGAGGACTGAGATGGAATACCTCGTTTCCAGTAAAAAGGGTCCTCGGTTTTTTTATACTTCCCATATGAAACACAGCAGCATTAAGCTGCTATTTTGCGTTGGTGTTCTGTGAGAGCGTGTCGAGCCGACCAATTCGTGCAACCACAATATAGCTTAAGCATGGCTCTACCACGTATAAAAACTCTATAGACTGACCATACAGTAAACACAAGTATTGAGCTGATATTTTACGCTGACATTCTTTGAGAACGTGATCCTTCCCTGATTGAGACGACCAATTTGTGCTACAACTATAATAAAGCTCATGCTTCAGCTTACTTAGCTTAATATACAACGTAAAAGCTGACTAACTGTATGCTTTTTTCTCTCGTTCTATAAATACACAAATGTTTTAACATTTTTAATTCAGCTAGGCGGTAAGCTTAGCTATTACAAAATAATAGGGTAAAATAGCAATTTGATGCTGCTGCGTGTCGTGTGGTGACCACTTTTATTATAAATGAAGCATTTGGTCTTAATTTCCAGGGGTGACAACGCATCTGCATTTTGATTCATAATTGAAGATAGATGAAGATATCAATGGCATGCACTTACCATCATGTGTATGATACGTTTGTTTGTCATCTTTATCCTATTAAAAATACACGCAACTCGCTCGTCGAAATGTATAGTTACTGTTCACCTATCATACTGCAAAATCTTCAAATTTTGGAAGAAGCAAACCATGTGGTTCTTCCAAAATTTGAAGATACATACTCATATTACAAGAACATACGTAAGTTATTAATTTGTTATTATATTACAATATTAATTAATATTGTATTACAATGTTACATTCGCTTTATTTGACCGTGATGCAAACTTATGAATCTGCGTATATTTTGTCCATTGGAAAAATTAAGTATGTAATTCATCCGATTTGCCTTTTCGTAGAGCGATGTTCAACTGCCCTATTGTTTGTTAACGCGATGGATTATCTCAGGATTTCGGATTCGAATCCTGGGTTGGTTCAAAATCAGGAAGTCAAGAAGTTGGCGATGTAACACCCCGTGCCTTGGATATTATTAGTATTGTTGGCGACGCGCCTATAAGAATGTTTCAGTTTATTGAGTCAACCGACGACGAATAACTTTTCAGAAACTTATTGTCCAATACAGATGTTCTGATAAGAAAATGCTTAGTTAAATTTTAAAGAAATGTCGAATTAATGGTATGAAAGTCTTGGGTTCGACTCCCAGGCCGGACTAGTTTACTGTTTTCTAAGTAATATTTTCAATAAATTCATATAGGGAATTTTATGTTATAAATTATATTACCGGATTTGTTCCCCGGTTGAAATCGTCTTTCCAATAATGTAGATTCAAAGGAATATTAAAGTGAAGTTAGAGATCGGATTGGTTCCCCGGTCGAGATGATCACTCTGTGCATAAACAGAATTAACAGAAGTTAATTGCATAAGTATTGTCTTGTATAAGTATGATACGTTTTGTACGAAAACAAATGCCTATTTGTCATGATTGATTAATGAAAACATTCACTTGTATTGTTATCTGATAAGAAGCATGATAACGAATAAGAGTCTTATCAGAAATAGTTTCCTACTGTTTGAAAATTATGTAGAAGCACTTGTCTATTTAATATTGTTAAAATTAATTGTATTTCAGACTTTCATTTTTTCTGATAGTCGAGAGCCGTGCAAAGTTAGTTGTTCAAATAGTGTGAGTTCACGGAAGCACGCTGGCCACGCCCTTAGGAGGCCGAATATGTAAAAATTTAAAATGTTTGTAATTCAGTGATTTATGTAAACCTATGTAGACCTTCGGAGCCGGATCAAAAGGACCAATTGAAAAGGAATTCGGCTCGCAAGGACCAATTGAAAAGGACACAACGGACGGAAGCTAAGAAACAGAAGGGAGGAATCGAGGCTTCTCTCGATCCGGCCTCCTATAACGCCTACGTTGGGTTCGGGAACAACGTATGTGATCTCCGCAACGGAGTAACACACTAGGGCGATAACCTCGTTCCTTTTCAGCAAGTAGGTTCAGACGGGGATTACGGGTCTTCCGAAGTCGTCCCGGTCCCGACGCCTTAATTCTTCGATGTGGACTGTATAACTTAAGGGATCTTGGGAATGAAACAGCAATTATCTTCAAACCGTTCCGTGAGAGAGTAATCACTTTTCCCTACACTTTTTCTTCTTGACTGCTGGTTTTCACTTTTCCCGAAGGATTTTCTTGTTTTTCCGAACTATTTTCCCGAACTATCTTCTTCCCCGAACTATCTTCTTCCCCGAACGAATTGCAATAAAACCCGTTTACTAAGCTACCCCCAGAGATAAACGCGAAAGTGAGCCGCGCCATTCGCGTGCCTGCGCAACTTAACAACATGAATTTGTACTATTACTCTCTCACGTTTCACTTAATATCTTTATTTACTCAAGTCATATACAAATACAATTTGTCAATATAGGTAGTACAAAACAATATCTACACCATGATATGCATTATATCTTCATATTACAAAAAACCTTTTATTTATTAAACGAAAACTACCTATTTTACTCACAAGTTCGAAATCGAAATTTCTCAAATATTCAACACAGAAAGTTAAAACAATGTTTCTCACTTGAATTTATACATAAGTTAACTAATACAATAGTTTAATTCACATTTTCTCTATTTATTTCACTATTTAAAACACTTTTAAATTTCTTATACAAAACTATCATTATTTCACTTATACACAGGAATTTTCACATAAAAATAACACAGAATTCACCTTTTTAGCACATACAGTTAACCTGAAATGTTTTACAAGTCATTTTTACATAAATCACTGAATTACAAACATTTTAAATTTTTACATATTCGGCCTCCTAAGGGCGTGGCCAGCGTGCTTCCGTGAACTCACACTATTTGAACAACTAACTTTGCACGGCTCTCGACTATCAGAAAAAATGAAAGTCTGAAATACAATTAATTTTAACAATATTAAATAGACAAGTGCTTCTACATAATTTTCAAACAGTAGGAAACTATTTCTGATAAGACTCTTATTCGTTATCATGCTTCTTATCAGATAACAATACAAGTGAATGTTTTCATTAATCAATCATGACAAATAGGCATTTGTTTTCGTACAAAACGTATCATACTTATACAAGACAATACTTATGCAATTAACTTCTGTTAATTCTGTTTATGCACAGAGTGATCATCTCGACCGGGGAACCAATCCGATCTCTAACTTCACTTTAATATTCCTTTGAATCTACATTATTGGAAAGACGATTTCAACCGGGGAACAAATCCGGTAATATAATTTATAACATAAAATTCCCTATATGAATTTATTGAAAATATTACTTAGAAAACAGTAAACTAGTCCGGCCTGGGAGTCGAACCCAAGACTTTCATACCATTAATTCGACATTTCTTTAAAATTTAACATCTGTATTGGACAATAAGTTTCTGAAAAGTTATTCGTCGTCGGTTGACTCAATAAACTGAAACATTCTTATAGGCGCGTCGCCAACAATCTCCCCCCCGTGCGCTAGCACCATCATTTGGGAGGCGTCGCGGGTACCAGGACTATTATTCTGGATGTAGGTCTCCTCAAGATACCTGTGCTAGTAATGACGTCAACCACTCTGGTGTGACCGTCTGGTCCCGGTAACGTTCTACTAATTTTGCCTTTCGGCCACGTATTTCGTGGCAACGAATGATCTATTATCAAAACAATATCGCCTTCTTTAGGTTCCATGAACTTTCCGTTATCACCTGTTCGCGGTATTAAGGTAGGCATGTATTCCTTCAGCCACCTTGTCCAAAAATGGTCGGCTAACCTCTGTGCAGCTTTCCAATTGATTTGACCCGTCAGATGCCGCTCTAGAAATAATCCAGGTGGTCGATCACCACATGAGCGTCCCAGAAGAAAATGATTGGGTGTCAAACCCTCTTCAGGACTATCCATACTGAATGTTACCAGAGGCCTGGAATTTACCGTATGCTCTGCTTCTAAAAGTAACGTATGTAGAACCTCCTCTCGTGGGCTCTTTTCCTTGAGCGTAGCGGTCAACGCAATTTTAATCGACCTTACTAACCTCTCCCAGGCGCCACCCATGTGCGGTGCTCCCGGAGGTATAAATTTCCATTTAATATACTTCTTAAATGACTCATTTTTCATGCTCTCATAGCATTCTTCGCATGCTTTCAATAATTCTTTATTTGCAGCTTTGAAATTCGTCCCGTTATCGCTGTATATAACGGCTGGTTTTCCTCTTCTGGCGATAAATCGCCTTAACGCCATTATCATTGACGCTGGTGTCAATGAGGCTGCTAATTCCAGATGTACTGCTCTGGTAGTCAGACACGTGAATAAAACACCCCAACGTTTTTCGTGTCGCCTTCCTATAGTCACACTCATAGGACCGAAATAATCCACAGCTGAGCATGTAAAAGGTGGTTCATGATGAGCTATTCTCTCCAGAGGAATATTTCCTTGTGGCACGTTCTGCGGTTTTGACCTGTATGTCCTGCACCACTGACAATGATGTGACACACTACGTACTACATTACGTAAGTTCAGGACGTAAAATTTCTGGTTCACCTCATTCATCACCGTCTGGTGATTGGCATGTCCAAAATGATGATGAACTTCTCTAATCATCATTTTAACGATTTCGTGTTTACCGTCTAATATGACAGGTTTTCTACTTTCCTCGGTCAAATTAGACTTGAAAGGTAAACGTCCATTTAAACGAAGTAAGTTATCTTCTCCTATTTCCATAGATAATTTACTTAAGCGTGAACTTCTTTCAACGCTTTTGCCTGCTTTCAAGCACTTTATTTCCGAATAAAAACATTCGTCTTGAACGAACTTCCAAATTAAGAATTCCGCTTTTTTCAAGAGCGCTATGTCCAACGCGCCATCGGGTCCTTTAACCGACTTTGCTAAAACTTTGTTGGAACACATAACCGACTTTTCGGCTGCGTCGTCGGGTCCTTTAACCGACTTTCTTAAACTCTTGAATTTTTCTACCGCTTGTAAGGTGCGTGTAGTTGCCCCAAGGAATTTCTTAAAGCTGCTAAATCGTCCGTAGTCGGGTAGACTTAACGGTTCTTGCTTTCTTAACGTATTTATGCCCTTTGGCGATTTTTCTTCACCTGTTTCTAAGTTTTTTATGGTGTCCACTTGTTTGGGCCATAAATCAGGACTTTTCCTGAGGAATTCAGGTCCTTGAAACCAGCGATGACTTACATCGAAGGTGGAAGGGAAATTTCTAGTGGCGTCGTCTGCCACATTTTGTGACGTTGGAACCCATCGCCATTCACATGGCTTACTGTGATCTTCGATCTCAGCCAATCGATGAGCAACGAATGGTTTAAAAGCGCGAGGATCTGACTTAACCTTTCCCTTACTGCGCTCGCCATAGCAAAAAACAGCTTTGTACCGAGGCGTCCGTCGTCACCTCAGCTGGCGGCACTTGTTTTAAATATTTATGTTTCTCACGACCTTTCATTTATGTTTAAAGAGGTTTTAGTTACAGTTATTTAAAGCCGATAAGATTTTCGATACTTAGAAACAATAACCATAACATTTGAATGTTTATTTTACTATGTACAGCTCTTTGTTTCTAACGGATCTTGATAAAGTGTACTTACTGACAATAAATTTTGTTTTATGAATGAAATATCGTAAGTTTTTATTTTATTTTTATGTCCTTACAATCAATACAACATATTCTTCCTAAATGAATCAAAATTATGCATGTAATAATTATAATAAGTCTACTTTTTCACTTGCAAACATTTGCTAAAAATTCGACAATAGACGATTTGCGCGCGCTTTGTAACCTCATTTTCAAAACCTTTTTGTGTATATATTATAGCGTCTTCCTTTATTTTTCTTATACAATCATATAGATATAACATTTAGCAATAATATGATATCCTTATGAATATATATACATGCAATAAACTATTTATAAAAAGGCTAAATGTCTCAGAAGGTACATAATTCATTATAAACCAATAAGGTTTAGTTTCAATGAAATTTGTGTATGATGACCGATTTTTATCGCTCAAATAATTCTTATTTTAATTAGAAGATGAAATTCTGATTTCAATGACGTAAATTACAACTGCACTTATCATACAAAAAATTATCGCAAAACGTTAACAAAGTTTATGTTTTTTTCATATGCGTCGCTCTATTACATGTTCGCGCGCTTGTGTAATACACGGTTCTTTGTTTATATAGATAGGTATATAATCAAAAGACGGTTGTATACAACGTGTTCTATTTTTGCACGGAGTTATTAGATTTTTAGTGCAAAGTACCTAAGTGTGAGTTTTTGTATGGTGTCTCTAATATGTTGAGGTTTTTCGAATGTTTTTATAAGATATGCAGTTTTAGTATGTTATGATAAAATGGTAAATAATAAAACTGTCTAGAAAAATCTACATCTATTATGATATAAAGAATTTGATTATAAAAGGTAATCTCAGAGTAAATAGTAAAAAAGTAAATAGAAATAAATATATATTAGGCATACAAAAAAGTGACAAAATGCAAGTTGTATAGGGTAAAAATTAAATTTACTGTAGTTTTGAAAGTATATTTTTATTCTTCACTATTACAAATAAAAATTTATAATTAAATAATATATAATTTTTATTTATTTATTTGGTTAACCAACAAATGTTACATTATTATTACATATGCTTAATTCTAAGACAGTTATATAAACTAAGTGCACATTCAATAATAGGTAAACACCGCATGCTTAGTGCTCACAGCATTTCTTACAAGCCGTTACCAAATAGCTAAAAAAAACCTCACAAACTTAAAATAAAAAATAAAACAAAATTATTAAATTAATACAAAACAAAAAAAAAATTACTTATAACAAACATTAATATTTTCATTAACTTTGTGCCGAAAAACGTTAAAAGAGTCGTGGTGAATATCTACTACATAATTATAGGTACTTAAAAGTCTGCCAAGTCTAGGAATTAAATCCTAGCACATTTCTACGAAGAGGCGGCGAGAGAGGAGGAGATCAATTTACGAGGATATCTACTTGGGATAAGTAAAGTAAATAGTAAAGTTACAGACTATAAACGTCCCACTGCTGAGCACAGGCTTCCCCCGTCATTTCTGAAGGTGTTTTAGGGCACGGATTATCTGCCGCACTGCCTCAATGCGTGGTGGCGAACTTTACATGTCTTCGAAATATTTTTTTTCTTATATCTCAGACATGCAGGTTTCCTCACGATGTTTTCCTTCACCGCCGAGCACTTGGTAAATCAGCACTTAAAATTGCAATTAACAATTTCATTGCTGCCGGCGGGGATCGAACCCGGTTTGCTCGCGTACTGTGAAATTTACAGTGAGCGCTCTTACCATCTGAGCTACTATGGCTCTCTACTTGGATCTACTTGGGATACGAAAATTAAATTTACGTAGTAATAAAGGGCAATTTAAGTTATTTCTGAATATTTTATATAAAAGTTGCAAATCCAGAATGTCCCGGCGTTTTGACAGTGAAACCATTTTAAATGTCTTTAATCTGTCTACATATGATGCATTATTATATGCTTTTCGTGTTGAAAAGGCAAAATGCCATAAAATCTTTTCTGTATGCGCTCAAGGCGAAGGTTATGGGTAGAATAATAGGAACGCCAGACTGTGCTACAACATTCTAATATACTTCTAACAATTGAGAAGTATAATAGTTTTTTTTTTGTATATAATACTTTACTATTTCTTATAACAAAACCTAATGACTGAGATGTATATATGTATAGTTGTGGTATAAATGTAAGCTTTTTATCGAATACTACACCTAGGTCCTTAACAGTCTCCACTTCTTGGGTAACTACACTATTGAGGGTATAAACTGATAGGAAAAAATTATTTTTGCGCGTGAATTTAATATGTACACATTTTTTTCACAATTACAAATAAGAAATAATCACAGAACATTATTATATTATACAATTTACATTACAATTTATAATTTTCATTATTTATATACCGGTGAAGGACCACGTCTAAGTTCCATAGGTCATCACTGGCAAAACACACTGGTTGTACAGTCTCGTTTTCAAGTTTTGAGGTATAGATGGAGTGACGACCTGGTAAGACATGCAGGAAGTCTATGGACGTGCTTTGTGGCATTCCTTGGGGAGGTCTATGTTCAGCAGTGGACTTGCGAAGGGCTGTAATGATGATGATGACGATGATGATATATTGGGTGACGGGTCGCTCACTTCTCTCTAATATAAATATAATCAATATATTTCTTTATTGTACACCAATACACATTAGAACGAGACAAAATGAAATAAATATATACAAAGTATAATAGGCGGTCTTATCGCTCTGGAAGCGATTTATTCCAGACAACCCTTATTTAGCAAAAAACTTACAGTGAATTGCTAATAGGGAAGGTGCACAAGTGTTATATATTTATACATATTAGAGAGAAGTGAGCAACCCGTCACCCGATGCTACTCATGCACGACACTCAACAATCACACAGTTCTATCACTCTTCCGTGTAAATATGTATAGAGAAACAACATCCTGCAATGTAAAAATTTCTTATTAGTATTTATAGTCTCTAGTAGAAAGTTGTTTCTCAGTTACAAATTATCCACGGTGTGGTAGTCCTCCCAACATTTCCCTAAACATAACGGGACTTGGCACAATTTGCACATAACTGTGACCACAACCCGTTTTTTTAGAGCAGTGCACCGAACACAACGCAATTGCTTGCGATTCTTTTTTCCCGGCCTCGAATCAGCTTCCGTATAAATAGGGAAGTGATTCCCCGGTTCCAAACGAAGAACAAGCCGTTGCAGTTGATTCGGTACTCTGGGTGGCACCGAGGAAACGCGTGGGTATCGGCTCAATAGCCCTTCGGCGACCTTCAGCCTAAACTGGCGGTGGGAATACATGCTATACATGGGGTTCCGCAAATAAATAATGAAAGCGTTTAAAAGACTGGTGTTTAAAAGCCTTTTAAACACTTTCATGTACCATTTCCGGTTTCTTTTCCGTTCTAATAAGAACATAGACAACTTTTGGTCTTTCAAGTCTACGCCTCCCATGTATCGGTTGTACTCCTGAACCACTGTTGGCTTCAGGACCGCCTGTCCAGCACGTCTTCCCGGTACCATCTCATGTTGGTGGTAGGTAGACAAAACGGTGACAAGTTTGACGTCTTTCCACGCCACCAACGCGATGTCACCGCAATGTCTACCTACAGACACCCCACGCTCCAGCTGCTTCGGGTTCAAATCCTTTATAGCCTGTGGTATCCCCTTTCGCCGGCGGCTTATCGTGCCCAATACATCTGTACACCGGCTTTTAAGATATCTCGTTAAGAGCAATTGGTTATACCAATTGTCCATAACGAGAACATGCCCTGTATCCAGGTACCCCTCCATGAGCTGTAAGACAACCTTCGCGGTTTTGTCATTAAAGCCATGTAAGGGTCCGGGATACATGGCAGTATTTTTGCCTGTGTACAGCCGGTATTGGAGCAAGTAGCCGGTTTCAGCCTCACAAAGCTCAAAGGATTTGATTCCGAAGCGAGCAGCTTTGGTCCGTATACACTGCCTCCAGCTTAAACGACCCTTCCATAAAAGCAAGGACTCGTCTAAGCTGAGGTACTGAGACGGTGTATACATTTCTGCAAACTTTCGGTTGCAGTGGTCCACTACCGGCGCAATTTTTTCCACTTTGCGTTCATATCCCCTACTTACCAAATTTTCATTACTCACAAAGTGCAAAAATTTGCTAAGTAGCAGGAATCTAGTCCGCGACATAATTTTGCGGAATGAAGGCATTTCCAAGATCCCCGTGTCCCAGTACTCGTGAATTTTGGAACGATAGCAAAAAGATAAATAAATTAGCACGGAAAAATATCTATACAGCTCTTCAACCGTGGTATCGGTCCAGGAATCCAAGTAATTTGGAATCCTACCACCAATATCAGGGTCGGAGAGCTGAGAGATTATTTCACATGCATATTCATTTGTCTCTCTGACAATGGTCTCCATAAATTCACGATCCCAGATCTTACAAAAGATAGCGGTGGGATCTTGGGAAGAAAAAGTTGGGCCGGGCACGCGCAAATACGTTTCCTTCTGAGCCGTAAAGGATGTAAAATCTTCCGACCAGAAGAAAGTCGTATCGACAGGTGCAGCTGCTCCAGAGCTCCCTGTCATTCCTCCCATTTCTCTCCTTCCATTCGCATTCTCTATTCTTTCATTCTCTGTTCTTTCGTCTTCCATCAATGCCTCTTCATTCTCATTCTCTCTCGCTCTTTCCTGCACATTCACATGCCATTCATTCTCTTCTTCATTCTCGTCATTTTCACACTCTACGGCACTCCTCCTATCAATTTCATCACACATTACCAAATCTTCATCATCATCATCCTCAAACATATTTCGCTGATCCCGGACATGCACGTTTCGTGAATTGCGGGCTGCTTGGCGAAGACGAACAAAGTCCGGGATATCAATGTCACCTTCACCGCCCTCTTCATCGTCATCGTTTTCGCCGTCGCTGCCTGAGTCCTGAAGAATTGCCGCAATTTCTTTCAGGTTCAGGGCGCGACGGCACCTTTTCTTACCACCCGCAGCTTCAGGAACTAACGATGACGGCGATGCCATTGTCGGGGTAGAGGCAGGTATCCAAGGCTAAAAAGAATAAAGTACATTAGGATACCATATTTTTACAGAAATATAAAAACGCAGAACTTGGTCTTTTTGCGAAGTACTTACACGAATGCGTCCGCTTGATGTCGCTTGGTACAGCACTGGATCGCCTTGTGTGCGTACCGTGCCTTCTGGCGTTACCACGCAAGGATAGCACGGCAACAGGCGACCTTCCGGCATCTCACGGCTCGGCCCGGCAATGGCATCGTCATGCTGACGTTTCGACATGATTCTAATAAATAAAAAAAAAACATGTATTATATACAAAATAAATTCCTCAAAATCGGTTAGTGGAGCTGAACAAAAATTCTTAGACTTGAAAGTTCTCTCTATATATATTGCAATTAACAATTTCATTGGTGCCGGCGGGGATCGAACCTGGGTACTTGCGTACTGTAAAACTAACAGCGAGCGCTAATCATCTGAGCTACCACGGCTTGCTTTATATACTTAAAAAAATTATGGAAAATAAAAATAAACTAACAAAACATACTTTTTCTTCATTACTTTATATCATCACTTATAAAAAAAATTATGAAGGAAACAGAAAAGGAACAGCCTTTATCAATAAAGTACTGGACAGTCAGTTTTGAACGCACGCACACATACAAAGTCACTGCGTATGTGTGAGTGTTGAATTAGACCTATCGCGAATTTTTCGAAGAAAACAACAAAAATATAAAATATTACCAAAAACTACTAGTATATATAAATTCTACTTGATTTTTCCTATAAGTAAAAGTATTTACTATGGTATTCGAATAAGAAATATACTATTATTATCTTATTAGAAATCTTGACCGTTATGAATTGTTCGCGTAGAGGTTTTTTGTTTCTACTTTTTTATCAATTGAAACATAAAAAGTTACTGTCGTTGTAACTTAGATCATTCAAAAACATTACGTAGTAAAGATAAATAACATTACTTACCGTTTTTTGAAAGAAAATCCAACTAAAATCACAATCACAAAACTTCAAAGATTACACAACCAACCGCAACAGCAGGGCAAAAGCGAGTGGCTGTTATATTTGATTTTGTTTATGTAACCGAGTGAATATAATTCTTCAGAATATTCTTTAGTTCGTTCAGAATCGAATGAAATAGTTTTCAATTAAAAATATACTGTATTTTTAAATTAATTAAGACGAAAATAGCAGCACGTAATGCGGACATGTATACATGTCCTCGGTACTTAGCGGTCACAAAACTTGGACCTGTCAACATGTCCTCGGTACCTTAGGGGTCACGCTATACTGTACGTGAGTCTGTCCAAAACACTCTCTCGGACATCTCGTACTTGCTCTCTTCACTAACTGAAGCAGCCAGTCTGCTGCCCATAAGAGCTGCTTGCAATTCAAGCCTTGGAATCGAAATTGGTTTCAATAGCGCTACTCTTGCCTTTGCGGCGATCAGCGTAATCCGCCTTCTTCCTTGCTCGTCCGTGGTGACGTAATACACCGCGGCAGCGTATGCTTTTTCACTAGCATCCGTGAAAGTGTGTAACTCTCCCTTGCCGATGCCTTCAGCAACGGGTCTAGGTACCTCTAAATGACCTAATTTCTTCACTTCCGATATCCATTTACAAAATAACACGTGTAATTCGTGTGAAACTTCTTCATCCCAAGAGATGTCTGTCCTCCATACTTGCTGGATCAGCGACTTCCCTTGAATCGTTATGGGTGATGCGAGTCCCAAAGGATCGAAAACTGACATCACAGCGCTAGTTATCTCCCTCTTCGTAGGCGGTCGCAAACCCTCCATCACCTCTTCCGGTGTGCTACGAAGACTTGTGGAGAAACTTATTATATCCCGTTTGATATTCCAAATCAAACCTAACGTGCGCTCTGTGTGCTCTTTATCTCCCAGCGAAGCACTGTCGCTCTTATATTTATTTTCCATTTTACTTAGAACTTCGGGTCGGTTGCTAGCCCATCCCCTCAGTTGGAAAGAAGCATGCTTATGTAATTCATACATATCGTTTACTATCCTTTCGGCCTTCGTCACGTCGGGAAATGCCTGTAGATAGTCATCCATATAAAAATTGCTTTCCGTAGCGGAAGCTGCTTCTGGATAGATATGCGCGTTGTCCTGCGCATTCCTATTCTTTACATATATAGCGATGCATGGTGATGATGCCGCTCCAAATATGAGTGACGTCATTCTATACTCTTCCGGTGGCGCGTCACGATTGTGCCGCCATAAGAATCGAAGGCTATCCCTGTCTTCATCCCGGATTTTCACTTGCAGGAACATTTCTTTAATGTCTGCCATTACTGCCACGCTTCCTTCTCTGAATCGTAGCAGAACTCCGAACAACGACTTCAATAAGTCCGGTCCGGTTAACAATGCATCATTGAGACAACGTCCGCCCGTCTTTGCGGCGGCGTCGAAAACTATCCTTATTTTCCTTTTTTGCGGGTGAGTCACTGCGAAGTGAGGAAGGTACCACGTACGTGGGGAAATGGAAATATGGTTCGCTTTCTCTGCGTAACCGTTAACGATGAGATTTTCAATTTGCTTCTCGTATTCCTTTTTCAACTCGCTATTTTTGTCGAGCTTTTTCTCAATATTAAACAGGCGACTTTCAACCTGCGCTCTATTCGACGGCAAGCACTCATTGTCTGTGCGCCATAACAAAGCAGTCTCGTACCTATTATTAGGTATACGACGTACCGTTTTGTTCAAAATACTTAATGCTCGTTCTTCTGGGTCGTTCACGGGCTTTCTAGCCGACACTCCCAGAGATTCCAAACTAAAATAATCCTTGATCAATTTATCCATATCTTCCTCCTTCTTGGTGGAAATGTGGTTAACGATCTTGATCGGTTTAATGCCACCCGATATGTGACCATGCAAAACCCACCCCAGTTTGGTGAGCGATGCTACAGGTAGGTTCTTACCTCCTGAAATTAATTCACGAGTAACTATGAGATGCCAATTGTCCTGATCAATTAATATGGTAGGTTTGGACCTCTCATACATCAACTCATCCTTAATCGGTGTCAAATTAGAACACCGTTGCAATAATTCTCGGCTTACCGACTGCGGAGAAAGGTTAAGTGACTTAATTGTTTGTACACTTATCTCTTCCAAGTCGCTCGAGTAAATGCCTTTTATCTTAATGTTTAAGCGATACGAACTATCGTCGTTAATTCGCTTTCCTCCCACGGCTTCGATACGTAATCCCTCTTTACGTCCGCGAGGCGCTAATTTCTGAGCCATACACTCCTCTATGAGTGTCATGGTCGATCCTTCATCCAGAAGAGCTGTTGTCTTGACCTTTCCTCTAGGTCCATACAACTCGACCGGTATAATCTTTAAGTATGCACATGCCAGTGCATTCACTGTACTAACAGTTGTAATCTGAGCATCTTTACCCCCCTCGTCCCCTTGTGGCGAGGTTTTTTCAATGGGGTATCGGTGTAGCATTCGATGATGTGACATTCTACATCCCTCTACACCACATTTTTTCGCTTTGCACTCTAACCTCCTATGGTTAGGTGACAAACATTGGAAACATACTTTCGCCTTTTTAACCGCTTCCCATTTCTCGCGAATATTCATGTCCTTAAACTTGTAACAACTCACTATAGAGTGCTCTTTGTTGCATATAACACACTTATGTGTTACCCGACTTACAGGCTTAGCCTGGGTTGTCATAACCACCTGTCGGTTGTGCCCTTTACTATTTCGGCGTTCTAGACGCTCGCTCGAATTACTTCGGTGCATACAGCGCTCGCTCACGGCACATCTGCGTACACCTCCCTTTGCAGTGTGTACAGTTTGCTTCCTGAATTCAGGACGTTTCCTTTTTTCAGGCGCATTTCCGTTGTTTAAGGACGCTCCAAATTGTTCACTCATTAAATTTAAAAACTTGGCCATCTTCTGTAACTCTGGCTCCAAAGGATACTGAGCTCGATATTCAAACCATTTAAATTTAATCATAGTTCCGAGCTTCTCCACTATGCGGCTCACTAACTCCGGTGAGTACAAATACTGTGGTTGATTCAACGCTTGTATCGTGGCAACCACGTTCGTAATACGACTTGCAAAAGATCCTATATTCCGGCAATCTTCTGCCAATCTTGGCATACGCTTTACTTTCTCGATTTCGGATAGAATGAGCATCTCAACCCTACCGAATCTTCTTTCGAGAGCGTTCATTATTTCTTCCGGTTCACACAAAGTAAATAACAGCGACTTAACCGCTTCCTTAGCGGTGCCTTTTAATGCTCTCCTAAGGCGTGCGACATTCTGCACCGCTGAAAATTGGCTTCTCGTGTCTTCAAACACCGTTTTGAAAATAATCCATTCACCCGGGTCTCCATCGAACACCGGTAATTCCTGGAGGAAATGAAGCTGGGAAGACTTATCTTTACCAGCTATTTTTATTGCACTCACAATCGCTTCGGTCAATTCTGACACCTCACTCGCGTGTGTTTTCTGTGCATTTCCTTGGTTGCGCTCGATCTCCGCCCCTTTGCGGCGTGATCCTTTACACGCTTCCTTATCAGTAATATCGGGTTGTGCTATACTAACCGGCGCGCTCATTATGGTCTGCTGAACCCAACTCCTTACGAAAGGTTCCACCTGAGTATTCCGCTCTTCATCATCATCACTCGAGTCGATCTCCTCTTCTCGGTTGAGTCGTGCCAACTCCAATTGAGACTTGGCTAAGGCAGCAGCTGCCTGTGCTCGTTCGAGCTCTGAGCGTTCGAATTTAATCCGCGCCTCTAATTCGGCTTTCAGCCTCGCCGATCGCGATGACCTACTACCTCTTTGTGACCCTTTATCACTAGTGTGCCCGATTACTGTCCTTGACGATGCCGCTTCTTCGGTCCTTTGACCTACTTTTTCGACCACCGTTTCACTCCTGGATATAACGGATTGTTGTGCGGTGCTGGCCTGCGTACCACTGGTGTCCGTCCTGTTGCTTGTCGTTGCCACGGACGTCCCTGTGTCCCACGTGCATGTGGACGTGTCGGTGGTGGCTCCACTTGAAGGAGTTGCTCCATACGACGCAGTAGCTGTGGTCGCTCCAGATGGTTCCGCTTCTTTAGCTTTTCTTGAGAGCCCTGTCCTTGTCCTGCTCCCTTCGCTTCTCCCTGTCTGGTCTTGTGCCTTCTTCATCTTGCAGGAAGGTGATTGTTGGCCTACGGTCCCTAACTGTCCCTACGGTCCCTACAACCCCTTACCTACAACCCTTCTACACCCCAACCTAACACCACTACCCCTCCCCCCCCTTATCTCCCAACCCTACAACCCTACTACCACCCTAACAGCCCTAACAGCCCTATCAATCCTGAACGGGGCCTACCGAGGTGAGCCGTCCAGGGATGGAGTCGTGCAGGAATGGAATGGAGGAAAGGTTTAGGAACTGTCCCGCCAAGGAATATGACGAAACAGTCGAGCGGTAGTGCAAGCGCAGTCTCGCTCGAGAGAACTGCTCCACCCGAAGGTGTTGTGCCAGAGCCCAACCGTTTGGCACCGTTAGGTGGTCGGGATGTATGCTGTGCTCGCCGCCCAGTTGCCGGTGACGCCTCGTCCAAGCGCCCTCCTCCGGCCGCGGTGCAGTCAGGTGCCCACGCGCACCCTCGCCCGGCAGCAGCAGCGGTGGATGCTTCTTGCACCCTGATGACCCGACGGGAAATGCCGGACACGGTCGTCCGACAGGAAATGCCAGACACGATCGTCTGACAGGAAATGCCGAGCACGTTTGCCCGACAGGAAAATGCCAAGCTCTGCTTGGCCACGATGAGTGCCTTCACAAGACACCTGCGCCCGGCTGCGATACGTGCCCCATGCGAGCACACGCCCCAGGCCACAATCCCGGTTTTCTTTCTTCCGGTAGTTCCAGGTCCCGTCCTTCAGCGCTGACGTCCTGGTCTTCTGGCCTTTGGTCCTATTGCTTCAGCTCAAACCTCCGGCTTCCTTCGGCTGCTGATCTTCACTCGGCTTCCGAAGGTCTTCTTTTTCCACAACCAGCAGTCCACAGCTGGTTCCTTGATCCAGCTGGCGGGGTTCGGGTGGTCCTTAATCCGGCTCCGAAGGTCCAATTGAAAAGGAATTCGGCTCGCAAGGACCAATTGAAAAGGACACAACGGACGGAAACTAAGAAACAGAAGGGAGGAATCGAGGCTTCTCTCGATCCGGCCTCCTATAACGCCTACGTTGGGTTCGGGAACAACGTATGTGATCTCCGCAACGGAGTAACACACTAGGGCGATAACCTCGTTCCTTTTCAGCAAGTAGGTTCAGACGGGGATTACGGGTCTTCCGAAGTCGTCCCGGTCCCGACGCCTTAATTCTTCGATGTGGACTGTATAACTTAAGGGATCTTGGGAATGAAACAGCAATTATCTTCAAACCGTTCCGTGAGAGAGTAATCACTTTTCCCTACACTTTTTCTTCTTGACTGCTGGTTTTCACTTTTCCCGAAGGATTTTCTTGTTTTTCCGAACTATTTTCCCGAACTATCTTCTTCCCCGAACTATCTTCTTCCCCGAACGAATTGCAATAAAACCCGTTTACTAAGCTACCCCCAGAGCTAAACGCGAAAGTGAGCCGCGCCATTCGCGTGCCTGCGCAACTTAACAACATGAATTTGTACTATTACTCTCTCACGTTTCACTTAATATCTTTATTTACTCAAGTCATATACAAATACAATTTGTCAATATAGGTAGTACAAAACAATATCTACACCATGATATGCATTATATCTTCATATTACAAAAAACCTTTTATTTATTAAACGAAAACTACCTATTTTACTCACAAGTTCGAAATCGAAATTTCTCAAATATTCAACACAGAAAGTTAAAACAATGTTTCTCACTTGAATTTATACATTAGTTAACTAATACAATAGTTTAATTCACATTTTCTCTATTTATTTCACTATTTAAAACACTTTTAAATTTCTTATACAAAACTATCATTATTTCACTTATACGCAGGAATTTTCACATAAAAATAACACAGAATTCACCTTTTTAGCACATACAGTTAACCTGAAATGTTTTACAAGTCATTTTTACATAAATCACTGAATTACAAACATTTTAAATTTTTACATATTCGGCCTCCTAAGGGCGTGGCCAGCGTGCTTCCGTGAACTCACACTATTTGAACAACTAACTTTGCACGGCTCTCGACTATCAGAAAAAATGAAAGTCTGAAATACAATTAATTTTAACAATATTAAATAGACAAGTGCTTCTACATAATTTTCAAACAGTAGGAAACTATTTCTGATAAGACTCTTATTCGTTATCATGCTTCTTATCAGATAACAATACAAGTGAATGTTTTCATTAATCAATCATGACAAATAGGCATTTGTTTTCGTACAAAACGTATCATACTTATACAAGACAATACTTATGCAATTAACTTCTGTTAATTCTGTTTATGCACAGAGTGATCATCTCGACCGGGGAACCAATCCGATCTCTAACTTCACTTTAATATTCCTTTGAATCTACATTATTGGAAAGACGAATTCAACCGGGGAACAAATCCGGTAATATAATTTATAACATAAAATTCCCTATATGAATTTATTGAAAATATTACTTAGAAAACAGTAAACTAGTCCGGCCTGGGAGTCGAACCCAAGACTTTCATACCATTAATTCGACATTTCTTTAAAATTTAACTAAGCATTTTCTTATCAGAACATCTGTATTGGACAATAAGTTTCTGAAAAGTTATTCGTCGTCGGTTGACTCAATAAACTGAAACATTCTTATAGGCGCGTCGCCAACAAATATATATATATATATATATATATATATATATATATATATATAAATATACATATATATATATATATACATATATGTAATAAAAGCATCTGCTTGTGCCAGTAATCTACATTTTTAGTATAATTGCCAAGATGGCATTCCAGAAATCCAATCAACGAGTTAGTAGATAAGAAAAACTTGACTTAAGATAACTACTTACTTATAACTATTCAAAATATTATTCTATAAATACCTTTATACAACATCTATTTAACACCTACCTCACAATTACAACCACACCTACACTGTGTACACAATTACAATTTGTTTCTAAACAACATGTTACCTATAGGTTTAGGGGCTATGAACCTACTCATCTGTTAGTTAAAGTATATTATATATAATTTATATTATATTATATATAATTTTTTTATATATAATTTTTTTACAGTTTGTTTATTTTTCCATTTTTAGTGTAATTAAATAACACTGCTATTTCTTAGTTAACAAGCACCATGGGTGGACCAACAAAAGTTGCCACCCGCATTTGGGAAAATAGCAAATAGCATTGATATTGCAGATACGGAACGTACATCCGAAAATCGTAAACGCAATGCTATATCTCGTTCCTAAGAATCATCATTGTCTCATCATGCTAGATTATCTCAGATGAGAAATTACATGCGTTCTCAATTGTCACGGGAGTCGCGAAGTGATAGGGTCGAGTCGTCAGCACAGTGCGAGCGTCATTTAGATGTTATACGGTACCGCTGTTAGTTTTTGGTCACTTTTTATTTTTATTAAACTTTATGTTTTATTTAATATCGTAAGCTGAAAATGTAAACAGTGTTTTAAATTAAAAAAAAATCAATTTCGCCAGTTTCGAGCTTAAGTAGGCCTCTTGGTATTTCACGTATTATATTTAAAATAATGTGCGTTTTACATCACTTAATTCCCCCCTCTCTTTTTGCTGTCGACGTATCACTAATTCTCACCTATAAGCTTTAGGTGCACAGTGAATACTTAGTTACACAGATAACTACTATTATTTTTATGAAAAAAAAAATGATCTGCTGAGCTGATTATGAGCTCGCAGTTTTAAGTCCCGAATCGGGCCAAAATCGATTGTAGGTTTCTTCTTAAACTCTTAGTAGTAGCTCGGAGTAGGGTAGTTGACGGTGTTTCACCTCCATGCCTCAAAAATAACATAAAGACAGTCCTGCGACTGATCCACCTCAGGTCAAATCATAATGCGGTCCCACTGAACTATGAGAATGAGGGAATAGAGAGTGCTTGCCATTTACTCGTACATTATAGTCCTGTCCTGTGCAGGTTGGTATCCGTTAAGACAGAATGTCGGTTTGAGGACATCGTTGTTTCAATTAATAGAAAAAAGATCAAAAGAAAATCTTTACTAACTGGGGAACGGAGTACATCTTATTCATAAAAAACATGAAGGTGTCATGAAAATAACAAGATGATTATTTTAATTTTCGGTAATTAAGCAGAGCTATGCGCTATTAAAATAAAGATAACTATAAGTAATTCATGTTTGAAGTACAGCGCTATAGATAACTAATGTAATTAACAGTCCTCTTAATGCAGCTAAAATTTTCAGCATAAACTAGGGGTATTGATATTGGAGGATATTGATGACTCAAAAATTACATATTGCGTTTTCAGTAATGAAGAAGAATATTTTTGTATATACGTGGTGGTTCCATTCTGCAGCTATATTATGGTTGTAGCACGAATAGTTCGGCTCGACCCGGATAGGACCACACTTTCACAGAGTAACAACATTAAATAGCAGGTTAATGCTGCTGTTTTTTTATGGTGAGTGTAAAGAAACGGAGACCCTTATTACTGGAAGCAGAGCATTCTGTATTAACCCTCAGGATGTTTTTAAGCCAGAGCAATACTTACTATCAAGGGGGTTGTGTGCTTGTTTTAGGTTATTGATAAAAAATAAGCTAAGATGGTAAGCGACTATCGTAGTCCGTGGCCAACAACAAACACATTTAAAGAGAGAAGGTCATACACGCGTTGTTTTCCCCGAGGGCCAGGATACAATTACACAGCCTCACAGTCTTTTATTATACCAAATCCAATACCTTTTAAACCTGAACAATACTATGGGTACAATAGAAAATAAGTTTGTACAAAATAAATTTAAGCCTATATATTGAAAGTTTTTTACCGCCTGGAAAAAAAATGGGTGTAACGGGTGAACTGGATAGAAGCCTATGGCATTGATATTTTACAATTTTTTATATTACACAAACATATTGTTAGGTATTAAATTTATCTATCAATAAATATCATTAATTGGTTACGAATAATTTTAATTTCGATAGATTTTAATAGGGATATAGAACGACGAGTAAATGCAGGGAATAGAGTGAATGGGGCACTACACTCTATTATGAAGAACCAGAATGTGTCAAAACAGGCACGTATGGTAATTCATAATGCTGTGTTAGTGCCTACTTTAATGTATGGTAGTGAAAGCTGGGTGTGGCAGAAGAAGCACGAAAGTAGAATAAATGCTGTAGAAATGCGGTCTTTAAGGAATATGCTAGGGTTGAATCTGAATGACAGGGTGAGAAATTGCGTGATAAGAGATAAATGTAGTATGCAAGATGATATTGTGACCAGGATTAAGAAAGAAATGCTTCGGTGGTTTGGTCACGTAGAAAGAATGAATGAGGAAAGAGTGACAAAGCAAATTTATATGGCAGATGTGAACGGCCGAGTCGGGAAGGGACGCCCTAGAAAAAAGTTTATCGACCAAATTGGCGATATTTTGAAAATGGGCCACGTTAGAAGCACCCTTAACCGACGAGCATGTATGCGTAGATATATGGATGTAAAGGAGGCGAAAGAGGTATGTCAGGATCGTGCCAAATGGAAGTCCGTAGTCTCTGCCTACCCCTCTGTGTGACAGGCGTGAGTGTTTATGTATGTATGTAGGTTTTAATCGTTTATTTATTAAGTTCAAAAGTCTTAGTACCGAAAGTTTATTTCAAATTAGTAGCATTTATTGATAGATCAATTTCATAATATGTTAATGTAAATTAAAAAAAAATGTAATATATCAGGGTCATCATCTATTCCGTTCACCTGCTACACTACTCTTTTCCACGTGGTAAAAAAACACCCAGTGGTTGTACCAAAACGCACGTTTAGTTGACTGCATTAGGTGTTAATATTTCCTTCCTCTAGTCACACTAACCATTTAGTGACCATCCATTTCCGGATTCGAACCCAGGAACCAGCAGCATCACCACCTAGTATAAGCTAACATTATCGACGTGAATTAATTTTTTAAAGGGTAACTTAGTGACTAGAGCCTGCCTACTACTGACTTCCAACAAATGATTTTTTATGTTTGAGCAAATACTACTAATTGAATGAAAGTTTCGAGTACTGAGTTCGAATCCTATCTTCTTATTCAGGAATTAACGAGTCTGAAATCGTGATGAAGTTATTCTTTAGATTTATTATGGTCCCTAGAATGGCTAATGTAGAGCACAGGGCGGAAGTAGAGCACACTCACAGAATACCAACGTAAATTAGCAGTGTGTATATGTGTGTGTATGTATGTAAACCTCTTATAACTTTCGAACAGCTTGACTTAGATTTCCTATGAATTTTAACTATTTCGGAACAGTAAGTAGGTTTTGAGAAATCTCAAAAATAAAAAATTTAAAAATTTTTTGAAAAAAATGATTTTTTAAATTACTCCAATATTTCATATTCAACGTGATAATTTGGTAAAATTTGGAGCGCTTAGTATTTATAATTAGCGGGAAGTTCCAGAGGTGGCCTGCAGGGTCTAACAATTCTTTAATCAACATAGTTGTTAAGGATAGCTTTTCAAAGTTTCAATAAGCCCGTGTATTTGGAAGAACCAGCAAAATACTTTTTGAACATTATTTTACAATGTATTATTTTGTTCTATAAAATATTAACGTTTAGAAACACATTTAATGTCTGATACCTGTGTTTTTTTTTTTTTTTTTATAGAAGAGGGGGCAAACGAGCATGCGGCTCACCTGATGTTAAGTGACTACCGCCGCCCATGATCAACAGCAACACCAGGAGAATTGTAACTTAAGCAGCAAGGTAACCTGAGCGCATAACATTTTTTAATTTTGTTTCTTAAAACAAATCAATCAATCTATCAATACTAACATGTATCTAAACTTGAATATTCATTTAATTTTACTCACTTTTGTATATCAGTGATTCTTAATTTCGTTTCCCCAAGTTTTGTAATTATCTTAGTATTATTCATAATAAGTTTGCTATCGTAGGAAGTAAAATTTATCACGTAAAGGTGCTTTGTGGGATCATCCTATTCATGATGTTCTTTCGGCGTTTTCAGTATTTCAGAAAAGCTCAGGCTTATTAACTTATAGTAGTGACAATACCAACCTGAGAGAGATTTAAATTCTAACGTGGCTATGATTAAAATACATGTAACGATATACGACTAACAAATGGTAATTGTACTAAACAATGATTTCAAGGTAATTATTTATTAAATATCTACTAATTGAACATTAATTCTTCAATGATTTTGCACAGACTGCATTAATTAACTTAAATTTTGGTTTAAGTTACATTTAATAGCTATATTAAAATAATTTAGAATAATATAAATTTTATTTGACTTAGATTATAACTACCCATTTTGAGAAAGCACGGTCCTGAGTCACCTGTATCCATCGACTTCATGCTTGTCTTACCAGGTCGTCATTCCATCTAGTAGACGTAAACGACACCCTGTACTACGCCTACCGGTACGAGTTTGCCACTCGAGAACTTTTTATTCCCATCGGTTGACGGTTCTTCGAGCTACATGGCCGGCCCATTGCTACTTATTTTTTGTTGTTTTCCATTTCCCTCTGTCAGCTCAGATGACAAGTACTACACAAAATTAAAAAAACTATAGTAAGTAATAAAGTAAATAATAGAATTTATGCAAGTTTACATTTCAGTCTGCAGTTTCGATGAAAAATATTTCAGTACAAGCTGTTTGTGGTGGTGGAGATGGGGAGGAGTATTCCCCTCCCGAGAACGGGCCACAACGGCGCGGCTGGCACTAGTGGGGTCACGGTTGTGTGCGAAACTGTACCCGTGGCCCTACCAATACGCGGCGAAGGTGGGATACCACGGGACTTAGTGAGTGTGACTCCGATGTAATATGCGTAGGAATTTCCCCATGTAAAAAGGCCTCACCCAAAGAATCTTTCATAGGGCCATATTAGCCATAGCCATTTTCAATCACATCCATTTAATTAACATGGTTTACACATAAATCCTCTAATATCGCTATTCTATAGTGCTGTCGTCTATTTACATTACATGGTATGAGTCTCTTGTGTAAATTCCTGAGCAAATCAAATCACGTTCAACGCATTTGCAATTTTCAGTAATCATACCGACGCTGTGCTCCTGAGAATAGTTTTATGGAAAATAGATCACTGGAACATGTGAACTTAAATAAATATATTATGATTTCATTAAAATTAAACTTACATTCGTCTGAGAAATAAATGTTAGCGAGTTTATTGATTGCGTGGAAATAGCTCAAGACTCTTTTAATACACATATTCCTAATAAGGCAGATTATAATTTAGTTCCGATTCTGTTTGTTATGTATTTAGAAAATAACCTTCAGTAAAGAGTAAAAGCTAACGTCAAAGAGTAAATAAGAAATAATGATTTTACATTCATAAGACTGAATTCTGAAATTTTAATTTAATGTTTTTACTCTCTTAAATGGATGAAGTTGTGTCACAATCTTAATAACGTCTAAATAGTAACACTAAAAAAAATTAACCCTTTCATCTCACCATTATGGTCTAATTTTTTGACTAACATATGCAAATAATCAATTTTTCACTACGATTGCAGAATTTTTTTATTAATCATCCAAATCATTTTATAAGAAACTTCCCCTTGTGAGGAAATATGTATAGGAAGGGGTCCTAAGTTCAGCAATATATTTTTATAGCCTGTAACGGAAATTTAGTTTGTTTCGCTGCTTCTTCGCTTAGCTCCAAATCTTTACAACGGTAAATTGCTCAAATAAGTTTTTCCTTAGAAGAAAGTGCTAGACACAGATATTACCATCGGTTATGATGTAGATAGGAAGGTGTTTTATCCCACAAATTCGCTTAAAACGTAACACGTACAACTTTTTAATGCAAATTAACAAAGCGACTTACAAGAGTGGATCCAAACTGTGGGGTGTGTCAGAGATAGTCGCGTCACTCTAAAGTTTGGAGGCGCTCAGAGTTTTATCGCATTACTTTATGACGCAAAAATTATCAATTCTTCTTCTATCCTTCATCATTAGCACTTAAAAGTCTACTGCAAGACATGGACCTCTCCCACTTCAGGAGTGATTTATTACAATTTTCACGGTTTGCAAATAAATTGACGATCACAATAAAATTACAATACATTTAATCTTTGACGTTGCTAACCAGTGTGTGTACAACTATCCAATCTGCTTACGAATAACCAGTCTGGGTATTTTATGTCTGACTCTGACGTAACCGATTTGTTTATAGCGCCATATATAGAAAGCCGTTACAATTTTTTGGCGTTTCCCATAGTCGCCTCCAGGAGGTGTGATGGTACATTTGAACTTTCGTCCCCTTCTTATTTTTTTAAAAATTAGAATAATTTTTAACCCATTTTTAGTTTCTTTTTATATAATGTTAGTGCATATCTACGTTGCTTAGTTTCATTTTGTTCGTGCCTAGATAACATATAATAGCATCGGCTCGCAAGAGTGAGAGGAGCTCAACGAGAGAAGGGAGCGAACCGCGGCGATGCCATACGAACATTTTACCGAGCTTCAATTATGGACATTAGATTGGAGATCGTTACATAAGCCACATCATATAACATCATTTTTCGTACTTCATGTTTGCTATAAATATTGTCTTCTTTAATTTAAATATAAAGTAACTATACAGAATCGTGTGTTCTTCATTAATTTCATTAACTACAAAGAAAATAAAACAAGCAAGAAAAATTAAGAAACATTTTTTGTTTACCACCGGCGTGATCAAAATCGTCTTTGAAAGGCGATGTATCCCATAGGACGAGGTGGAACAATCCATAACCGAGGGAAGTAAGCCCATTCCTATTATTTCCTACTTCTTTTAAACAATTTTGCATCTTTTTGTTCAAATACTAGTCGATATTGTAAGCATCTTTTCAAAGTTACCCTCAACTTCTTTTATTTATTCTTCCTTTGTTTATTTGAACTTTATTAGAATTTTCCGTTTTTTAAAAATATTAAAGAAATTCAACGCTAATAATCTGAATATTCTATTTATAAACTTAATAATAATTATATTTATAACAAGTAGATATATGCTTCGAATTATTTTTACTTTAGGATTTCAGTTTTGCTTAAGCGTCCCTCATAAAGATAAACCCAGAGTACTGTTAATTACATAAACATATTTGCCGACTATTCCAGGATATTATTATTATTATATGATCACTTATATTATCACAAAACTATAATATTATAAATATAAATACAATCTATATAAATAATATTATTATTTCGGCTATTATCCACCGCGGCGAGGAATTCTAAGCCATCGGTGAAGTTAGGCATCCAAAGATAGGAACCTTCTTACTATTCGAGCCGTATTTAATAAGGCCGATTTTTGAATTAATGCTTTCAGCCATTTGCCCAAACCTAACTTGGACAGATAATCGTCCATATTTTTACCAATAAGTCCATTGACTGATACAACTATTGGTACAATAATAGTAGAATCAACGTCCCACATAGCGACAATCTCATGAGCCAAGTCGATATATTTTATTTTTTTATCATTCTCTGCTTTTATGAGATTCTCGTCATGAGGAACACTGATATCCACTATTATTGCCTTGCGTGTAGTTCGGTCTATCACCACAATGTCAGGTTTATTTGCCACTATAAACCTGTCTGTGATAATTGACCGATCCCAGTACAGCGTGACACTTCTATTTTCAAGGACTGGCTTTGGTTCATACTTATAATATGGAACATCCTGTTGAGTAAAGCCAAATTTAATGGCAAGCTGTTGGTGTATTATTCTAGCTACTTGGTTATGTCTGTGCAAATACTCACCATTTGATAGTTGTGAACAACCGGAAATAACATGTCTGAGGGACTCTCCAGGGTGGTGACATGCGCGACATACGTCAACTGTGCCGTCCCTCAAAATGTATTTCCGGTAGTTGTTCGTTTTAATTACTTCATCTTGTATTGCACAGATAAAACCTTCAGTTTCTGCAAAAAGGTCACCAAATTGTAACCAATGTACTGATGCAACCATGTCTACATAAGGATTAGTTAATGCTTTAAAAAATCGACCATGCAGTTGTTTGTCATTCCAAACCTTTTTGCGTTCATCTATAGTCATAGTATGAGGCCTCTGCCATTCCTTTGCCGACATATTAAGCGGGGTTAATGATTTGTCATTAATCACTACATCATTATGAATGTGTGATGTGTCTTTTTTTTTAATAAAATAGTCTCTGAGGTTGTATACTTCACGGTTGTGTAGGTTTTTAATGTTTAATAAGCCCCGTCCACCATCTTTTCTTGGAAGATACAACCTCATGACAGATGATCGTGGGTGGTGCATTCTGTGCGTAGTCATTAATGTACGGACTCGTCTATCTAAGTCATCCAATTCCGTTTGAGACCATCTTGTAACGCCAAAAGTATATAGAAGGCTAGGTATTACCCAGGAGTTATATGCTCTAATTTTGTTTCCGCCGGATAAATGACTTTTGATAACTTTTTTTAATCTTGACATAAATTTTACTTTTGAATTTTCTTTAATATTTTTGTCATTAATTCCTAGCGTTTCTGCCATGCCCAAGTATTTATAGGTTTCTGTTTCAGAAAGAGAACTGAAATGTAAGTCATTTGTAATTGCAAAATTATTACAATCTTTAATTTTGCCCCTATTTACGTTGATGACAGCACATTTATCTATTCCAAATTCCATTCTAATATCATTGTTGAAACTATGTGTTAATTTCAACAATAATAGGAGATTACTCTCTTTTGATGTGAATAGTTTGAGATCATCCATATAAAGTAGATGTGAGATCGGTGAGTTTTCTTTTCGAAACCGAAACCCTAATCCGGATTCCTCAATAGCAGTGCTTAAAGGATTCAGGGCTAAACAAAACAAAGTTGGGCTCAAACTATCGCCCTGGAATATACCCCGTTTAATATTTATAGGGTCTATCGAACTACTTTGCCACTCACCTGGTAGATTTAGGACAGTGTTCCACTGACCCATTACTTTACTTAAAAACTTACAAATTATGTCATCTATTTTATATATTTCTAAAACTCTCTTTAGCCATTAATGTGGAACAGAGTCATATGCCTTTTTGTAATCCACCCAAGCAGCGGACATATTTTTGCGATTACGAAAGACTTGTCGGCAAATAGCTGTGTCAATGAGAAGAAGTTCTTTACAACCACGTGACCCTTTCCGACATCCGTTCTGTGCAGTTGAAAGAATGTTATTATTTACCAAATGTTCATAGATCTTGTTATTCAAAATTGCAGTTATTAATTTGTATACAGTTGAAAGGCATGTTATAGGTCGGTAATTTTTAGGTTCCGTGGTGTTTCCATTTTTATATAGTAAGTGGGTAATACCAGTTGTAAGAAGTCTCGGGAGCTCACAGCACTCAATGGCTTCTTGAATCTGTGCAGCCAAACGCACATGGCTACTTGTTATCCATTTCAGCCAAAAGTTGTGTATACCATCTGGTCCAGGTGATTTCCAGTTGTGGAATCTACGAGTATTGGAGTGTACATCTTCAGCAGTAATTGAAATAGAACCCATGTTAGCCAAATTAGAAAACTTACGTTCGGTTGCACGAATCCATTCGCCTTCATTATGAGAAACTTCGTTAGACCATATACTTTTCCAAAAATTTAGACATTCATTTAAGCTTGGGCTGCCATGAGTACAACTATTAGTTGTAGTGTTCTCCCAAGACCGATACACCCACTTTTGGTTACTTTCGAATGTGCGATTCTGGAAGTACCGTTTAGATCTTTCTGAATATCGTCTAATACGGTTGGCCCATGCTTTTAACTTTTGTTTTTGTGTATCAATGAATTCAGTAATTTTATCCGGAAAATGGGGATCTGATTGGCTAATATCATTTTCATTAGCGATTTGATTTACTAAAGTAATTATTTTTTTACGTCTGTTACCTGTTTGGTAGCTTATTAATTTTCCTATAATTTTGCGAGTATTGTCAATTCGTTTTTGAATTCTTTGTTTCCATTTAGGTTCTGTATTATTTTTCTTAAAATTTTGTACTGAAATGACAGGAATTTTCATTATCATACATATAGCATGGGCACAACAGTATAGAAGGGACATAGTTTCCAAAATAGAGTTACTTTTTTCAAAATAATCTTTACATAGAATATTCATTGATGCTACTGTTAAAATAGTTTTTTTGTTGTTAGGAAGTTTAGGTAGTTTCGGTCTATTTTCTATTGGTGTATTTTTATATTCCAGAAGGGAACATCCGAAAGTCCTTTTCATATATTCGCTGTCTTGGGAACTCACATCTATATCAAAACAATTTTGCTCTACTTTTTCGTTATTTAAGTTAGTAATATTTATATGATGGTTACTGTTATTTACATTTAAGTCATCAGTCTCACCTGGAAGTGTTCGTTGGGAATCAGGAATTGAATTGATAGTAGATGTTGAGTACTCACTGCAAAGTTGTTCAATTAATCCGTCGTCCAAAATCTTACGACTTAGAATTACACGTACTTGATCTGAAAGTCTTCGGGCAGTTAAGTGTGTTAGGTTGGGTTGTAGCTGTTGGAATTCAGACAGCATTTTAGGGCGATAAGATGTAAGATTGGTTCCTCCTTTGGTAGCCTTATAGTACGCGCGCATAACACTTATATTTAATTCTTTAGTCCAGCGCATGCGTCGTCGCACTACACCATCAGTAGCGGGGTCCTCATGTAGGATGGTAGTTCCTGCAGGTCCCAAGCCAGCCGCTGGCGCTCTTCGTCCCCTCAAAGATGGTACGGGGGTTCTTCTTGTGCCTCTTGGATTACATTCCATGGATGTGTAGTCCTCCGTAGGCGATGTTACGTGTGCGATTGTGGTATTGGCGGTATTTATTTGTATTTGTCGTCTAGTTCGATGCATAATGTAACGTTAAATTAAATATTTTATAAATCTGTTTGTAAAATTTCTTAGATGACAGTTGTCAATTTGAAAGAAATACATTTTTCTTGAAATTAGTTTCTTATCCACAGATTTTTAAAGTTTTATTTATATTGATATTGTAAAATCTATTATTATTATTATTATTATTATTATTATTATTATTATTATTATTATTAGATATTATCATTATTATTATTATGTGGGGTATCTATATAGTTTTCTCATCTGGTTGGGATGTATAAATATATAATTATAAACGAAAATGAAAAGATAAATATACATAAATATCAATAAAATAAAATAAATACAAAACTACATAAATAAATAAAAGCCCAACCAGATAGAAGCCCTCGGCAGGGGAGACCAAACGGCCAAGGGTTAGGGGGAAAGGGAAAGAAACCGGCGGACGATGCGGGCAGTATCAAGGAGCACCGCCTTCTGCATTTGAGCCCGGAGTGGTCCGCCACGGAGTCCCAGTCGCCTCAGATGACCAGAGAGGCTAACTGGGATTAGCCCATTCGCAGAGGCGACTACAGGAATAATTTCGGCCGGCAGACCACCCCACATGTCGGTCACCTCGTGAGCCAGGTCCAGATATTTTGATTGCTTATCTGTTTCGGCTTTCACGAGGTTCTCGTCATACGGAATGGTAATATCGACCAAAAATATCCTTGACTGTTCCCGCTTTATCAGCACAATATCAGGCTTATTCGCAAGAATAGTCCTGTCTGCGATAATGGCCCGGTCCCAGTAGAGCCTGGCGCGGTAATACGGCAATTTCCGGTCCACGAGACCGTATTTCAGAGCGAGCTCCTGGTGTAGAATTTTGGCTACTAGGTTGTGCCTGTGCAAGTACTCAGAGTTAGTAAGCGCCGAACAACCGGAGATGACATGTCTGAGTGACTCCCCGGGATGGCTACAAGCTCGACAGACGTCGACGGTGCCATCCTTTAGGATGTATCTCCGATAGTTGTCGGTCTTAATAACCTGATCGTGTATTGCACAGACAAAACCCTCGGTTTCCTCGAAGAGGTCACCGAAACATTGCCAGTTGAGGGAGACGACTGTATCTACGAAGGGATGAGCCCGTAGAGCCTTGTAGTACCTCCCGTGGAGCTCCTTCTCCTTCCATACGGTCTCCCGGTCGGAAATGCTAAGCACTGCTGGGTCCTGCCATTGCTCGTTGGCTAAGGATAGAGGGGTAAGCCCTTTATCACTAGAAATGACGTCATTATAGAATGGATCATCCGATCTCGCCAAGAAGTATTGACGGAGACTGCACACTCCGCGATTATGCATGGTGAGCGCGCTCAGAAAGCCACGCCCACCATACTTTCGCGGCAAGTACAGCCTCATTGTCGACGATCTCGGATGATGCACCCTATGGGACGTCATGGTAGTGCGAACTTTTCTATCCAGGGCGTTAAGCTCAGTCTGAGTCCACCTGAGTATGCCAAAGGTATACATGAGGACAGGCATGACCCAGCAGTTATATGCGTGTGACTTATTCATACCGGACAAAAGGCTGTTAAGCACTTTGGTCAAGCGTGCATAAAACACGTCGCAAACTGACTGTTTCATACCAGCCTCATCGATACCGATGTTCTGTGACATACCCAGGTATCGGTATGTTTCAGCCTCGGAAAGGGTCCTTAAGTTGACGGGCATAGACAAGTCTATGCCCTCAGAGTTAGCAACCCTTCCCCTTTCAACATGGAGGACCGCACACTTATCCGTCCCCAGCTTCATTCCAATGGAACTGCTAAATTCACAAGTGATGTTTAGCAGTTCCATAAGATGGGGGCGACTGGAGGCGAATAACTTGAGGTCATCCATATAGAAAAGGTGGGTCACTTTTGTCCCTCCTTTCCGTAGCTGAAATCCCCTCCCGGAGCCCTGCAGTAAGGTACTGAGAGGGTTCAGAGAGAGGCAGAACCAGATTGGACTCAGACAATCGCCCTGGAAGATACCCCTTCTTATCCTTATGTGGTTCTCCGCAGCCATCATCCGCTCACCCAGATGACAAAGGATCGTACTCCACTGCCCCATACACTGCTCGAGGAAGTCTCTCACTGTACAGTCTATCTTGTACAGCTCGAGGACTCTCTTTAGCCATGTATGGGGCACCGAGTCGAATGCCTTACTGTAGTCTATCCAGGCGGCGGAGAAGTTCCGACGGTTGCGTTTCACCACTTTGCCAATGACCGCGTCAATGAGGAGTGGTTCCTTATTTCCACGACCACTGCCCCGACATCCATTTTGAGCGCTTGACATCACCTGATATAGCTCCAGGTGACGAGTGATTCTTATTATTATTATTATTATTAGATATAATTATTATTATTATTATTTTTCCGAGATTGAACCGGCGAGAATTGTATGCGCATGCGGTGTACCAGAGCACCGACGCGACGCTTCGCCCGGCTTGGTGTTGCGTCAGCTGTTCCACTGTTGCCGGTTTGTACCGGCGCATGAGGTTGTATTCATTGTTTTTTCTTATTTATAAAATACATGTTTAATATAACAAATTACATTATTTTCATATTTTTATAACTTTGTTTGCGCTCCTAATATGAGGGACTTAAAGGAACTTATTGCACAAAGAGGGCTTATTAAAACTCGAATTACACTTTTCGAAAAGTATTTACAGCCTCTAATAGATGTAATTAAATAAAAGCTGATGTAATAAATTAAATTCGAGATTAAGTAAATTACAAGATTTATCTTATACTTTTGAAGAATAATAATCAAACATTGAATTATTAGATAAAGATCAAGATTTTTAAATATTAGAAAGAGAAAAAATTTAAAATAGATTTTATAGTTTAATTGCTCGCGCGCACGAGCTGTTAATTTGTGTTGAAAATACTTCGAAAGATGATTGTGCGTTCATTAGTGGCTAAATTAGTGGCCGATAAAAAAAGAACTAAGTTTGCGTCAATATTCCTGTATAAAAGTGTGGTTATAATTTTACAAAAAAAAATTACTCATAACCCATACATTTCCGCAACGGGGAAAGGGTAGGGGGGCTTCCCATGACCCCCACTCTCCCCCAAACTGCTTCCAACACTGTATGCTAGTACCGTATGTCTATAATTTACCCGCATAATTCACCTCGCTACTCTTTGTGTGACCATGTGGTCGCCCTCCCGGTGATTGAACAAGTTGCCGGAGTCGAGGATTACCGTGTCCTCCCCCTCTCTTCGGACCCCAGATAATCCTATAAAATCTCAGCGCAACTTGTTTATCTCTTCTTACAGCTCCAGGATCTTCTCGCCAGTCCTCAGGGTGCCTGCGTCATATGTTGCCAGGTCGAGTCGTCTTAGGTTGCAACCAAACCTCCGGCGTAGATTCTTAGCACCCCCTGCTCCGCCATTACCGTGATCGCCACCATAGTCGGGAATAGCGGGCCGCCTGGGACTATGTTCGTCTATTTGTGTCGTAGCTTATGGAGGGTATATTGCTATAGATGCCACGCTTTACGTGCGGGTTGACAACTGCAGTTTTTTTATTGCTTTTTGATATTATTAGAAAGATTCTGCTGCCCATTTTCTGCTTAATTTTCCCTCTGTCGTCTCCTACGACACCCACGGGAAGATATGGGGTAGTGGGTGTTCTTACCCGCCACTAGAAGAAAAAATGATTTAAATTTATTATTGAATAATTTGTTATGTAATAACTATTTAAATTCGACATTTAACTGAAGTTAATAGAATTAATTTAATAGACATAAATTATTTAATTAAGATTTGTGTTATTTGAGTATTCTATAGTAATCAAATAACAGTACTTTGTCAAAATTTTGCAGATCATAGTGTCCATGTATAATCTTATAAGTCCCACTCTAGTCCTTCCGTTCTGTGCGATCTTTTAAAGTCATTAGTTTAAATTTATTCAGCCTTTCAGCCTTTCAGCCATATGGTATTGTTAAAATGCTCTGGGAATCTTGAAAAATGTGAGATGAACTTTTTTCAAAAATTCTGTATATTTTTGGAAATAGAGATTTTTAAGGTATATAATATTAAGCATTTACTATAATAATTAACATTCGAAGTGAATTCATATTCATACATATTTTATGCTTTATATATTTGAATTTTTATGTATTTGAAATATTGAAAATATTACTTCTAAAATATTTTTAGACAACTATATTTTGAAATTATTTATTATTAATTATCAATAAAAATGCGCCGTCACAATGGTAATTGGACGCTCTGACTCATACTCACCATCAAAATGCATGTGCGTTATCGCCCTTGAGGATTAAGATAGAATGCCTCGTTTCCAGTTAAAAGTGTATCCGGTATTTTACACTCATCTGAAACACATCAGCATTATGCTGCCATTTTACGCAGGTATTCTCTGAGAGCGTGATCCTACCCCGATCAAGTCGAATCATTCGTGTTACTACGAGTACTATTACATAATACAGCTGCAGTGCTGGGTTCTACCACTAATAAATTAAATCGATTTAAATCCAATTTTATTCGACGCAAATGGAATGGTATTTGGTAAAATTTTCATAAATTGCGATCGAGCATTTTATTTTTAAATATAGATTTCATTAAATGTTTTTTTGAACTTTATAAACCGCATGAGAAAATAGTGTGGGCATATTATTTTCAATCACATCAATTTAATTGAAATTAGCTACACAAAGATCCTCTAACATTCCTATTCTATAGTGCTGTCGTATATATTCATCACGTGGTACGGGTCTCTTTTGTAAATTCCTCAGCAAATCGAATCACGTTCAACGCATTTGCAATCTCGGCAGGAATCCATACTGACGTTGAGTTCCTGATACTAGATTTATGGAAAGCAGATCATTGGAACAAGTGAACTTAAATTAATATTATTATTTTATTAAAACTCTCTATTCCTTCTCGCTCGTAGTCCGATGGGACGGAAATCCGACACGAACGAAGACAGAACAGGACCAGGACCAACAGCTTAACGTGCTTTCCAAGCCACGGGAGTGTTACACTGCCAACTTTCTGACTTCCTGATTTTGAACCAATCCAGGATTTGAACCCAAAATCTCGAGATAATCAATCGTATTTACGAACAATATGGCAATCGCTCTACGAAAAGGTAAGTCGGATGAATTACATACTTAAATTTTCCAATGGACCAAATTTACTCAGATTCATAAGTTTATATCACGGTCAATTAAAGCGTATGTAACATTGTAATACAATATTAATTATTATTATAATATAATTACAAGTTAATAACTTACATATGTTCTTGTGATATGAGTTTGCATGTGGTTGGATTCTTCCGAAATTTCAAGATTTTTCAGTATGATAGGTGAACAGGAAGTACTCTATATTATGTTTTGATGAGCGAGTTGCGTGTATTTTAATAGAATAAGGATGACTAACAAACGTATCATACACCTGATGTAAGTGCATGCCATTGATATCTTCGTCTATCTTCAATTATGAATCAAAATGCAGATGCGTTGTTACCCCTGGAAATTAAGACCAAATGCTTCATTTCTAATAATCACGTCACCATACGAAATGTAAAATAAAGTAAAGTTACAACCCTTATACCACTGCTGGGCACAAGTCTCCTCTTATTTCTGAGAGGGTTTTAGGGCATTGAAGTGTCCGCCGCAATGCCCCAATGCGTGTTGGCGAACTTCACATGTCTTCGAAATATTTTACTTTTATTTCTCAGACATGCAGGTTTCCTTACGATGTTTTCCTTCACAGCCGAGCACGTGGTAAATCAGCACTTAAAATTGCAATTAACAATTTCATTGGTGCCGGCGGGGATCGAACCCAGGTTGCTCGCGTACTGTGAAATTTACAGCGAGCGCTAACAATCAGAGATACGCATACGCCATCTGAGATGCGCGAGATCGCACGGATCTACGAAATGTAGCAGCATTAAATTGCTATTTTACCCTATTATTATGTGAGAGCTAAGCCCTTCACCAGTTGAGCCGACGCATTCGTGCTACATTCATAATATAGCTGCAGCATGGCTCTACTACAATTAAAACTTGACCAGAGGTACCAAGTTAAATACAAAGTCATTCCTCACGAAATAATGTTTCAACAGGCGTATCGTTTTTTTAATAGGTAACAAAAATATATAAAATATAAACTTTATCAACTTTGTTGATTTAATATACAAACCTTAACGATTGAAGCTACACGAAACGAATATAAACTCTTATACCAGACGTTTTAATGGCGAATGCTTCCGCCTGTAATCCGCTAATTAATGACGCTGTATACAGAGTGGTTTGAGCAGCGGTATCAAATAAATATTTGCTTGGAGTTAAGTGTTTGATTACCGTCTAGCTGAATTAAAAATTTTAAAGATTTGTGTTTTTATATAACGAGAGAAAAAAGCATAAAGTCAGTCAGCTTTTACGTTGCGGATTAAGCTAAGTAAGCTAAAGCATGAGCTTTATTATAATTGTAGCACAAATTGGTCGTCTCAATCAGGGAAAAAGCCACGCTCTCAAAGAATATCAGCTTAAAATATCAGCTCAATGCTCGTGTTTATTGTATGGTCAGTGTAGATAGTTTTTATACGTGGTAGAGCCATGCTAAAGCTATATTGTGGTTGCACGAATGGGTCGAGTCGACCAGGATAGGACCACGCTCTCACAGATATCAGCGAAAAGTAGCAGCTTAATGCTGCTAATTTTGACTCTTAATTGAAGATAAATGTATATATCTATGGACCACGGCATCTACTTACCATCAGTTGGTCTATGTGCTTGTTTGTCAACCTTATTCTGTATAAAAAAGAGAACCGGAGACGGTTTTCAATGAAAACGAGGCATCTTATCTTAGTTCTCAGGGGTGACAACGCTTTTGCATCTTGATTCTAAGTCGACGTTAGATGTAGATATCTGTAGGCAACAGCATCCACTAACCATCGGATGGACTGTGAAGTCGTTTGTCACCCAGCAGAAATTTTCAATTGTGTAGAGTACTTTGTGTCTTTGTTTCAACAAAAACACATTCTTGATAGGTATGAATCGATATACCTGACGGTTAATGCATGTCACACCTTGAAAAATATATGATATTTGTTCAAGATTAAATTTATTTTTAATACTCAGCTGTTATACGCTGGTATTATTTGAGAGTGCGGTTATGTGCCCAGGTTAAGCAGACCAATTCGAGCTCTTATCGTTATACGGCTGCGAGTAAACGTTAATAAGCTATCTTTTAAATAATTACTATCATAATTACAGCCTTGAAAGTTCACTTCTGAACATAGACCTACCCCTTACACTGACCCATAGGGGGGATATTTACCATCATTGCCACGCTTGACAGTCGCTTCGATAACCGCAGTATTAAAATGAGTCGTATCATTAAAATACTGCTTTCTAGCACCTGCTTCAGTACTCTCTGTCATCGAGGTGATATTGGATAGTGGATACTCAGACGCCTTCACTAAATTGCATCTCTAATGCAAATACCATCTTACCATATATTTTTATTTTTATTATAATTTTTATTAGCATGGAGTAAAATATAGTAAGAAAATGTGGATATTATCTAGAAATTTAAAATAATAATATTTCTACGACTTCTAAATGCGGCAATATGCTGTGGTGCATCGCGACGAACACTTCCTGTCCCTCTCAGAAACGAGGGGAGATCTGTGCAGAAACGTAAGACTTATATATGCTCCAACTTTTATATACTACTACTAAAATGTGTATTGGCGAACTTCACATGTCTTTGAAATAATTTTCTTTCCTATTTATCAGGTTTGCTCACGATGTTTTCCTTCACCGCCGAGCATGTCGTTAAATTTACAATTAGCAATTTCTTTGGTGCCGGCGGGTTTTGAAATCGGGGTGCTCGCGTACTGTTTAATTTACAGCAAGCACTTATCTTATATATTTAAATATATTTGTATATATATATACTTAATATAAATGTTACCTATTAATTTTAATATAATAATATTATAGGGGCTATAAACTTACTTATCTATTTGAAGTCGGTGCCAAGCCAAATAAATAGGTGTGATAGGCTACATATGTCCGCTCCAGCCGCATCACATCACCCCGCGAGTTCGCGTAGTGTATATATTCTTTGCCGTGAGTGTGTATGAGCGTTTTAAGGGGGGGGGGGTGCGTTTTAAACCGATATATATTACTAAGTGGGTACTATTCTTATTTCTTTTTCTTGTTATTTCTGGGCTTGGCACCGACTTTAAACAGATGGGTATATTTATAGCCTCTATAATATTATTTTATTTCAATTAATAGGTATCTAACATGTTTAGAAATGCAGAAGAGCCGTGAGTAAGAGCCGTGGTAGCTCAGATGGTTAACGCTCGCTGTAAATATAACAGAACGCGTGTAACCTGGGTTTGATCCCCGCCGGCACCAATGAAATTGTTAATTGCAATTTTAAGTGCTGATTTACCACGTGCTCAGCAGTGAAGGAAAACATCGGGAGGAAACCTGCATGTCTGAGGAATAAGAAAAAAAATATTTCGGACACATGTTAAGTTCGCCAACACGCATTGGGGCAGCGCAGCGGACACTTCCTTGCCCTCTCAGAAATAGGGGAAAGCCTGTGCCAAGCAGTGGGAAGTATATAGGCTATAACTGTTATGTTTAGAAATGAATTGTAACTGTGTATATAAATGGTCTTAATTTGTAAATAAATAGTTTTATTGATAAACTTATAGGTATTTTATAAAGGTATTTAGGTATAGAATAATATTTTGAATAGTTATAAGTAGGTAGTTTTCATAAGTCAAGTTTTTCGTTTATTTAGTTATTGTGAAAATTTAGTATGTAGGTATTATAAACGAAATTAGACATCTAATAAAGGAGTCTTGCGCGCATTTTTCTTCTTTGAATTGAATATATAATAAAGTTTATTTTTCACTTTTTAGTGCAGTAAGTAGTCTTTTTTTGTTTCGAATGGGTTTTTTTGTTTCGAATGATTAAATTCATTGCGGAACATTTAAAAATTTCAATGGCTGTTTAATAATTCGTTTAGTGTTGTTACACTTTTTATATGTTACATGGTAGATTTACGCTATGTAAGCTAAAGAAAGCTTTTAACTGGATACAAGGCGTTCCATCTTAGTTCTCACGCGTGACACCGCATAACCATTTTTATTTGTTATAGAGTATAAATGTAGAAGTCTATCAGCCAGACCATCGACTTACCATCCGATAGACTATGTGCTAGTTTCAACTTAATTTATAATAAAAAGTAAGTACTACAGCCAATGGGCAACTGCGACTTACTTCAAACAAATAAGATTCAGACGTTCACAGCATAAATTAAACTGAATCTCTTACTTTCTAAACCTGAAACTCTGCAATGTGCTTACTGCTGTTTAGTGACGGAAATGGGTAATAAGTCACTAGAAACCCAGAAAGACCCCTTGGCAGGAAAAGAATACTACCGCCTAGTAAATATATATTAATTTAGTAAAAGTGTTGACTCGATAGTAATCTAGTCAAGGGAATGTGAACGTGTTGACTTGATAGTAATCAGGTCAACACAATTTTAAAGTATCATTAATATCATCTGATGCCAACAAAGTCCACTGCTGAACATAGGCCTCACCCCACGAACGGTCTTCCATCTTATCGTAGTAGGGGGTCTTAGTAGCCTTGGCTTGGTTACCACACACATAGCTGACCTGAGGTGGAGGACCAGCCCTAGATGGCTACTCCGAGTGAGCTTGATAAGCCCACTTTGGATGTGTGTTGATAATGACCTGCATCGTGAGGGGTTTCCTCTCCCACTGCTGGTGCAGCCGCGGTGAGTCGTGGTGAAAGAGGAGTATTTGTATGGCGATGCGCCACTTGCCCTATCCTTCTCCACGCTAACTAGGCCGCACTTTTGATGCAGTGGTTGTCGGGCTGCAGGGAGAGAGGAGTGCGGATATTGTGAGGCGCCGCTCCCCCTACCCTCCACAGCTAAATCGTGGTTTACGGCGGAGCCAATAGACCAAATCCGTCACTGGGCTCAGTAAGGCTAATGCTTCTGGGTGCCCGGTTTTCCTGGCTCCATGGCCTTTGTGCATCAAACACGGAGGCGTCCTTTGCGCAGGCAAAGGAGAAGGCCGCAGTGGTAGGTACACTATGTATTCTGATGCACCTTACTTGAGAAAGAGATGGGGAGGAGTAGTCCCCTCCCGAGGACGGGCCACAACGGCGCGGCTGGCGCTGGTGAGGACACGGTTGTGTGCGAAACTGTACCCGTGGCCCTGCCAATACGAGACCAAGGTGGGATGCCATGGGGTATAATAAGTGCGACTCGGACGTAATATGTGTAGGAATTTCCCCATGTAAAAAGGCCCCACCCATAGAGTCTCTCATAGGGCCATATTAGCCGTAAGAGTCACCCTTAACAGGTAGATTTTTACTATTTCAAGTTGTCATCTGGAAAACTATGATAATGTGCTTACAATCAAAATCATAATACTACTTTGTAAATTAATTAAATAGCTTTACCGTAACATCTGGTTTCCAAGATATCGAGAAATTTGGACAGCTGTTTTATATTGTGGAAATAATTTGTAACGTCCACCTGCTGCCAAGTCATTTCGATATATCTCAGCACTACTAGAGAGGTTCTGCCAGTGAAACTGACAAAAATAATATGATTTTTAACACTTTAAAATTAAAGCATTGAAGGAAATACAAATAGCAACTTATTAAAACGAAACCAAAGAAGGTATTTGATTTTAAAATGAAATTGGCTTAAGAAAATATCAGTGTCATTATTTAGATCAAATTTAGTTACATGAACCAACGTTCTCAATGTCCAAAACCTTTAAAATGAAATCGTGCTCCGTACATAAGCGATGTCGTGGTTAGCCGTTATCCTTAGGCACAAAAATTTTACCTTCCCGAGTCCACGTGTACTTCCATTGAGCCCTTCTTGCATTCTTCGCGTGCCTTGTCAAAAAGTTGCCGGTTAAATTTGGTCAATCTTTCATAGATATGCAGAATCGAATCCTTGGCCTTCGGTGGTGATGCCGCACCATTAAGGGACGGGGCCGTACACTACCGTTTTGATCCACTGCGCGCCGAATGAATGTATCGAATGCTGAGTGAATGTCTTGTTTCCAGTAAAAAGGGTATCCGATTCTCTACACTGACCATACGAAACAAATTATGCATTATGCTGCTATTTTACGGTGTTATTCTAAGAGCGAAATCCTACCCTGATGAAGCCGACTCATTTGCGTCATCACATAATACAGCTGCAATGTGGCTCTACCACTTATAAATTCAATCGATTTTAATCTTATTTTATTTGGTTGGTGTTTTTGTTAAATTGGTTAAATTTTCGTAAATTGCGATCGATCATTTTCTTTTTAAATACAGATTTGATTAAATGTTAGTAGAACATTACAAACTGCCTAGTAAAATAGTGTGGTTATATTTTTAATCACATCAATTTAATTTACATTGTTTACACAAAATCCTCTAACATTGCTATTCTATAGTGCTGTCGCCTATATTCATCACATGGTACGAGTGTCTTGTGTAAATTCCTCAGCGAATCGAATCACGTTCAAGGCATTTGCAATCTCTGTAGGAATCCATACTGACGTTGTGCTCGTAGGAGTAGATTTATGGAAAACAGATCATTGGCACAAGTTAACTTAAATTAATATATTATTTATTAAAATTAAACTTATATTCTTTTGAGAAATAAAGGGTAGCGAGTCTATTGATTGCGTGAAAGTAGTTCAAGACTCAGGTAATACGGACACTTCTAATATATTTACATTTTAGTTTTTACAATTTAGTTTCCGTAGATTACAATTAAGTTTCGGTTCTAGTCGTTATGTATACTAGAAAATAACCTTTAGTAAAGTTGACGTCAAAAATTTATAAGAAAAAATAATTTCTCAATCCGAAGACTGAATTCTGAAGTTTCCATTTTAGATATTTTTTAACCTCTTAAGTGGCCGAAGATATATCACTTTCTTAATATCGTCTCAGTTGTAACACTAAAAAAATTCTCCCTTTTATCCCACCATTAGGGTTAAAGTTTTTTCTAAATTTATGTGGGACCACCCCTTGAGTATAACTTATAAATCGGTTTATATTTGACATAGATATCGCGTAACATATATAAAATACAGTTAAATTGTAAATTTCCACCTGTTTTTGTTTGTTTACGGCAGAAATTCTCAAACAAAACTAACCATCTTCGCAGGACAGGATAATAGTGCCCAAGTGTATGCACAATCGGAGGGGCATTCTCTATTCCTTCTCGCTTATAGTCTCATGGGATGGAAATACAACACGACCGAAGAGAGAACAGGAGCAGGACCAACAGCTTTACGAGCTTTCCAAGGCATGGGGGTGTAACACTGCCAACTTCCTGACTTCCTGATTTTGAACCAACCTGGGATACGAAACCGAAATCTCGAGATAATCAATCGCGTTTACGAACAATAGGGCAGTTAAACATCGCACTACGAAAAGGTAAGTCGGATGAGTTATATACTTAAATTTTCCAATGGACAAAATGTACTCAGATTCATAAGTTTAAATCACGGTCATTTACAGCGTATTTATTAATATAATTACAAATTAATAACTCACGTATGTTCTTATGATATGAGTTTGCAAGTGGTTTGATTCGTCCAAAATTTCAAGATATTTTAGTAGGATAGGTGAACGGGAAGTACTTTATATGTTTTGATGAGCGAGTTGCGTGTATTTTAATAGGATAAGGATGACAATCAAGCGTGTTATAAACCTGATTGTAAGTGCATGCCATTGATATCTTCGTCTATCTTCAATTATGAATCAAAATGCAGATGCGTTGTCACCCCTGGAAATAAAGACCAAATGCTTCATTTATAATAAAAATGGTCACCACATGAAACGCAACAGCATCAAATTGCTATTTTACCCTATTATTATGTGAGAGCTAAGCCCTTCACCAGTTGAGCCGACGCATTCGTGCTACATTCATAATATAGCTGCAGCATGGCTCTACTACAATTAAAACTTGACCAGAGGTACCAAGTTAAATACAAAGTCATTCCTCACGAAATAATGTTTCAACAGGCGTATCGTTTTTTTAATAGGTAACAAAAATATATAAAATATAAACTTTATCAACTTTGTTGATTTAATATACAAACCTTAACGATTGAAGCTACACGAAACGAATATAAACTCTTATACCAGACGTTTTAATGGCGAATGCTTCCGCCTGTAATCCGCTAATTAATGACGCTGTATACAGACTGGTTTGAGCAGCGGTATTAAATAAATATTTGCTTGGAGCTAAGTGTTTGATTACCGTCTAGCTGAATTAAAAATGTTAAAACATTTGTGTTTTTATAGAAAGAGAGAAAAAAGCATACAGTCAGCAAGTTTTTACGTTGTAGATTAAGCTAAGTAAGCTGAAGCATGAGCTTTATTATAGTCGCAGCACAAATTGGTCGTCTCAATCAAGGAAGGACCACACTCTCAAAGAATATCAGCTTATAGTATCAGCTCAATGCTCGTGTTTATTGTATGGTCAGTGTAGATAGTTTTTATACGTGGTAGAGCCATGCTAAAGCTATATTGTGGTTGCACGAATGGGTCGAGTCGACCAGGATAGGACCACGCTCTCACAGATACCAGCGAAAAGTAGCAGCTTAATGCTGCTAATTTTGACTCTTAATTGAAGATGTAAATGAAGATGTAAAATGTATATATCTATGGACCACGGCATCCACTTACCATCAGTTGGTCTATGTGCTTGTTTGTCAACCTTATTCTGTATAAAAAAGAGAACCGGAGACGGTTTTCAATGAAAACGAGGCATCTTATCTTAGTTCTCAGGGGTGACAACGCTTTTGCATCTCGATTCTAAGTCGACGTTAGATGTAGATATCTGCAGGCAACAGCATCCACTAACCATCGGATGGACTGTGAAGTCGTTTGTCACCCAGCAGAAATTTTCACTTGTGTAGAGTACTTTGTGTCTTTGTGTCTACAAAAACTCAGTCATGATAATTAGGAATCGATATACCTGAGGGTCAATGCATGTCACACCTTGAAACACGTATGATATTTGTTCAAGATTAATTTTTATTATTAGCTGTTTTACGCTGGAACTATTTGAGAGTGTGGGTATTTTCCCCGGTTAAGCAGACCAATTCGTGCTTTTATCATTATACGGCTGCGAGTAAATGTTAATAAGCTATATTTTAAATAATTACTACCATAATTACAGCCTTGAAAGTTCACTTCTGAACTGACCTATCCCTTGTACTGACCCATAGGGGAGATATTTACCATCATTGCCACGCTTGACAGTTGCTTCGATAACCGCAGTATTAAAATGAGTCGTATCTGTAAAATACTGCTTTCTAGCACCTGCTTCAGTACTCTCTGTCACCGAGGTGATTTTGGATAGTGGTTACTCAGACGCCTTCACTACATTGAGGTATCTAATGCAAATACAATCTTACCATATATTTTTACTTTTATTATAATTTTTATTAGCATGGAGTAAAATATAGTAAGAAAATGTGCATATTATCTAGAAATTTAAAAGAACGATATTTTTAAAACTTTTTGATTTCGCCAATATGCTGTGGTGAATACTTCCTGCCTAATCGAGGGGCGATCTGTGCAGAAAAGTAGGACTTATATATGCTCCAACTTTTATATACTACTACTAAAATGCGTATTGGCGAACTTCACATGTCTTTGAAATAATTTTCTTTCCTATTTCTCAGGTTTGCTCACGATGTGTTCCGTCACCGCCGAATATGTGGTAAATCAGAAATTAAAACAGCAATTAACAATATCATTGGTGCCGGCTGGGATCGAAACCGGTGCTCTCGTAGTGTAATGAGTTTCAAGTTTGTTTATAAAACAACGCAAGTGTTTTACCAAATAGTAGGTAGCACTTGTTGTTATACTGAAAACTAGTACATAAGATTAGATTTTATTTGAAAATTTTCTATTTTTTTTTACTAAAATTACGAACTGTCTATATGATGGTAAGTGGCAGGAATGCCTCACAATCTTTATTTTTAATAGAAGAAGGGGCAAATGAGCATGCGGCTCTCCTGATAGTAAATATCAATCACCGCCCATAAACAACTGCAACACAAGGGGAATTGCAAGCATGACGCCGACCTTTTACAAAGGAGTGAGCTTGTTTCTTAAAAGTTGTTAAGTCGGTAAAATCGTCGTTGGTATGCAGTTACAAAACATTGGTTAACTTCAAATGCAAAGCGCTCCACATTTCACCAAATTATGAGGTTCTACAAATAATGTAAGAAGCACAAACTTGCACGGTTGCGAAATCTCAAAGTTATGTTAAAAAAAAAAGGTTTTTTTTTTTCAAATTCCTTTTCCTTCGATATCTTGCAACAAATGAACCAATTTTTATTTTCCAAATGGTATTCGAAGTCATTTTTTGAGTTTACGAGTTGATTAGTTTTTCAGATCGATGGGTAAAGCCGTTTAAAAGTTATTAAAAAAAACAGTTATTCAAAATTTTTATTATTGAGATTTCTCTAAATCTCCTCGTCCGAAACAGTTCATACTATTTGATAAAAGTGTTGACTTGATATTTATCAAGTCAACATTTTTCTTAAATAATAGGCTGCATGCGTGAGGGGTTTCCTCTCCCGCTGCCATTACAGACGCGATGCAGTTGCGGTGAAAGAGGTGTGTTGGTAAGGCGATGCGCCACTTGCCCTATACTCCTCGACTCTAACTGGGCCGCACCGTTGATACAGTGGTGGTTGGGCTGTAGAAGGATAGGAGTGCTGATATTGCGAGGCACTGCTCTGCCTACCCTCCACAGCTAAATCTTGGTTTGCGGTGAAGCCATAAGACCAGATCCACCACTGTGGTCAGTAAGGCTAGTGCTTTTGAGTGCCCGTTTTTGGCCCATGGCCCATGACCTTTACGCATCAGACACGTGGGCGTCCGTTGCGCTGGTGAAGTAGATGGCTGCGGAGGAAGGCACGCTATGTGTTTGGATGCACCTTACTTGAGAAAGAGATGGGTAGGAGTAGTCAACTTCCGAGTAGGAGCCACAATGGCGCTGCTGGCGCTGGTGAGGCCACGGATGTATGTAAAATCGTACCCGTGGCCCCGCCCATATGCGACGAAGGTGGGATGCGAAGGAATTTCCCCATGTAAAAAAGGCCTTACTCTTAGATTCCCTTACAGGGCCATATTAGCCATGAGAGTCACGCTGAACAGGTAGGTTTTCAATGGCAGGTTTTTATTATTTATAGTTGTCATGTCCTATAACCAAAATCATAATACTATTTGGTAACACATAATAGTAAAAAAAAGTAAAGTTACAGCCTATATACGTCCCACTGCTGGGCTCAAGCCTCCCTTCATTTCTGAAAGGGTTAAGGGCAAGGAAGTGTCCACCGCGCTGCCCAAATGCGTGTTGACAAACTTCACATGTCTTCGAAATATTTTTTTTTCTTATTCCTCAGACATGCAGGTTTCCTCACGATGTTTTCCTTCACCGCCGAGCACGTGATAAATCAGCACTTAAAATTGCAATTAACAATTTCATTGGTGCCGGCGGCGATTCAACCCGGGTTACTCGCGTTCTGTTATATTTAAAGCGAGCGTTAACCAATGAGCTACCACGGCACGGCGGTAATACATAATGATTTCTTATATTTACGCGAACACACAATACATATTGATTAAAACTACTTTTACGGATTTTATCGCGTTTATTTTACTATTATTTTTTTAATTCCCGACGTTTCTGGCGATTTCCAGCACCCATGGTCACGGGGGACTGAGATGACTGACGTCCCGATGTCATTGTTAAACCCGGAGTACCTTCAGGTTTTTTAATAATTGTTTATGGTCCGATCTATGCAAAATTAACTGTGTCCTGAGGTCTTGCAGTGGTATGCTTGGGTTTAGTTTTAATTTTATTGATTATAGGATCCCAAGCAGGTGGTAGTACCCAGCCTCCTTCTCTATTGAAATTAGGATGTTTTTTAATTTCAATAGCCTCACGTATCATCCTTGGTAGGAATCCGGTGTCATCCGGTGTTCTTTCGCGAGGATTTGTGGTCTATCAAATCTGATGTAATGGTTAGGGCCGTCTAGGATATGATCGCAAACTGCAGACTTCCCGGAATGTTGATGCTTCACATCAGCTATGTGTTGGAAAGCGTCCGAAACGTCGGGAATTAATAAAAATAGTAAAATAAACGCGATAAAATTCGTAAAAGTAGTTTTAATCAACTACTTGGTAAATTAATTAAATAGCTTTACCGTAACATCTGGTTCCTAAGATCTCGATAAAAATTGGACAGCTGCTATATATTATTAATGTATATATGCTTGGAATCGAGGCATTCCATCTCAGTCCTCAGGGCTGGTAACGCATCTGAATTTTGATTCTTAATTGAATATAAATGTAGATGTCTATAGGCCACAGCATCCAATTACCATCAGATGGACTGTGTGCTCGTTTCCACCCTTATATTATAAAAAAATGCACCTTGAAAATGCAATACTAAAATTTCACTACTTTCACTCTAGTTTCCGTGATTTCGTTTTATTTGTTGACTAATAACTGGGAAACTGTAGCTGATTCTGAAAAAATTGCAAATCCTAAAAATACTTACTAACGTAGCCCGAAAACTTCACCAAAAAGAGAACCGCACGCGCAAAGTAATATTGAATTAATTTTATCGATAATTTTCATCACATTTCCATATGTTATCCAATGTCTTTATTACCCATGACAATAATACAAAACAATTAAATTTCACTTAAATTACAACAAAAAACACATTCTAAAAACAATTAAGACATTCACATAACGGAAAGCATTAAGAAAATATTAAAGAAAATATCTCAATTTTACAAACAATTTCTTATTGTCATAAACATTAAAATGTCGAATATAAACTTGTTATTCTTATTACCAATTTCGAAACTATTATGGTAAGAGAACTAGGCAATATTTAACTCCGCTAATATATAATAGAATAGATTTTATAAGAGATACGTCCAAAGACATAAGCACAGTAACATTAAAGAAAAGACTGAAAAATACACACCTATGAAAAGTATAATGTACTACCTATAATAAGTATTAATTAAAGATAGAGATATTTATTGTAATAAATATACCTGAGATAAGTATGTATCTAACAAAAAATACATATTAATGTATAACAAAAGAGCGCCATTATCGCCAACAAACTGTTGCACAGTTTGGCGATGTTTATTATTATTTTAAATCTGTGTATTTTATATTAATAAAGATTTAAAAAAAAAACATATTTCAAATAATACAACAGTTTAGTTCAAGAATTAAAACTTTTAAGAACAATTAATACTTTAATTTTCTTATATCAATTTTATTATTATTTTGTTATTTTATTACCAACGTTAAATTCTATTAAAATTTTTATCATCTTATTATCATACAGAATCTATCTAAAACATTCATTACATGCATTTTCATATTTTAATAAAATATATTACTTTTAATTAATATTCTTCAGAAACGGTTAGGACCTTCGTTTTTAGGTTCTGCTTAATATTCGTATGAGTTGACAAACTCATTTCTACACAACCCTCGGGATCAAATAGAAGACTCTAGCAATCCTTCTCTAATATTTACACTTATCCTTGTCGGATATATACACTATTTTACTCTAACATTTAAGTTTCCCTATGTAATCTAATGTTGATACATCTTATCAGTTGTTAAAACACTATATAAACATTACTAACAGGATGTCCAAAGCGAATAATTTTTTTTTAATTCGTATTACATGACTCCAAGTAATACAAATATATTTATTTCTTTTAGAAATTAATATTTTATAAAATTAACACAAATTTTACATTTATCTTAAGAAACAATGAATGATTTATTGAGATGTTTATCTCGCGTCACCAACTTTGGTTTTGACTATTTGACGTTTTTTAATCCGTAGAGTGCATATTTAACATTCTAATATTTCTGAAATAAGCAACACATTAATATTTTTCCTAAACGTATGCCGTTACAAATAAGCACTATAGTTATAAATTTACAATTTGAAAAATGTGCCAGGATGTGGCCGATGGAAGCCCGCTTCAGGATGTAGCCAATCGTATCTGTGATTCCTCTATTATATGGTAGTACAGCCACCACACGCTCGTCACTGGAACGTAGGCGCGGGACTCGAAACTTGTTGTCCCTCAATACTTACATAACATGCTGGAGCTCCGTGGTCAGATATTAAGTGTCACATTTTCCTAACTACAAAGAATGATGATAAATTGTACCCTTTATATATCGGTTAATATTGGATAAGATGCGGAAATACTGCACATAAATGAAAACAATGTATTACTTGTAATATAATGAATCTCTTCCAATTAAAGAGTTGAATAAAAATAATTTTACGAAATTGCAGTACGTAAAATTAGTTTTATTACCCTGACATCAAATCCGTTATTATAAATTATATATAAAAATTGAAACAATTTTTGTTTCGATCGGATGTTAGAAACTTGAATAGCATCACGTTGACAGCATGCTCTTTATTTAAATATAAAAAATGCAATAAATTGTTCAATAATAACGTACAAAAATAAACCAACAACCCATCTTATAAACTACAACAAATGACGTTATCACCATATAGTTCAAGAAGAATTTAAAATATCCGGACCAACAATTGGGAGCAGTGTCAATAATGCGAAAAATCTTATACTTACTAAGTCTAACTATTCGTCAATATCACTTCAATGAAATGGTTTCCGAAAACATTAAAAACAAAAAGATAAGGCAATATGAGCTTAATTTTAAAGGAAATACGTGCGTTAATGTATGTAGAGACGCTTTGGGTCATCGCTACAACTGCTTCAATATTCAAGACCTGCATCACAAAGCAAATACGGTTTCAAGCACTATGAATTATCAATACAAGTTTGCCGCTTCGATAACCACAGATCGTCGCAGTTCAAGCTATGAAATCTGGACTATTTACTTAGACTGGTCTTATGCATGGGGACTTTTCGTTTAAGGCAGAAATAATCAGAACATCCTTTTTATAAAATTATACTTTTTTATTAGAAGTAGAGGTACAGCAGGAATACGCTACTACAGACGCAGATTACTAGCGTACAATTGCTTCTCATTGGCTCATGTAACGAACCAGAGACAGTTTTTACGATACTATATCCAAGGCATTCCATCTTAGTTCTTAGGGGTAAAAACACACTTTCACTTTGATTCTTAATCGAGGATAGATGCAGGGCATTTTATCGTATTCGACTACATTACCATTTACTAAGTAATTACTAAGTATCGTTTGGGATTGCAGATAAGCACTGGTTTGTAAGTAAAAAGCCGAACAAGTACTTGTAGGACTCCTGAGATCTCCCTTATACGGAATACTCAGAGCTCTTGAGCTGCAAAGTCTGCTTACTTTTAATTACATGTGTAAATTTTTCACCAATAACGACTTAAGCAGAACTGAAAGGCAAAATTTGGCAGTGAAAAAAAAATGTTCTCCCGTATTGTATCGGTCTGTATCACGGTCTATTTCTTGACTATAGTCCTTGCCTTGTAGCATATTGTGGATGAGAGTTCACTAGAACGTAACTTGAGTGCATTTGCAAGATAAGACAAATTTTTTAATTTTGAAAATAGAACACTGAATTTAATTTATTTTATTCGAGTTTTATACGAGGGGTGCATGCCAATTTTTCCAGTGTTTTTATTACAAAAACGTCCATTCTTTACAACGGCATGCAATTTGAAAACACAGAATTGCCCTTTAATTTTTTTCAGGTTTTCAGAACCCTTTGATCATCTTGGGCCGCTGCGGGGTGCATGTCATTAACTATTAGAGCTTCAATTTGCTTGAACTTCCGTATATTACAATGGCATGCAGTGTACTATCATCACGGAAAAACACGAAAATTCGCTACACAAAGAAAAGCGCTTTTCCTTATGAAGAAGACGCGCGGGGGGGGGGGGGGCTAAAGCCCCGACAATCTTTGATATTTTAGGGTTAGTTATCAAGCCTTAAAAAGGCATGCACGACAAAATTGTGGAACGTTACCTGTCACCAGCTCCCGGTCTAATAACACAAATACTTTAAAAATGTAAAGGAGACAATTTATTTTTGTATGTGGAATGTGCAATCCACAAATTTTATGGAATCTTAATGAAATGTGTGTCGATTTATTTCCTGTAATATATGGTTATAATAGTATTATTGGTTTTACTGTATCTCAGCGGAATACTGAGAAATTAAAAATTAAGAAAAAAAGAAAGTGGTTTTCTATAAAGTTGTAGTACTTTTATAGTACATTTAGAACAAAGTTGTAGGTATATTCAACATATATAGGTACTTTAAGATCGATGGAAAATCTTTTCACTAATTCCGTTAAAATATAGTTCCTGTGTAGCGGCGCTGTTGTCGCACCACAAGCGAAACACATTGAGGCCTTAATTGCGGTATCAAAGTTCCGAAGCAGGAACGGTATATATAGAATAGCTTCGAATTATCACATGAAGCGTTGGCCGCTCCCCGGGCAAAACACCTTGCCCGGCGGGAGATCTGCCCTTTTCCTTCCACGGCCAAACTGGTAACCCCGACGTGATGTGAACACGCAACCAAAAATCTTCAGAAACTTCAACTTCAAGATTTATCATTGTCGTAAAATACCCCATCCATTCGCTCCCGAGCAGATAATATCTGCAATCTTGATATCCTGCAAGCCATCTAGCTACACAAGGTTCATCGCAGCACTGGAATAATAATGCTTCCTGTTCCTTCAAGCTACTCTCTGCGTTACAGCTTCAAGGCACTCTTGCAGATTACTTGCCTTGGCGCGTTGGCTGCTCCCCGGGCAGAACACCTTGCCCAGCGGGAAATCTCTTCTTTTTCTTCCATCGCCAAACCTGTTTATGCACAAAGGATGTATGACATGTATTAATTAATTGTAAATGTATATTCCAAATACCATTAAAGTAATATGATTTAAGCCAAGATGACTAAGGGATAATATATCCATTTATATATAGTGAGGAGGGAAAATGTTTAAATTGTTTGTGTAAGGATTACAAAAACAGAGGTATAATTTAATTTACTTTAATTTAATACATTAATGTATACTTTAAACGTGGTAGAGCCATGCTGCAGTTATATTAGCTATAATAAGTTCGACTCGACCGGGGAAGGACCACGCTCTCACAGAGTACCAGCGTGAAATAGTAGCTTAATGCAGTGTTTCATACGGTGGGTGTAGAGAACCGGAGACCTTTTCTACTGGAAACGAAGCATTCCATCTTAGTCCTCACGGGTAACAACGCATCCGCATTTTGATTTGTAATCAAGGATAGATGTAGATGTCTATGGGCCGCAGCAATCACATACCACCAGGTGAACTGTGTGCTCGCTTGTCACCCCATACTATAAAAAAAAATTTTATAGTATGGGGTGACAAGCGAACCATGGGTGCTGTAAAGCTCTCGAAACGTCGGGTATTTAAAAAGTTAAATATACGCGATACATTCCGTAAAAACTAGTATTATTTCAATGTGTAGTGTTCGTATAAATATAAGAAATCATTACGATAAATATTGTATTAAATCTACAGCTCAAACCACTGATGTAGATGCGTGAAATTGGAACATTAAATTACTTTTACTAATGGTACTTTGTTTCAGGTAGGCACTGGATTGTAGTTTTTAATTTCAATTTGAGTGTAGTTTTTAGTTCAAGTGATGGTGCTTGCTTATTTAGGGCAATACGTTATTTTGTGTATGGGAACCAAGTATTGGCTGGAGGAATTCAGGAGCAAATTAGGGATTACGTTATTGTGGTCATTTTGTAGTTTATTTACAAAATAAAACACAAGTGTAAAGTTTGCCTTATTTGTTTCTTGGTTCGTTTATGGGTCCGTTTATTTGTTTGCTGATTGACCGACTAACTGAATGTTTTTATTTAGATTAGTGTATGTGTAAATCTTCACGACAGTTTAATTTACAAATAAATCATCATCACATAGAATAGCAAAAATACTGATTCCACGCGAACGAAGTCCCAGGCACAGCTAGTGTAAAAATAAGGATGGCAAATAGCCTAATGATAAGTTTACGAAAGTGTGATTTTCTCATACTTAATTTAGTATAAAAATAAGGATGGCAAGCGGGCATACGGTGTAAACCATTAGTCAGGGCTGTACTCTCCAAGGCTTTGATCACCACTGAAAATGAGCCCGCAACTTTCGCTGAGTTATGATCCCTTTTGGCAAGATTTTTTTTATTACGCATATGGTCATCAATAGTTTATGCTAAAATGAAGTTTTTCTTTTTTCTTCTTTCTTTATATAATAAGTCCACTGATTAAGATATACTTCCCTCATTGGTTACCTGATAAGTGGATCTTGCTATAGGTGCCACGCTGGTAGGATTGGCAACGACAATTTTTCTTCTGTTTCAGTTTCCCGCTCGCGCTGTGACACCCGCGTGGAGATATGGGTAGTGGATTATCTTACGCCGCTTTTTTTTTAGGAGCGTATTTAAAAGAGAGAAAATGGAACTCGTTTATGATCTTTTTTTTTCATTCGTCTGTTAAGATCCTGTTTCGCTAGATTGGTTAGAGTTTGAATTTAATGTCAAATGCTAAGGTCTATTGATTAAAACTACTTTTAAGGTTATTATCCGTAGTTTTTAAATTCCGACGTCTCGGGTACTTTCCAGCACCCATGGTCACGGGCGACTGAGGTGACTGACGTCTCCATGTCCGTGTTAACTCGGAGTACCTTCAGCTTTATAATTATTATTATTTATGCATAAACTTACTATCTTGTAGTATTGCAGTGGTATGCTTGGGTTTACTTTTAGTTTTATTAATTACTGGATCCCAAGCGGGTGGTTGTATTCAGCCTCCTTCTATATTGAAAATAGGATGTTTTTTAATATAAATAGCCTCACGTATCATGCTTGGTAAGAATCTATGTTCTTTCGCGAGGATTTGTGGTCTATCAAATCTGATGTAATGGTGGGGGCCGTCCAAAATATGAAAACGTACTGCAAACTTCCCGGAACGTTATGCTTCACGTCAGCTATATATTCTTTTAGGCGGTTTCTAACTGATCTTTTTGTTTTCTCTATTTATGATAGACCACATTCACAATAAAGCTAGTAAACCCCTTCATCTTGTAGAGGAATATGACACTTTACGGTTGGTAAGAACTGACTATTCTTCTTCGGCGGTTTGTAGAATGTTCTAATATAAGCTCGCTTCAAGATTCAACAGCGTGTGACTGTTTTACTATCACATGTCAGAGATGTCAAAGATAAGATTGGCTACATCTTGGTGGTCTCCGGGTTAACACTGATTACGACTGAAAGAAGTAAATTAAACGCGATAAAATATATAAAAATAGTTTTAACCAAATATAAGAAATCATTATAATAAGGTCTATGTTTCATTGTAGTTGTTTAAAGTTCAAGCTTCTAAATCCAAAAATTCCAAAGCAAAGTAAAAATTATCGATCAGCTACGGATATAAAAATAAAAAGCGAAACATGTTTATCATTAAAAACCACAATGAATGTAAAATTAAGTTATCTTAAAACAATTTTGACACAACAGCTGCTGTTATTTTGATATTAAAAACGGATACTTCAATTTATAAGTTATAGTATGTTTTTCAAATTTCTGATTTTCAATAGATAGATAAAAGTTATTAAAAGCATAGTACGACAAAAACAAATTTAGACTTTAAATTCTCTTAACAATCATCTACGCGGTGAGAGTTGACAAAAAGCAGGGTTGCTAAGCTCATTATAAATTGGGGCCCGCTAATTACTTTGGCTGATAGATAGTAAAAAGGCTACCTTGTCGGCTCGCCCACCCGGCCTCGCAGTTGACACCGTCTGCAAACCTTGTTCCACAAAACTCTGTGCTTGCGACGATAAGCGATATCCATCATACATACTTCCATACTTAAGGGACTATCACCAAACACACTTACGGCAGGTATAATTTATTTGATAAATGTCATTCGAGAATTGAAAAATCGAACCTTAACAGCAACACTGCATATCATGATGTAGCACTGGTCAGCGTTCCAAGAATATAATAGAATCACGAAAAAAGATAACAAATTGCATGTTAACTCCATCGAAATTTACGCTTTTCAGACGAGTGGGGGGTTTGAAGTTATACCTCCACTTCTATTTACCTCTTTCTATTTTCTACTTACTCTCTTTAGTAAAAGCGTCATAATAATAAAATAAAACTGGATGATATATTTCAAATATTTCCTCTCAAAATATATGTTAGGTGTAAAAACTTGAGATAAAATTAGAGCGGTCCGGAAACATTATCCGAATCCGAATGTTATTCATGTTATGTTACAAACGAGCGTGTTGAACGGAAAATATATAAATACTCTTTTGTTATAAGCCGATGCACACTACTGTTTCAAGATATTGTAAGCTTGTCATGCGTAGATAACACAAAAGTTAATATTTTGAAGCTGAAGTTAGCCATGGCTAACTATGACATCAAGTAGTTAACACGTTTTCTACGTGATAGAGCCACGTCGCAATTATAGTATGGTTGAAGCACGAATGAGTCCGCTCGAACCACGGTAGGAACTTGCACCCACAGAATACCAGCGTAAATAGCAGCTTAATATTGCTGCGGATAAATTTATAATTTCGCGGTCCCCTCGATTTTTGACTCTAGAAAATCGAAAAATCATCCAATTTCAATGATTTTTTTAAAAAAATCTTCGTTATCATGGCGGATTATTGAAAAAAAGGAAAATATCTCACCTGAAGGTTTCACATAGTTTCATAACTTTAAATGTGATCATAAACGCACTTCTTCGAATATAATCGTCCATGATCTTTTTGCACAGCATTAAACGAAGTTTTTTTTAATCTACACAAAATTAAACATTTAAAAAAATAAAAAAGAATTGAAAAAATCATATAATAATGTTTATTTATTAATTTTTTAGCGAAGCGAGCTCGGGACTTAGTGCATCCTGACTCGTACAGGTTAGGTTAGAAACCATCTCCTTGGTGACCTACTACTACTTCCTACTACCCAGAAGTAGGAGGAAGTAGTAGTAGTTAATTGTTACAACAATTTATCATACTATTAGACACAAAGTGAACATTGCAACCCCGTAGCTATTAAGTTTCCCAATTGAATAAGGTTCATCGTTTCCACCACTTACTTACGATTCGCGAGCATTGCTAACGATGGATCCAGACTGTGGGACTCAAATGTTATAATTCGGCAAGTTAAATTACAGCACACTTGGACGTAACTATTTATGTTTATGGATACACAGGCCTTGCAGTGATTTAAGATATTCATCAACTCGTCCATCTCAATTTTATTAATTTAATTTTACCTATTGCAAGAATTTAGTACATAATAATAATGATCTTGTTAGTTATTAATTTGACTTTACATTCTACCATTATAATCGCGTGCAATATCTCTACGTAATATATACTAACCCAAACCAACTTAAAAAAATTCAGCCAATTATCTAGAAAGATGTAGGAGATATCATTTTTGCCATTGAAATATAGACGTAAAGTCAATGATATTTGTTTCTTAGTTAATATAGCAAATGGATCTATTGATTCTTCTGGGCTACTTACTCACATAATGATTCGGACCGATTTAATGAGATTTAGACAGCAACCCTTGCTATATATATATATATATCTTGCTTCAACGAATTATAGCAGAAATTCCTTATTTCTGCGTAGCGCAATGGAATTTAAAAGCTTTCATCTGTAGTTGATATTGACTTATTTTCCAGTTCGAAATCTGTAAAAAAAATGATGAACAGAGAATTTTTCATTCACAGCCGTGACTAGCATGACTCAAGTTACTCATTGACTCACATTTTTGGTTAATGTTATCGCATTTTTTTGTTATTGCTTTTGTATTAGTTTAGTATTCCCTTTAGTATTCCCTGGATGTCGGTAAGCGTACGAGGTAGTTGTTTATACTGTGCGTTAAGTTGTTTACGTTAAGTGAATCAACGATCTATACTGCGCGCGATTACGCGCTGTGTCGCGGCGTGCCAAACCGGTTTGCTGTTAACTGCAGCGATGCATTTTATCTAAGTGCCGGACGTTAGGTCTGTTAATATAATGGACGAGTATACTGTGCGTAATGAATTTAGCGCTGATGTACTGCGGACGTCGAGTAGCAGTCCTAATATGGAGTTAAATAAATCGGAATTTGAATTGGACCAGTACAATGATGAAATAATATCTCAGGTACAGATGGATAGCGAGTGTAGTAATATAGGTAAAAGTAAAAGAAACAGGAATGAAGAAGAAAATGAATGGATGTTGGTAAAGAGAAAAGAAAAGATTGTTAAAGTTGGGCACGATAAAATTGAGGTGTATATTTCAAGTAATGAGAAGTTACCTAAGCAATTTAGCTTAGCTAGGGTGTTGAAGGAGCAACAAATTTTAGATATATCTAGAGTTAAATATTTAAACCCGTACAAAGTGCGTTTAGATATTACTAATGTGATGAGTGTAACCAAGTTGGAAACATGTAAAGCGTTGATGGAAAGGGGTTGGAAAGTTCAAAAAGCTATGGAAATACGCGTTTCATATGGGGTTATTAGGGATGTTGATATGGAACTAGGTGATGAGAAAATACCTAAGCACATTTCATATCCCAACAATGCAGAACTCCTTTCCATCAAGCGACTGCAAAGACGAAGTGCAACAGGAAGTGGTTGGGTTCCTAGTGAATTAATACAACTTTGTTTCAAGGGATCATTTCTACCAGCATACGTACACGTTGAGGGTTTGAGGATTAAAGTGGATCCATATGTGTTTCCGGTGTCACAGTGTTCGCGCTGTTGGAAATTATGCCATATAATTAAAAATGCCCACATAACAAAGTAGTGTATCCTAAGTGCGGCGAAAACCATGAAAATTGTAATATAAATACCTACAAATGTGTTAATTATACAGGTAATCACATGTTCTTGGCCAGGACCTGCCCAGCATATCAGCGGGAAAAAAGACTGATGGAATTGATGGCAGAGTTTAACTGTTCATATAGAAAAGCGCTTACAATTATTGTAACACCTAGCTCTCCGGTGCAAGAGACAAACACCTCGAACAGTAAAATAACCGGTTTAGGGTCGGAAGCTCCGCAAGCTCAGTCTACCTCATATAACCAGGGCCGCGAACATGACCAGGTTACGTTTGATCAGGTGGTTAAGACTGAGGCAATAGTACATAACGAATCGGAACCGAAACATAACGTCCGGATCAAGAAGACACCGCGGCTAGGCGCCAGGAGAGCTGTCTCCCCTGAACGCCACGCTAATTCCATGGATACACCAAAAATGGTCCATTTGGAGGCCAAGACACCCTCGAAAAAGGATGTGAACTTTAGTGAATTATTAAATACACTGAAAGAGATCATATTTTTAAGAAATGCATCTATACAAGACAAGATAAAGGAGGCGATAAAGTGTTGTGTGGAATGGTTGATTTTAGTTGTAGTAGATAATATTTCGGATTGGCCTATTTTAAAATTATTACTGGACTATTTAAATGGATAGTACAAAAAACATGTTAAGATAAATATTATCCAGTGGAATTGTCAAAGTATCAGACTTAAGCTAGTTGCATTTGAACAGTTACTGCCGCAGGAAAAGATTCACATTGCGGTTCTTAGTGAAACATGGTTAGAGCAGGACAGCCTATTAAAAATTAGTAACTATAATATACACGGTAGGGATCCTTTCAATTCCTACGGACGGAAAGATCATTAAAGATTCAAGTAAACAATGCCATAATTTGCCGAAATACAGGTAGAGGATTGGCTCAGGAGGACCCATTATCACCATTGTTATTCAACATAATTACTACACAAATATGCAAAGAGGTACAAAAGGTTCGCATAACACAATATGCAAATGACTTTGTTATATACGTGGGCCGTAAAAATTTATTAGAAGCTGTTGACTATCTCCAAGAGGCGTTGGATTTAGTAAGCTCACTGCTTTTCAACATAGGTCTAGACGTGTCTCCTATAAAAAGTAAAGTGTGTTTGTTCTCTTGTGGATTTAGACGTGAGTTGATAGACTTAAAAATTAATGGCTTTTCCTTACAGGTAGTTGATAGTATAAAATATTTAGGTATATGGTTGAATTGTTGTCTAAGATGGGGAAAAAATAAAAATGAACATGCCGAAAAAACGCTTAAGTTTCTAAATATTCTTAAATGTTTGTCTGGGCCAGGGTGGGGTCTACATCCATCACATTTGCGTCGTTTGTATATCACAATCATAAGAAGCAGAATTGATTATGCTTGTTTTCTCTATGATAGTAGTAGTGTAACGCACCTTTAAAAATTAGAACGAGTGCAAAATCAAGCTATGAGAGTTATTGGTGGATTTTTAAGAAGCACGCCAATACATATGACGGAAAATGAGCTTTGTATTGAGCCGCTATATAAACGAAGGTATTGTCTTGCAGGAAAATTCTGGCTGAAAACAAAATCACTTTAAGATAATGAATTAATTATAGTATTAGATAAGTTAGACGAATATTTCGTGACTCATCCATCATGTAAGAAAAAGAAACCTCTGTTGGCAGTCTTAAAAGCTCTAATATTCATACCTCCGCGCAACTTGAAATGTTCTCCTTAGATACCTGGGTTAGCAATGTGGATCTTTCTGGTATTGTACTTTCTCTTATTGAGACTATTGATAAACCTAAACACGACTATAGCAATGTGGTTCTGAGACAAATAAGTTTAAAATTTATTGACGACAAATATTTGCAATCTTATAAAATTTATACCGATGGATCTAAAGATAATAATAATAATATTGGAGCTGCTTTTTATGACCCTCAGTTAAACATATCAATGAAATTCAAAATTAATTCAAACGTTTCTACAATGTATGCTGAACTGATAGCAATTTCAGAAGCTGTATCGTACATTGCATCACTCAATCACAAATATCAGTATGTTATTAAGAGTGCTCTGCAACACTTGGCTCGTTGTACCTCGAATTTTCGAGGAACACCGATAGCCTACAGTAGTTTGAAGTGTATCGATAGTTTAACCAAAAAAATATAATTGTTATTTTACAGTGGATTCCTGCTCATATTGGCCTAGTAGGTAATGAAGCGGCGGATAGACTAGCAAAGGAAGCTTCCTCTGACGGTATTTTACTACATTGTTTACCTTATTTTTCAGACTTTCTATACAAGGTGAAAGAAATATTTGTCGGTCTGTGGAAGGAATACTTTAATGAGAGATCTCCTACAAAAGCAATATGGTATAAAACTATTCAACCAAATATTTCCACTTCTTCATGGGTAGATATATACCATCCACACCATCTGGATGCTTGGCGGTCCACCACTGTACGTTTCACAAGGAGTTTTCTTCCACGTACAACCTCTCTGTGGAATAGTTTACCACCGGCGATTTTTCCGGACCGATACGACCTGGGGACCTTCAAGAAAAGAGCTTACTCCTTTCTAAAGGGCCGGCAACGCACCCGTAATTCTCCTGGTGTTGCGGTTGATCATGGGCGGCGGTAGTCACTTAACATCAGGTGAGCCGCATGCTCGTTTGCCCCCTCTTCTATAAAAAAAAAAAAAAAAAGATAGGGCCAATATGGGCAGGGCCGATATTGTTACAGCTCTAAGACTTCGATCGGGACACATATCAATGAATAGCTTTGTTTTTTTGATGGGAAAAACCGAATCCCCTAACTGTGAAGAATGTGGTCAGTTAGAAGATGTATTACATATTTTGGTGGAGTGTGTTCGAATCGAGGCTGAAAGAGCAAATTTTTGCAATAAATATAATATAAATAGGTTAGATATCGGATTTCGTAACAGTATTCTGGCTTTGCCATTATCTGGGGAAGCCAGAATGCTGTACAAAATGGTCCAAGTTGGACTCAAAAGAAGATAAAGAAAAAAATATGTTAACACAATGGGGGTGACATTCTAATAATTTTATAAAACCCTCTTTAAAAAATAAAAGATTAAAAAAAAGTATTCCCTGAAGTATTTTTAATTTGTATAAAGTTGGATGAAAGTAATTTGTAGAGGCTTGTAATTAGCAATTTTTATCACCATTTTGTAACTTTAGGAAGTCTTCCTAAAAGGAATAAATAAATAAATATAGAAATAAATAATATATACTAATCTATAATTGTTATTACAATATATTGAAATAAATAACTCAACAAAACAATTCTTGTGAGTGTCGAGGGATATGACTCTGGGATCTGCCAGAAAGTTCTTGTAGCTTCCGATAGATGGCGTTATAACTATAATACCGTTAACATACGGTGTAAAGTAATCGGTGCAGAGTCAAAGATTTCGCGGCTAAGAAGCTGCTCCCCAACACCGTCCGTTATGTATTTTGTGCAAGTGTGATTCTTTCCCGGTTGACTGCTTCAAGAACAATCCATAGCAATATATTTTATTCCGTTTCTGTCCGATTTCTATATTTTAAAAACATTATATTTCTTATTACGATCCATTTTATTTTGTACTAACATCATATAAAACTGTTTACTATAATTGGACAGAAATTAAATAACATTTTAAATGTATCATTATGGATTAATCTCGAAGTAGTTAAGTTACACGAATGTAAGTCTATAAAATAAAAAAAACGTCATTGGTCAAAATAAAAGTACGTCAATGTTATCAAATATAGAATGAGAGAAATGTAGATCCTTACTCAGCGTCAGGAAATGGACATCCGTTTTATATCCAACAAAAAAGTAAAATAAAGCTGATGTAAAAATTATCGCAATGTTAGGCACTTTAAAAAAGAGGAAAGTTGTAAAAATAATAAAATTAAAAAGTAAATTGCTATCCGTTGTAGTGGTGTTTGAGAAATACTTTAGTGATATTCCTATTTTGACAACAAATTTATTGAATAGTTCTGCAATAGTCGCCGATTCATTACTCAAACAGAATGTTAATACCTGTTTAAATGAATTAAGCTTTGAAAAAATATTACCATAAGATATTGTTAAAATATTTAGAAACTCATGATGTAAAGAAAACCTCAATTCTATGAGGGTTTCTGATTGCACATTCATCATCATTCATCATCATTACAGCCCCTCACAAGTCCACTGCTGAACATGGACATCCCCCAAGTAATGCCACAAAGCACGGTTCTGAGCCACGTGCATCCATCGACTTCCTGCACATCTTACCAGGTCATCACTCCATCTAGTGGGGGGTCGCCGTACACTACGCCTACCGGTGCGAGGCTGCCACTCGAGAACCTTGCTTCCCCATGGGTTATCGGTTCTTCGAGCTATATGGCTGGGCCATTGCCACTTCAGCTTACTAATCCGTTGAGCTATGTCGGTTACTCTGGTTTTACTATGGATATCCTCATTTCTGAGTCAATCAAGTTGAGAAACTCCGAGCATAGCCCTCTCCATAGCTTGCTGACCAACCTTGAGCTTCCTCATACGGCCAGCAGTGAAGAACCACGTCTCAGATCCGTAAGTCATCACTGACAACACGCACTGGTTGTGCAATCTAGTTTTCAGAGTCTGAGGTATACCTGACGAGAAGACGTGTCGTAATTTCCCGAACGCTGCCCATCCGAGTTGAATCCGTCGATTCACCTCTCGGTCGAAGTTGGACTTACCTAGTCGGACTAATTGTCCCAGGTAAACTACCAGCATAGGTGTGACATGGACATTGAACATGAGCTTTGTTTTGTCCATGTTCATCTTAAGACCTATTCGTTGGGAGACACCATTGAGGTCATTGAGCATAGTGTTTAGGTCCCGTAGTGATGTACTCGCCATTGATATTAATACCGTATCCTTTCCAGTCCAGTAGCTTTAAAACGTCATTGACGTGCAATCAAACGTATTTGATTGCACGTCACCATGTAATTATTTTAAATACCGGTATCGAATCCATTCTTTCTTAATCCAATTTATACGTAGAAGAGCCATGCTGTAATTATATTAGTAGTATAGTTGTAGCGCGAATGGGTCGGCTCGACCGGGGAAGGACCACACTCTCACAGAATAACAGCGTAAAATAGTAGCTTAATGCTGCTGTGTTTCGTATGGTGAGTGTAGAGAACCGGAGACCTTTTAACTGGAAACGAGGTATTCCATCTTACTCCTCACGGTTGACAACGCATCTGCATTTTTATCTGTAATCGAGGATAGATGTAGATGTCTATGGGCCGCAGCAACCAGTTACCGTCAGGTGGGCTGTTTGCTAGTTTGTTACCCTACCCTATATAAAAAAATCCAGTGTATTTTCTGTTTAATGAAACATAACACATTACACAAAACGTAGTATATTAGATCCCGATAATTTTAGACCTATTTCTGTACTTCCAACTCAAATTTAAATTTTTGAAAACATGAAATTTTTGATCCCGATAATTTTAGACCTATTTCTGTACTTCCAACTCTGAGTCAAATTTTTGAAAACAAAATTTTGGATCAATTGTTAGTTTTTTTTTAAATAATTTACCCCATAAAAGTCAATTCGGTTTTACAAGGGAGCGCTGTTGTTAAGCTTATGAAATATATTTTCAAGGCCTGTGAGAATTCACAAGATACCCTAGGAATTTTTTGTGATCTTTCCAAGGCTTTTGGTTAATGAGACATTCAAGGTTCAGATCTCATAGTTAACCGTGGTTTCCATTGATTAAAATTGCATTGAAATTGCTGTTGCATGCTTGATTGGGGATGTAATTTTATTAGTTATAGATCCCAAGCAGATGGTAGCACCTTCATCTTCTCTATTGAATTTAGGATGTTTTTTCATTTCAATAGCGTAGCGATTAATCCTCGGAAGGATTTGGTGCTCTTTAGCAAGGATTTGTTATCTCTCACATCTGATATAGTGACAAGGGTGATCCTGTATGTAATCACAGCCTGCAGAATTCCTGAAACGTTGATACTTCATATCAGCTATATGTTTTTAACGCGGTTTTAATTGACAAGTACATGCTCGCTGTGGCCGGCTTCACGCGTTTACTGTGACCGTAGAACCCTCTTATCAAGCATTCCAAATGGGACAATAACACAATCTGTGGGTTAGGTGTAGCAGTGGACTTTTAAAGCCTGAAATGATGATGAGGAAAATGATAGGTAACAGTATTTATTTATCGTCTGATTGACTGTGTACTCATCTCTCACCCTTAGAATGGTATAAATTGCTTTTAATATTAATAGAGATAGTTGTAATCAATTATTTGTCTAGAACTAAATTTAAACCACAAGTAATGCATGTCTAACCCTAACACATTTCCAAAACAGATCTAGATTTCTTTGATTCTTTGATGATGATGATTGATTTTACTCTCAGATTCTAGGGAATTACGCTCGACATCAATCAAATACACTCCCAGTGTTCTAGAATGCCTTGCGGTTTTCGTAGCTAGTGAGTGATTAATTATAAATTTCACGACTGTTCTTATTAATACACTACCTATTAGTAATTCTGGCTTCTACCCACGGCTCCGAGATGAACATTTAAGTTTTGGCGCGATAGCTTTTATTTCTTCGTACTTAAATGTAGGCCAAATACAAGAGTAATTCAAAGTTAACACAAGTAAATTTATAATGATTTCTTATATTTACGCGAACACTACACATGATTAAAACTACTTTTACGGATTTTATCGCGTTTATTTTTACATTTTATTTTTAATTCCCGACGTTTCGAGATTGGCTATATCTTGAAGCGAGCTTCTATTAGAACATTCTACAAGCCGCCGAAGAAGATTAGTCAGTTCCTACCATCCGTCAAGTGTCATATTCCTCTACAAGATGCAGGAGTGTACAAGCTTGATTGTGAATGTGGTCTCTCTTATATAGGACAAACCAAAAGATCAATTAGGACCCGCGTAAAAGAACATATAGCTGATGTGAAGCATCAACGTTCCGGGAAGTCTGCAGTTTGTGATCATATCCTAGACGGCCCCAACCATTACATCAGATTTGATAGACCACAAATCCTCGCGAAAGAACACCGATTCCTACCAAGGATGATACGTGAGGCTATTGAAATTAAAAAACATCCTAATTTCAATAGAGAAGGAGGCTGGGTACTACCACCTGCTTGGGATCCTATAATCAATAAAATTAAAACTAAACCCAAGCATACCACTGCAAGACCTCAAGACAGAGTTAGTTCATTTTGCATAGATCGGACCATAAACAATAATTAAAAAAGCTGAAGGTACTCCGGGTTTAACAATGACATCGGGACGTCAGTCATCTCAGTCCCCCGTGACCATGGGTGCTGGAAAGCGCCCGAAACGTCGGGAATTAAAAATAAAATGTAAAAATAAACGCGATAAAATCCGTAAAAGTAGTTTTAATCATGTGTAGTGTTCGCGTAAATATAAGAAATCATTATGTTAACCAGTACGGACTGAAAATAGCAAATAAAATACGCCGATTAGAAGATCCACCAAGCGCGCAAGATACATAACAGCTTTAAATTTCTTGAAGAGATGCAGAGATCATAATCTCATTCCTACGTGTGTCAAGATATCCACTAAAAAAGACATTCGAGGAAGCGCTAAGATCTTAAATCAGGCTAGTAAAAAGTTGTTAATAACGGTGATTCAGCAAAAACGTACCGATCTATATTTCATAAACAAAACCATAGACAATTCGTCCAGTGAATTAAAGACAGTTTTATCGACATTTGATTATAAAAATTGCATGGAAACTTTAGACAAACGCGAAACAACTAAATACAATGAATGCAAAAATAAACATATTGATAAATACCATAAATTAACAACTAAATCAAATGTCCAACATACGAAATCGTTGACCACAGACACGAATCATAAACAACGCGCTGTCTACAACTTATCAAAACAAACACTGGACGACGCCACAATAAAAGTTTTAGAAAAAGGTATTAATTTCGCAATTACACCGCGAAAAATACCGTATGAGGACATTATCTGTAGTGTTGAGGACTGTCTGTATAAAAATAATATTGGTAATGAAGATTTAGAGGCCATACGTCAAGACATCTCGTCTATGTTACGTCGAAGTTCAGCGCCGAAATTAAATCTCCCCAAAAATGAATTTAACGCGTTGAAAAACTTACGCAACAGACCAGAGCTTACGATTCCCCGCGCAGATGAAGGTAATTCTACGGTTATAATGGATACGTCAGATTACAATTTTAAAATACAACAACTTTTGTCGGATGAAACTACTTATCGAAAGGTCAAAACAGACCCTACAACTAATACGCTTAAAACAACTAGCGATCTAATTAAGAAATACTCCGAAAAATTGAATCTGGACGTTAATTCGATAATACCTTCATGTGCCAAACCACCGAAGTTGTATGGGTTACCAAAGATACACAAACCGAATGCTCCTTTACGTCCAATAGTGAGTCAGATTGATTCGCCAACTTACAGATTGGCTCAATACTTAGCTAAAATATTATCACCACTCAGAGGACACACAAGAGCACACACTAAGGATTCATACCATTTTGTCAGTGAGATAAAAGACCTACATCTTACTGACAATGAAACCATGGTCAGTTTTGATGTTCAGTCTCTATTTACATCCCTACCTGTTGAAGACTGCATCTCAATTATAACTAGGAAACTAGAGGAAAATAACATGCCAGCAGAATATGCAGTATTACTAAGACATTGCCTTACATCTGGCTATCTATTGTGGAAGGAAGAGTTTTACAAGCAAGTAGATGGTGTGGCGATGGGCTCACCTGTATCTCCCATTGTCGCCGATATATTCATGGAAGACTTTGAGGAGAAAGCCCTCCTTACTGCACCTGTTACACCAAGGATCTACAAGCGGTACGTAGACGATACTTTCACAATTTTACCATCAGACAAAGTAACTGCATTTTTAGAACATCTTAATTCCATAAACTCTAAAATTCAATTTACTATGGAGTTAGAGGCAAATAATTCCTTACCTTTCCTAGATGTGTTAGTCATCAGAAATCCTAATAACACCATTGGTCACACTGTGTATAGGAAAAAGACCCATACAAACCGATATTTAAACGGTGAATCTCACCACCATCCTTCACAGTTAGCTACCGTGGGCAAATCTTTGTTACAGAGAGCACGAGGGATCTGTGACAGCAAACACCTGGCCGCCGAGCTTCAGCACGTCAAGCAAGTTCTGCACGACAACAAGCTTCGGGTCCCGCGCCTACGTCACAGTGACCGAGTGAAGCCAGCCACAGTCGAGCGTGTGCCTACTGTACTACCATATGTCAGAGGTGTCACAGACAAGATTGGCTATATCTTGAAGCGAGCTTCTATTAGAACATTCTACAAGCCGCCGAAGAAGATAAGTCAGTTCCTACCATCCGTCAAGTGTCATATTCCTCTACAAGATGCAGGAGTGTACAAGCTTGATTGTGAATGTGGTCTCTCTTATATAGGACAAACCAAAAGATCAATTAGGACCCGCGTAAAAGAACATATAGCTGATGTGAAGCATCAACGTTCCGGGAAGTCTGCAGTTTGTGATCATATCCTAGACGGCCCCAACCATTACATCAGATTTGATAGACCACAAATCCTCGCGAAAGAACACCGATTCCTACCAAGGATGATACGTGAGGCTATCGAAATTAAAAAACATCCTAATTTCAATAGAGAAGGAGGCTGGGTACTACCACCTGCTTGGGATCCTATAATCAATAAAATTAAAACTAAACCCAAGCATACCACTGCAAGACCTCAAGACAGAGTTAGTTCATTTTGCATAGATCGGACCATAAACAATAATTAAAAAAGCTGAAGGTACTCCGGGTTTAACAATGACATCGGGACGTCAGTCATCTCAGTCCCCCGTGACCATGGGTGCTGGAAAGCGCCCGAAACGTCGGGAATTAAAAATAAAATGTAAAAATAAACGCGATAAAATCCGTAAAAGTAGTTTTAATCATGTGTAGTGTTCGCGTAAATATAAGAAATCATTATGTTAACCAGTACGGACTGAAAATAGCAAATAAAATACGCCGATTAGAAGATCTAAAGACCAAGCGCGCAAGATACATAACAGCTTTAAATTTCTTGAAGAGATGCAGAGATCATAATCTCATTCCTACGTGTGTCAAGATATCCACTAAAAAAGACATTCGAGGAAGCGCTAAGATCTTAAATCAGGCTAGTAAAAAGTTGTTAATAACGGTGATTCAGCAAAAACGTACCGATCTATATTTCATAAACAAAACCATAGACAATTCGTCCAGTGAATTAAAGACAGTTTTATCGACATTTGATTATAAAAATTGCATGGAAACTTTAGACAAACGCGAAACAACTAAATACAATGAATGCAAAAATAAACATATTGATAAATACCATAAATTAACAACTAAATCAAATGTCCAACATACGAAATCGTTGACCACAGACACGAATCATAAACAACGCGCTGTCTACAACTTATCAAAACAAACACTGGACGACGCCACAATAAAAGTTTTAGAAAAAGGTATTAATTTCGCAATTACACCGCGAAAAATACCGTATGAGGACATTATCTGTAGTGTTGAGGACTGTCTGTATAAAAATAATATTGGTAATGAAGATTTAGAGGCCATACGTCAAGACATCTCGTCTATGTTACGTCGAAGTTCAGCGCCGAAATTAAATCTCCCCAAAAATGAATTTAACGCGTTGAAAAACTTACGCAACAGACCAGAGCTTACGATTCTCCGCGCAGATGAAGGTAATTCTACGGTTATAATGGATACGTCAGATTACAATTTTAAAATACAACAACTTTTGTCGGATGAAACTACTTATCGAAAGGTCAAAACAGACCCTACAACTAATACGCTTAAAACAACTAGCGATCTAATTAAGAAATACTCCGAAAAATTGAATCTGGACGTTAATTCGATAATACCTTCATGTGCCAAACCACCGAAGTTGTATGGGTTACCAAAGATACACAAACCGAATGCTCCTTTACGTCCAATAGTGAGTCAGATTGATTCGCCAACTTACAGATTGGCTCAATACTTAGCTAAAATATTATCACCACTCAGAGGACACACAAGAGCACACACTAAGGATTCATACCATTTTGTCAGTGAGATAAAAGACCTACATCTTACTGACAATGAAACCATGGTCAGTTTTGATGTTCAGTCTCTATTTACATCCCTACCTGTTGAAGACTGCATCTCAATTATAACTAGGAAACTAGAGGAAAATAACATGCCAGCAGAATATGCAGTATTACTAAGACATTGCCTTACATCTGGCTATCTATTGTGGAAGGAAGAGTTTTACAAGCAAGTAGATGGTGTGGCGATGGGCTCACCTGTATCTCCCATTGTCGCCGATATATTCATGGAAGACTTTGAGGAGAAAGCCCTCCTTACTGCACCTGTTACACCAAGGATCTACAAGCGGTACGTAGACGATACTTTCACAATTTTACCATCAGACAAAGTAACTGCATTTTTAGAACATCTTAATTCCATAAACTCTAAAATTCAATTTACTATGGAGTTAGAGGCAAATAATTCCTTACCTTTCCTAGATGTGTTAGTCATCAGAAATCCTAATAACACCATTGGTCACACTGTGTATAGGAAAAAGACCCATACAAACCGATATTTAAACGGTGAATCTCACCACCATCCTTCACAGTTAGCTACCGTGGGCAAATCTTTGTTACAGAGAGCACGAGGGATCTGTGACAGCAAACACCTGGCCGCCGAGCTTCAGCACGTCAAGCAAGTTCTGCACGACAACAAGCTTCGGGTCCCGCGCCTACGTCACAGTGACCGAGTGAAGCCAGCCACAGTCGAGCGTGTGCCTGCTGTACTACCATATGTCAGAGGTGTCACAGACAAGATTGGCTATATCTTGAAGCGAGCTTCTATTAGAACATTCTACAAGCCGCCGAAGAAGATTAGTCAGTTCCTACCATCCGTCAAGTGTCATATTCCTCTACAAGATGCAGGAGTGTACAAGCTTGATTGTGAATGTGGTCTCTCTTATATAGGACAAACCAAAAGATCAATTAGGACCCGCGTAAAAGAACATATAGCTGATGTGAAGCATCAACGTTCCGGGAAGTCTGCAGTTTGTGATCATATCCTAGACGGCCCCAACCATTACATCAGATTTGATAGACCACAAATCCTCGCGAAAGAACACCGATTCCTACCAAGGATGATACGTGAGGCTATTGAAATTAAAAAACATCCTAATTTCAATAGAGAAGGAGGCTGGGTACTACCACCTGCTTGGGATCCTATAATCAATAAAATTAAAACTAAACCCAAGCATACCACTGCAAGACCTCAAGACAGAGTTAGTTCATTTTGCATAGATCGGACCATAAACAATAATTAAAAAAGCTGAAGGTACTCCGGGTTTAACAATGACATCGGGACGTCAGTCATCTCAGTCCCCCGTGACCATGGGTGCTGGAAAGCGCCCGAAACGTCGGGAATTAAAAATAAAATGTAAAAATAAACGCGATAAAATCCGTAAAAGTAGTTTTAATCATGTGTAGTGTTCGCGTAAATATAAGAAATCATTATGTTAACCAGTACGGACTGAAAATAGCAAATAAAATACGCCGATTAGAAGATCTAAAGACCAAGCGCGCAAGATACATAACAGCTTTAAATTTCTTGAAGAGATGCAGAGATCATAATCTCATTCCTACGTGTGTCAAGATATCCACTAAAAAAGACATTCGAGGAAGCGCTAAGATCTTAAATCAGGCTAGTAAAAAGTTGTTAATAACGGTGATTCAGCAAAAACGTACCGATCTATATTTCATAAACAAAACCATAGACAATTCGTCCAGTGAATTAAAGACAGTTTTATCGACATTTGATTATAAAAATTGCATGGAAACTTTAGACAAACGCGAAACAACTAAATACAATGAATGCAAAAATAAACATATTCATAAATACCATAAATTAACAACTAAATCAAATGTCCAACATACGAAATCGTTGACCACAGACACGAATCATAAACAACGCGCTGTCTACAACTTATCAAAACAAACACTGGACGACGCCACAATAAAAGTTTTAGAAAAAGGTATTAATTTCGCAATTACACCGCGAAAAATACCGTATGAGGACATTATCTGTAGTGTTGAGGACTGTCTGTATAAAAATAATATTGGTAATGAAGATTTAGAGGCCATACGTCAAGACATCTCGTCTATGTTACGTCGAAGTTCAGCGCCGAAATTAAATCTCCCCAAAAATGAATTTAACGCGTTGAAAAACTTACGCAACAGACCAGAGCTTACGATTCTCCGCGCAGATGAAGGTAATTCTACGGTTATAATGGATACGTCAGATTACAATTTTAAAATACAACAACTTTTGTCGGATGAAACTACTTATCGAAAGGTCAAAACAGACCCTACAACTAATACGCTTAAAACAACTAGCGATCTAATTAAGAAATACTCCGAAAAATTGAATCTGGACGTTAATTCGATAATACCTTCATGTGCCAAACCACCGAAGTTGTATGGGTTACCAAAGATACACAAACCGAATGCTCCTTTACGTCCAATAGTGAGTCAGATTGATTCGCCAACTTACAGATTGGCTCAATACTTAGCTAAAATATTATCACCACTCAGAGGACACACAAGAGCACACACTAAGGATTCATACCATTTTGTCAGTGAGATAAAAGACCTACATCTTACTGACAATGAAACCATGGTCAGTTTTGATGTTCAGTCTCTATTTACATCCCTCCTACCTGTTGAAGACTGCATCTCAATTATAAACTAGGAAACTAGAGGAAAATAACATGCCAGCAGAATATGCAGTATTACTAAGACATTGCCTTACATCTGGCTATCTATTGTGAAGGAAGAGTTTTACAAGCAAGTAGATGGTGTGGCGATGGGCTCACCTGTATCTCCATTGTCGCGATATATTCATGGAAGACTTTGAGGAGAAAGCCCTCCTTACTGCACCTGTTACACCAAGGATCTACAAGCGGTACGTAGACGATACTTTCACAATTTTACCATCAGACAAAGTAACTGCATTTTAGAACATCTTAATTCCATAAACTCTAAAATTCAATTTACTATGGAGTTAGAGGCAAATAATTCCTTACCTTTCCTAGATGTGTTAGTCATCAGAAATCCTAATAACACCATTGGTCACACTGTGTATAGGAAAAAGACCCATACAAACAGATATTTAAACGGTGAATCTCACCACCATCCTTCACAGTTAGCTACCGTGGGCAAATCTTTGTTACAGAGAGCACGATGGATCTGTGACAGCAAACACCTGGCCGCCGAGCTTCAGCACGTCAAGCAAGTTCTGCACGACAACAAGCTTCGGGTCCCGCGCCTACGTCACAGTGACCGAGTGAAGCCAGCCACAGTCGAGCGTGTGCCTGCTGTACTACCATATGTCAGAGGTGTCACAGACAAGATTGGCTATATCTTGAAGCGAGCTTCTATTAGAACATTCTACAAGCCGCCGAAGAAGATTAGTCAGTTCCTACCATCCGTCAAGTGTCATATTCCTCTACAAGATGCAGGAGTGTACAAGCTTGATTGTGAATGTGGTCTCTCTTATATAGGACAAACCAAAAGATCAATTAGGACCCGCGTAAAAGAACATATAGCTGATGTGAAGCATCAACGTTCCGGGAAGTCTGCAGTTTGTGATCATATCCTAGACGGCCCCAACCATTACATCAGATTTGATAGACCACAAATCCTCGCGAAAGAACACCGATTCCTACCAAGGATGATACGTGAGGCTATTGAAATTAAAAAACATCCTAATTTCAATAGAGAAGGAGGCTGGGTACTACCACCTGCTTGGGATCCTATAATCAATAAAATTAAAACTAAACCCAAGCATACCACTGCAAGACCTCAAGACAGAGTTAGTTCATTTTGCATAGATCGGACCATAAACAATAATTAAAAAAGCTGAAGGTACTCCGGGTTTAACAATGACATCGGGACGTCAGTCATCTCAGTCCCCCGTGACCATGGGTGCTGGAAAGCGCCCGAAACGTCGGGAATTAAAAATAAGATGTAAAAATAAACGCGATAAAATCCGTAAAAGTAGTTTTAATCATGTGTAGTGTTCGCGTAAATATAAGAAATCATTATGTTAACCAGTACGGACTGAAAATAGCAAATAAAATACGCCGATTAGAAGATCTAAAGACCAAGCGCGCAAGATACATAACAGCTTTAAATTTCTTGAAGAGATGCAGAGATCATAATCTCATTCCTACGTGTGTCAAGATATCCACTAAAAAAGACATTCGAGGAAGCGTTAAGATCTTAAATCAGGCTAGTAAAAAGTTGTTAATAACGGTGATTCAGCAAAAACGTACCGATCTATATTTCATAAACAAAACCATAGACAATTCGTCCAGTGAATTAAAGACAGTTTTATCGACATTTGATTATAAAAATTGCATGGAAACTTTAGACAAACGCGAAACAACTAAATACAATGAATGCAAAAATAAACATATTGATAAATACCATAAATTAACAACTAAATCAAATGTCCAACATACGAAATCGTTGACCACAGACACGAATCATAAACAACGCGCTGTCTACAACTTATCAAAACAAACACTGGACGACGCCACAATAAAAGTTTTAGAAAAAGGTATTAATTTCGCAATTACACCGCGAAAAATACCGTATGAGGACATTATCTGTAGTGTTGAGGACTGTCTGTATAAAAATAATATTGGTAATGAAGATTTAGAGGCCATACGTCAAGACATCTCGTCTATGTTACGTCGAAGTTCAGCGCCGAAATTAAATCTCCCCAAAAATGAATTTAACGCGTTGAAAAACTTACGCAACAGACCAGAGCTTACGATTCTCCGCGCAGATGAAGGTAATTCTACGGTTATAATGGATACGTCAGATTACAATTTTAAAATACAACAACTTTTGTCGGATGAAACTACTTATCGAAAGGTCAAAACAGACCCTACAACTAATACGCTTAAAACAACTAGCGATCTAATTAAGAAATACTCCGAAAAATTGAATCTGGACGTTAATTCGATAATACCTTCATGTGCCAAACCACCGAAGTTGTATGGGTTACCAAAGATACACAAACCGAATGCTCCTTTACGTCCAATAGTGAGTCAGATTGATTCGCCAACTTACAGATTGGCTCAATACTTAGCTAAAATATTATCACCACTCAGAGGACACACAAGAGCACACACTAAGGATTCATACCATTTTGTCAGTGAGATAAAAGACCTACATCTTACTGACAATGAAACCATGGTCAGTTTTGATGTTCAGTCTCTATTTACATCCCTACCTGTTGAAGACTGCATCTCAATTATAACTAGGAAACTAGAGGAAAATAACATGCCAGCAGAATATGCAGTATTACTAAGACATTGCCTTACATCTGGCTATCTATTGTGGAAGGAAGAGTTTTACAAGCAAGTAGATGGTGTGGCGATGGGCTCACCTGTATCTCCCATTGTCGCCGATATATTCATGGAAGACTTTGAGGAGAAAGCCCTCCTTACTGCACCTGTTACACCAAGGATCTACAAGCGGTACGTAGACGATACTTTCACAATTTTACCATCAGACAAAGTAACTGCATTTTTAGAACATCTTAATTCCATAAACTCTAAAATTCAATTTACTATGGAGTTAGAGGCAAATAATTCCTTACCTTTCCTAGATGTGTTAGTCATCAGAAATCCTAATAACACCATTGGTCACACTGTGTATAGGAAAAAGACCCATACAAACAGATATTTAAACGGTGAATCTCACCACCATCCTTCACAGTTAGCTACCGTGGGCAAATCTTTGTTACAGAGAGCACGAGGGATCTGTGACAGCAAACACCTGGCCGCCGAGCTTCAGCACGTCAAGCAAGTTCTGCACGACAACAAGCTTCGGGTCCCGCGCCTACGTCACAGTGACCGAGTGAAGCCAGCCACAGTCGAGCGTGTGCCTGCTGTACTACCATATGTCAGAGGTGTCACAGACAAGATTGGCTATATCTTGAAGCGAGCTTCTATTAGAACATTCTACAAGCCGCCGAAGAAGATTAGTCAGTTCCTACCATCCGTCAAGTGTCATATTCCTCTACAAGATGCAGGAGTGTACAAGCTTGATTGTGAATGTGGTCTCTCTTATATAGGACAAACCAAAAGATCAATTAGGACCCGCGTAAAAGAACATATAGCTGATGTGAAGCATCAACGTTCCGGGAAGTCTGCAGTTTGTGATCATATCCTAGACGGCCCCAACCATTACATCAGATTTGATAGACCACAAATCCTCGCGAAAGAACACCGATTCCTACCAAGGATGATACGTGAGGCTATTGAAATTAAAAAACATCCTAATTTCAATAGAGAAGGAGGCTGGGTACTACCACCTGCTTGGGATCCTATAATCAATAAAATTAAAACTAAACCCAAGCATACCACTGCAAGACCTCAAGACAGAGTTAGTTCATTTTGCATAGATCGGACCATAAACAATAATTAAAAAAGCTGAAGGTACTCCGGGTTTAACAATGACATCGGGACGTCAGTCATCTCAGTCCCCCGTGACCATGGGTGCTGGAAAGCGCCCGAAACGTCGGGAATTAAAAATAAAATGTAAAAATAAACGCGATAAAATCCGTAAAAGTAGTTTTAATCATGTGTAGTGTTCGCGTAAATATAAGAAATCATTATGTTAACCAGTACGGACTGAAAATAGCAAATAAAATACGCCGATTAGAAGATCTAAAGACCAAGCGCGCAAGATACATAACAGCTTTAAATTTCTTGAAGAGATGCAGAGATCATAATCTCATTCCTACGTGTGTCAAGATATCCACTAAAAAAGACATTCGAGGAAGCGCTAAGATCTTAAATCAGGCTAGTAAAAAGTTGTTAATAACGGTGATTCAGCAAAAACGTACCGATCTATATTTCATAAACAAAACCATAGACAATTCGTCCAGTGAATTAAAGACAGTTTTATCGACATTTGATTATAAAAATTGCATGGAAACTTTAGACAAACGCGAAACAACTAAATACAATGAATGCAAAAATAAACATATTGATAAATACCATAAATTAACAACTAAATCAAATGTCCAACATACGAAATCGTTGACCACAGACACGAATCATAAACAACGCGCTGTCTACAACTTATCAAAACAAACACTGGACGACGCCACAATAAAAGTTTTAGAAAAAGGTATTAATTTCGCAATTACACCGCGAAAAATACCGTATGAGGACATTATCTGTAGTGTTGAGGACTGTCTGTATAAAAATAATATTGGTAATGAAGATTTAGAGGCCATACGTCAAGACATCTCGTCTATGTTACGTCGAAGTTCAGCGCCGAAATTAAATCTCCCCAAAAATGAATTTAACGCGTTGAAAAACTTACGCAACAGACCAGAGCTTACGATTCTCCGCGCAGATGAAGGTAATTCTACGGTTATAATGGATACGTCAGATTACAATTTTAAAATACAACAACTTTTGTCGGATGAAACTACTTATCGAAAGGTCAAAACAGACCCTACAACTAATACGCTTAAAACAACTAGCGATCTAATTAAGAAATACTCCGAAAAATTGAATCTGGACGTTAATTCGATAATACCTTCATGTGCCAAACCACCGAAGTTGTATGGGTTACCAAAGATACACAAACCGAATGCTCCTTTACGTCCAATAGTGAGTCAGATTGATTCGCCAACTTACAGATTGGCTCAATACTTAGCTAAAATATTATCACCACTCAGAGGACACACAAGAGCACACACTAAGGATTCATACCATTTTGTCAGTGAGATAAAAGACCTACATCTTACTGACAATGAAACCATGGTCAGTTTTGATGTTCAGTCTCTATTTACATCCCTACCTGTTGAAGACTGCATCTCAATTATAACTAGGAAACTAGAGGAAAATAACATGCCAGCAGAATATGCAGTATTACTAAGACATTGCCTTACATCTGGCTATCTATTGTGGAAGGAAGAGTTTTACAAGCAAGTAGATGGTGTGGCGATGGGCTCACCTGTATCTCCCATTGTCGCCGATATATTCATGGAAGACTTTGAGGAGAAAGCCCTCCTTACTGCACCTGTTACACCAAGGATCTACAAGCGGTACGTAGACGATACTTTCACAATTTTACCATCAGACAAAGTAACTGCATTTTTAGAACATCTTAATTCCATAAACTCTAAAATTCAATTTACTATGGAGTTAGAGGCAAATAATTCCTTACCTTTCCTAGATGTGTTAGTCATCAGAAATCCTAATAACACCATTGGTCACACTGTGTATAGGAAAAAGACCCATACAAACCGATATTTAAACGGTGAATCTCACCACCATCCTTCACAGTTAGCTACCGTGGGCAAATCTTTGTTACAGAGAGCACGAGGGATCTGTGACAGCAAACACCTGGCCGCCGAGCTTCAGCACGTCAAGCAAGTTCTGCACGACAACAAGCTTCGGGTCCCGCGCCTACGTCACAGTGACCGAGTGAAGCCAGCCACAGTCGAGCGTGTGCCTGCTGTACTACCATATGTCAGAGGTGTCACAGACAAGATTGGCTATATCTTGAAGCGAGCTTCTATTAGAACATTCTACAAGCCGCCGAAGAAGATTAGTCAGTTCCTACCATCCGTCAAGTGTCATATTCCTCTACAAGATGCAGGAGTGTACAAGCTTGATTGTGAATGTGGTCTCTCTTATATAGGACAAACCAAAAGATCAATTAGGACCCGCGTAAAAGAACATATAGCTGATGTGAAGCATCAACGTTCCGGGAAGTCTGCAGTTTGTGATCATATCCTAGACGGCCCCAACCATTACATCAGATTTGATAGACCACAAATCCTCGCGAAAGAACACCGATTCCTACCAAGGATGATACGTGAGGCTATTGAAATTAAAAAACATCCTAATTTCAATAGAGAAGGAGGCTGGGTACTACCACCTGCTTGGGATCCTATAATCAATAAAATTAAAACTAAACCCAAGCATACCACTGCAAGACCTCAAGACAGAGTTAGTTCATTTTGCATAGATCGGACCATAAACAATAATTAAAAAAGCTGAAGGTACTCCGGGTTTAACAATGACATCGGGACGTCAGTCATCTCAGTCCCCCGTGACCATGGGTGCTGGAAAGCGCCCGAAACGTCGGGAATTAAAAATAAAATGTAAAAATAAACGCGATAAAATCCGTAAAAGTAGTTTTAATCATGTGTAGTGTTCGCGTAAATATAAGAAATCATTATGTTAACCAGTACGGACTGAAAATAGCAAATAAAATACGCCGATTAGAAGATCTAAAGACCAAGCGCGCAAGATACATAACAGCTTTAAATTTCTTGAAGAGATGCAGAGATCATAATCTCATTCCTACGTGTGTCAAGATATCCACTAAAAAAGACATTCGAGGAAGCGCTAAGATCTTAAATCAGGCTAGTAAAAAGTTGTTAATAACGGTGATTCAGCAAAAACGTACCGATCTATATTTCATAAACAAAACCATAGACAATTCGTCCAGTGAATTAAAGACAGTTTTATCGACATTTGATTATAAAAATTGCATGGAAACTTTAGACAAACGCGAAACAACTAAATACAATGAATGCAAAAATAAACATATTCATAAATACCATAAATTAACAACTAAATCAAATGTCCAACATACGAAATCGTTGACCACAGACACGAATCATAAACAACGCGCTGTCTACAACTTATCAAAACAAACACTGGACGACGCCACAATAAAAGTTTTAGAAAAAGGTATTAATTTCGCAATTACACCGCGAAAAATACCGTATGAGGACATTATCTGTAGTGTTGAGGACTGTCTGTATAAAAATAATATTGGTAATGAAGATTTAGAGGCCATACGTCAAGACATCTCGTCTATGTTACGTCGAAGTTCAGCGCCGAAATTAAATCTCCCCAAAAATGAATTTAACGCGTTGAAAAACTTACGCAACAGACCAGAGCTTACGATTCTCCGCGCAGATGAAGGTAATTCTACGGTTATAATGGATACGTCAGATTACAATTTTAAAATACAACAACTTTTGTCGGATGAAACTACTTATCGAAAGGTCAAAACAGACCCTACAACTAATACGCTTAAAACAACTAGCGATCTAATTAAGAAATACTCCGAAAAATTGAATCTGGACGTTAATTCGATAATACCTTCATGTGCCAAACCACCGAAGTTGTATGGGTTACCAAAGATACACAAACCGAATGCTCCTTTACGTCCAATAGTGAGTCAGATTGATTCGCCAACTTACAGATTGGCTCAATACTTAGCTAAAATATTATCACCACTCAGAGGACACACAAGAGCACACACTAAGGATTCATACCATTTTGTCAGTGAGATAAAAGACCTACATCTTACTGACAATGAAACCATGGTCAGTTTTGATGTTCAGTCTCTATTTACATCCCTACCTGTTGAAGACTGCATCTCAATTATAACTAGGAAACTAGAGGAAAATAACATGCCAGCAGAATATGCAGTATTACTAAGACATTGCCTTACATCTGGCTATCTATTGTGGAAGGAAGAGTTTTACAAGCAAGTAGATGGTGTGGCGATGGGCTCACCTGTATCTCCCATTGTCGCCGATATATTCATGGAAGACTTTGAGGAGAAAGCCCTCCTTACTGCACCTGTTACACCAAGGATCTACAAGCGGTACGTAGACGATACTTTCACAATTTTACCATCAGACAAAGTAACTGCATTTTTAGAACATCTTAATTCCATAAACTCTAAAATTCAATTTACTATGGAGTTAGAGGCAAATAATTCCTTACCTTTCCTAGATGTGTTAGTCATCAGAAATCCTAATAACACCATTGGTCACACTGTGTATAGGAAAAAGACCCATACAAACAGATATTTAAACGGTGAATCTCACCACCATCCTTCACAGTTAGCTACCGTGGGCAAATCTTTGTTACAGAGAGCACGAGGGATCTGTGACAGCAAACACCTGGCCGCCGAGCTTCAGCACGTCAAGCAAGTTCTGCACGACAACAAGCTTCGGGTCCCGCGCCTACGTCACAGTGACCGAGTGAAGCCAGCCACAGTCGAGCGTGTGCCTGCTGTACTACCATATGTCAGAGGTGTCACAGACAAGATTGGCTATATCTTGAAGCGAGCTTCTATTAGAACATTCTACAAGCCGCCGAAGAAGATTAGTCAGTTCCTACCATCCGTCAAGTGTCATATTCCTCTACAAGATGCAGGAGTGTACAAGCTTGATTGTGAATGTGGTCTCTCTTATATAGGACAAACCAAAAGATCAATTAGGACCCGCGTAAAAGAACATATAGCTGATGTGAAGCATCAACGTTCCGGGAAGTCTGCAGTTTGTGATCATATCCTAGACGGCCCCAACCATTACATCAGATTTGATAGACCACAAATCCTCGCGAAAGAACACCGATTCCTACCAAGGATGATACGTGAGGCTATTGAAATTAAAAAACATCCTAATTTCAATAGAGAAGGAGGCTGGGTACTACCACCTGCTTGGGATCCTATAATCAATAAAATTAAAACTAAACCCAAGCATACCACTGCAAGACCTCAAGACAGAGTTAGTTCATTTTGCATAGATCGGACCATAAACAATAATTAAAAAAGCTGAAGGTACTCCGGGTTTAACAATGACATCGGGACGTCAGTCATCTCAGTCCCCCGTGACCATGGGTGCTGGAAAGCGCCCGAAACGTCGGGAATTAAAAATAAAATGTAAAAATAAACGCGATAAAATCCGTAAAAGTAGTTTTAATCATGTGTAGTGTTCGCGTAAATATAAGAAATCATTATGTTAACCAGTACGGACTGAAAATAGCAAATAAAATACGCCGATTAGAAGATCTAAAGACCAAGCGCGCAAGATACATAACAGCTTTAAATTTCTTGAAGAGATGCAGAGATCATAATCTCATTCCTACGTGTGTCAAGATATCCACTAAAAAAGACATTCGAGGAAGCGCTAAGATCTTAAATCAGGCTAGTAAAAAGTTGTTAATAACGGTGATTCAGCAAAAACGTACCGATCTATATTTCATAAACAAAACCATAGACAATTCGTCCAGTGAATTAAAGACAGTTTTATCGACATTTGATTATAAAAATTGCATGGAAACTTTAGACAAACGCGAAACAACTAAATACAATGAATGCAAAAATAAACATATTGATAAATACCATAAATTAACAACTAAATCAAATGTCCAACATACGAAATCGTTGACCACAGACACGAATCATAAACAACGCGCTGTCTACAACTTATCAAAACAAACACTGGACGACGCCACAATAAAAGTTTTAGAAAAAGGTATTAATTTCGCAATTACACCGCGAAAAATACCGTATGAGGACATTATCTGTAGTGTTGAGGACTGTCTGTATAAAAATAATATTGGTAATGAAGATTTAGAGGCCATACGTCAAGACATCTCGTCTATGTTACGTCGAAGTTCAGCGCCGAAATTAAATCTCCCCAAAAATGAATTTAACGCGTTGAAAAACTTACGCAACAGACCAGAGCTTACGATTCTCCGCGCAGATGAAGGTAATTCTACGGTTATAATGGATACGTCAGATTACAATTTTAAAATACAACAACTTTTGTCGGATGAAACTACTTATCGAAAGGTCAAAACAGACCCTACAACTAATACGCTTAAAACAACTAGCGATCTAATTAAGAAATACTCCGAAAAATTGAATCTGGACGTTAATTCGATAATACCTTCATGTGCCAAACCACCGAAGTTGTATGGGTTACCAAAGATACACAAACCGAATGCTCCTTTACGTCCAATAGTGAGTCAGATTGATTCGCCAACTTACAGATTGGCTCAATACTTAGCTAAAATATTATCACCACTCAGAGGACACACAAGAGCACACACTAAGGATTCATACCATTTTGTCAGTGAGATAAAAGACCTACATCTTACTGACAATGAAACCATGGTCAGTTTTGATGTTCAGTCTCTATTTACATCCCTACCTGTTGAAGACTGCATCTCAATTATAACTAGGAAACTAGAGGAAAATAACATGCCAGCAGAATATGCAGTATTACTAAGACATTGCCTTACATCTGGCTATCTATTGTGGAAGGAAGAGTTTTACAAGCAAGTAGATGGTGTGGCGATGGGCTCACCTGTATCTCCCATTGTCGCCGATATATTCATGGAAGACTTTGAGGAGAAAGCCCTCCTTACTGCACCTGTTACACCAAGGATCTACAAGCGGTACGTAGACGATACTTTCACAATTTTACCATCAGACAAAGTAACTGCATTTTTAGAACATCTTAATTCCATAAACTCTAAAATTCAATTTACTATGGAGTTAGAGGCAAATAATTCCTTACCTTTCCTAGATGTGTTAGTCATCAGAAATCCTAATAACACCATTGGTCACACTGTGTATAGGAAAAAGACCCATACAAACCGATATTTAAACGGTGAATCTCACCACCATCCTTCACAGTTAGCTACCGTGGGCAAATCTTTGTTACAGAGAGCACGAGGGATCTGTGACAGCAAACACCTGGCCGCCGAGCTTCAGCACGTCAAGCAAGTTCTGCACGACAACAAGCTTCGGGTCCCGCGCCTACGTCACAGTGACCGAGTGAAGCCAGCCACAGTCGAGCGTGTGCCTGCTGTACTACCATATGTCAGAGGTGTCACAGACAAGATTGGCTATATCTTGAAGCGAGCTTCTATTAGAACATTCTACAAGCCGCCGAAGAAGATTAGTCAGTTCCTACCATCCGTCAAGTGTCATATTCCTCTACAAGATGCAGGAGTGTACAAGCTTGATTGTGAATGTGGTCTCTCTTATATAGGACAAACCAAAAGATCAATTAGGACCCGCGTAAAAGAACATATAGCTGATGTGAAGCATCAACGTTCCGGGAAGTCTGCAGTTTGTGATCATATCCTAGACGGCCCCAACCATTACATCAGATTTGATAGACCACAAATCCTCGCGAAAGAACACCGATTCCTACCAAGGATGATACGTGAGGCTATTGAAATTAAAAAACATCCTAATTTCAATAGAGAAGGAGGCTGGGTACTACCACCTGCTTGGGATCCTATAATCAATAAAATTAAAACTAAACCCAAGCATACCACTGCAAGACCTCAAGACAGAGTTAGTTCATTTTGCATAGATCGGACCATAAACAATAATTAAAAAAGCTGAAGGTACTCCGGGTTTAACAATGACATCGGGACGTCAGTCATCTCAGTCCCCCGTGACCATGGGTGCTGGAAAGCGCCCGAAACGTCGGGAATTAAAAATAAAATGTAAAAATAAACGCGATAAAATCCGTAAAAGTAGTTTTAATCATGTGTAGTGTTCGCGTAAATATAAGAAATCATTATGTTAACCAGTACGGACTGAAAATAGCAAATAAAATACGCCGATTAGAAGATCTAAAGACCAAGCGCGCAAGATACATAACAGCTTTAAATTTCTTGAAGAGATGCAGAGATCATAATCTCATTCCTACGTGTGTCAAGATATCCACTAAAAAAGACATTCGAGGAAGCGCTAAGATCTTAAATCAGGCTAGTAAAAAGTTGTTAATAACGGTGATTCAGCAAAAACGTACCGATCTATATTTCATAAACAAAACCATAGACAATTCGTCCAGTGAATTAAAGACAGTTTTATCGACATTTGATTATAAAAATTGCATGGAAACTTTAGACAAACGCGAAACAACTAAATACAATGAATGCAAAAATAAACATATTCATAAATACCATAAATTAACAACTAAATCAAATGTCCAACATACGAAATCGTTGACCACAGACACGAATCATAAACAACGCGCTGTCTACAACTTATCAAAACAAACACTGGACGACGCCACAATAAAAGTTTTAGAAAAAGGTATTAATTTCGCAATTACACCGCGAAAAATACCGTATGAGGACATTATCTGTAGTGTTGAGGACTGTCTGTATAAAAATAATATTGGTAATGAAGATTTAGAGGCCATACGTCAAGACATCTCGTCTATGTTACGTCGAAGTTCAGCGCCGAAATTAAATCTCCCCAAAAATGAATTTAACGCGTTGAAAAACTTACGCAACAGACCAGAGCTTACGATTCTCCGCGCAGATGAAGGTAATTCTACGGTTATAATGGATACGTCAGATTACAATTTTAAAATACAACAACTTTTGTCGGATGAAACTACTTATCGAAAGGTCAAAACAGACCCTACAACTAATACGCTTAAAACAACTAGCGATCTAATTAAGAAATACTCCGAAAAATTGAATCTGGACGTTAATTCGATAATACCTTCATGTGCCAAACCACCGAAGTTGTATGGGTTACCAAAGATACACAAACCGAATGCTCCTTTACGTCCAATAGTGAGTCAGATTGATTCGCCAACTTACAGATTGGCTCAATACTTAGCTAAAATATTATCACCACTCAGAGGACACACAAGAGCACACACTAAGGATTCATACCATTTTGTCAGTGAGATAAAAGACCTACATCTTACTGACAATGAAACCATGGTCAGTTTTGATGTTCAGTCTCTATTTACATCCCTACCTGTTGAAGACTGCATCTCAATTATAACTAGGAAACTAGAGGAAAATAACATGCCAGCAGAATATGCAGTATTACTAAGACATTGCCTTACATCTGGCTATCTATTGTGGAAGGAAGAGTTTTACAAGCAAGTAGATGGTGTGGCGATGGGCTCACCTGTATCTCCCATTGTCGCCGATATATTCATGGAAGACTTTGAGGAGAAAGCCCTCCTTACTGCACCTGTTACACCAAGGATCTACAAGCGGTACGTAGACGATACTTTCACAATTTTACCATCAGACAAAGTAACTGCATTTTTAGAACATCTTAATTCCATAAACTCTAAAATTCAATTTACTATGGAGTTAGAGGCAAATAATTCCTTACCTTTCCTAGATGTGTTAGTCATCAGAAATCCTAATAACACCATTGGTCACACTGTGTATAGGAAAAAGACCCATACAAACAGATATTTAAACGGTGAATCTCACCACCATCCTTCACAGTTAGCTACCGTGGGCAAATCTTTGTTACAGAGAGCACGAGGGATCTGTGACAGCAAACACCTGGCCGCCGAGCTTCAGCACGTCAAGCAAGTTCTGCACGACAACAAGCTTCGGGTCCCGCGCCTACGTCACAGTGACCGAGTGAAGCCAGCCACAGTCGAGCGTGTGCCTGCTGTACTACCATATGTCAGAGGTGTCACAGACAAGATTGGCTATATCTTGAAGCGAGCTTCTATTAGAACATTCTACAAGCCGCCGAAGAAGATTAGTCAGTTCCTACCATCCGTCAAGTGTCATATTCCTCTACAAGATGCAGGAGTGTACAAGCTTGATTGTGAATGTGGTCTCTCTTATATAGGACAAACCAAAAGATCAATTAGGACCCGCGTAAAAGAACATATAGCTGATGTGAAGCATCAACGTTCCGGGAAGTCTGCAGTTTGTGATCATATCCTAGACGGCCCCAACCATTACATCAGATTTGATAGACCACAAATCCTCGCGAAAGAACACCGATTCCTACCAAGGATGATACGTGAGGCTATTGAAATTAAAAAACATCCTAATTTCAATAGAGAAGGAGGCTGGGTACTACCACCTGCTTGGGATCCTATAATCAATAAAATTAAAACTAAACCCAAGCATACCACTGCAAGACCTCAAGACAGAGTTAGTTCATTTTGCATAGATCGGACCATAAACAATAATTAAAAAAGCTGAAGGTACTCCGGGTTTAACAATGACATCGGGACGTCAGTCATCTCAGTCCCCCGTGACCATGGGTGCTGGAAAGCGCCCGAAACGTCGGGAATTAAAAATAAAATGTAAAAATAAACGCGATAAAATCCGTAAAAGTAGTTTTAATCATGTGTAGTGTTCGCGTAAATATAAGAAATCATTATGTTAACCAGTACGGACTGAAAATAGCAAATAAAATACGCCGATTAGAAGATCTAAAGACCAAGCGCGCAAGATACATAACAGCTTTAAATTTCTTGAAGAGATGCAGAGATCATAATCTCATTCCTACGTGTGTCAAGATATCCACTAAAAAAGACATTCGAGGAAGCGCTAAGATCTTAAATCAGGCTAGTAAAAAGTTGTTAATAACGGTGATTCAGCAAAAACGTACCGATCTATATTTCATAAACAAAACCATAGACAATTCGTCCAGTGAATTAAAGACAGTTTTATCGACATTTGATTATAAAAATTGCATGGAAACTTTAGACAAACGCGAAACAACTAAATACAATGAATGCAAAAATAAACATATTGATAAATACCATAAATTAACAACTAAATCAAATGTCCAACATACGAAATCGTTGACCACAGACACGAATCATAAACAACGCGCTGTCTACAACTTATCAAAACAAACACTGGACGACGCCACAATAAAAGTTTTAGAAAAAGGTATTAATTTCGCAATTACACCGCGAAAAATACCGTATGAGGACATTATCTGTAGTGTTGAGGACTGTCTGTATAAAAATAATATTGGTAATGAAGATTTAGAGGCCATACGTCAAGACATCTCGTCTATGTTACGTCGAAGTTCAGCGCCGAAATTAAATCTCCCCAAAAATGAATTTAACGCGTTGAAAAACTTACGCAACAGACCAGAGCTTACGATTCTCCGCGCAGATGAAGGTAATTCTACGGTTATAATGGATACGTCAGATTACAATTTTAAAATACAACAACTTTTGTCGGATGAAACTACTTATCGAAAGGTCAAAACAGACCCTACAACTAATACGCTTAAAACAACTAGCGATCTAATTAAGAAATACTCCGAAAAATTGAATCTGGACGTTAATTCGATAATACCTTCATGTGCCAAACCACCGAAGTTGTATGGGTTACCAAAGATACACAAACCGAATGCTCCTTTACGTCCAATAGTGAGTCAGATTGATTCGCCAACTTACAGATTGGCTCAATACTTAGCTAAAATATTATCACCACTCAGAGGACACACAAGAGCACACACTAAGGATTCATACCATTTTGTCAGTGAGATAAAAGACCTACATCTTACTGACAATGAAACCATGGTCAGTTTTGATGTTCAGTCTCTATTTACATCCCTACCTGTTGAAGACTGCATCTCAATTATAACTAGGAAACTAGAGGAAAATAACATGCCAGCAGAATATGCAGTATTACTAAGACATTGCCTTACATCTGGCTATCTATTGTGGAAGGAAGAGTTTTACAAGCAAGTAGATGGTGTGGCGATGGGCTCACCTGTATCTCCCATTGTCGCCGATATATTCATGGAAGACTTTGAGGAGAAAGCCCTCCTTACTGCACCTGTTACACCAAGGATCTACAAGCGGTACGTAGACGATACTTTCACAATTTTACCATCAGACAAAGTAACTGCATTTTTAGAACATCTTAATTCCATAAACTCTAAAATTCAATTTACTATGGAGTTAGAGGCAAATAATTCCTTACCTTTCCTAGATGTGTTAGTCATCAGAAATCCTAATAACACCATTGGTCACACTGTGTATAGGAAAAAGACCCATACAAACAGATATTTAAACGGTGAATCTCACCACCATCCTTCACAGTTAGCTACCGTGGGCAAATCTTTGTTACAGAGAGCACGAGGGATCTGTGACAGCAAACACCTGGCCGCCGAGCTTCAGCACGTCAAGCAAGTTCTGCACGACAACAAGCTTCGGGTCCCGCGCCTACGTCACAGTGACCGAGTGAAGCCAGCCACAGTCGAGCGTGTGCCTGCTGTACTACCATATGTCAGAGGTGTCACAGACAAGATTGGCTATATCTTGAAGCGAGCTTCTATTAGAACATTCTACAAGCCGCCGAAGAAGATTAGTCAGTTCCTACCATCCGTCAAGTGTCATATTCCTCTACAAGATGCAGGAGTGTACAAGCTTGATTGTGAATGTGGTCTCTCTTATATAGGACAAACCAAAAGATCAATTAGGACCCGCGTAAAAGAACATATAGCTGATGTGAAGCATCAACGTTCCGGGAAGTCTGCAGTTTGTGATCATATCCTAGACGGCCCCAACCATTACATCAGATTTGATAGACCACAAATCCTCGCGAAAGAACACCGATTCCTACCAAGGATGATACGTGAGGCTATTGAAATTAAAAAACATCCTAATTTCAATAGAGAAGGAGGCTGGGTACTACCACCTGCTTGGGATCCTATAATCAATAAAATTAAAACTAAACCCAAGCATACCACTGCAAGACCTCAAGACAGAGTTAGTTCATTTTGCATAGATCGGACCATAAACAATAATTAAAAAAGCTGAAGGTACTCCGGGTTTAACAATGACATCGGGACGTCAGTCATCTCAGTCCCCCGTGACCATGGGTGCTGGAAAGCGCCCGAAACGTCGGGAATTAAAAATAAAATGTAAAAATAAACGCGATAAAATCCGTAAAAGTAGTTTTAATCATGTGTAGTGTTCGCGTAAATATAAGAAATCATTATGTTAACCAGTACGGACTGAAAATAGCAAATAAAATACGCCGATTAGAAGATCTAAAGACCAAGCGCGCAAGATACATAACAGCTTTAAATTTCTTGAAGAGATGCAGAGATCATAATCTCATTCCTACGTGTGTCAAGATATCCACTAAAAAAGACATTCGAGGAAGCGCTAAGATCTTAAATCAGGCTAGTAAAAAGTTGTTAATAACGGTGATTCAGCAAAAACGTACCGATCTATATTTCATAAACAAAACCATAGACAATTCGTCCAGTGAATTAAAGACAGTTTTATCGACATTTGATTATAAAAATTGCATGGAAACTTTAGACAAACGCGAAACAACTAAATACAATGAATGCAAAAATAAACATATTGATAAATACCATAAATTAACAACTAAATCAAATGTCCAACATACGAAATCGTTGACCACAGACACGAATCATAAACAACGCGCTGTCTACAACTTATCAAAACAAACACTGGACGACGCCACAATAAAAGTTTTAGAAAAAGGTATTAATTTCGCAATTACACCGCGAAAAATACCGTATGAGGACATTATCTGTAGTGTTGAGGACTGTCTGTATAAAAATAATATTGGTAATGAAGATTTAGAGGCCATACGTCAAGACATCTCGTCTATGTTACGTCGAAGTTCAGCGCCGAAATTAAATCTCCCCAAAAATGAATTTAACGCGTTGAAAAACTTACGCAACAGACCAGAGCTTACGATTCTCCGCGCAGATGAAGGTAATTCTACGGTTATAATGGATACGTCAGATTACAATTTTAAAATACAACAACTTTTGTCGGATGAAACTACTTATCGAAAGGTCAAAACAGACCCTACAACTAATACGCTTAAAACAACTAGCGATCTAATTAAGAAATACTCCGAAAAATTGAATCTGGACGTTAATTCGATAATACCTTCATGTGCCAAACCACCGAAGTTGTATGGGTTACCAAAGATACACAAACCGAATGCTCCTTTACGTCCAATAGTGAGTCAGATTGATTCGCCAACTTACAGATTGGCTCAATACTTAGCTAAAATATTATCACCACTCAGAGGACACACAAGAGCACACACTAAGGATTCATACCATTTTGTCAGTGAGATAAAAGACCTACATCTTACTGACAATGAAACCATGGTCAGTTTTGATGTTCAGTCTCTATTTACATCCCTACCTGTTGAAGACTGCATCTCAATTATAACTAGGAAACTAGAGGAAAATAACATGCCAGCAGAATATGCAGTATTACTAAGACATTGCCTTACATCTGGCTATCTATTGTGGAAGGAAGAGTTTTACAAGCAAGTAGATGGTGTGGCGATGGGCTCACCTGTATCTCCCATTGTCGCCGATATATTCATGGAAGACTTTGAGGAGAAAGCCCTCCTTACTGCACCTGTTACACCAAGGATCTACAAGCGGTACGTAGACGATACTTTCACAATTTTACCATCAGACAAAGTAACTGCATTTTTAGAACATCTTAATTCCATAAACTCTAAAATTCAATTTACTATGGAGTTAGAGGCAAATAATTCCTTACCTTTCCTAGATGTGTTAGTCATCAGAAATCCTAATAACACCATTGGTCACACTGTGTATAGGAAAAAGACCCATACAAACAGATATTTAAACGGTGAATCTCACCACCATCCTTCACAGTTAGCTACCGTGGGCAAATCTTTGTTACAGAGAGCACGAGGGATCTGTGACAGCAAACACCTGGCCGCCGAGCTTCAGCACGTCAAGCAAGTTCTGCACGACAACAAGCTTCGGGTCCCGCGCCTACGTCACAGTGACCGAGTGAAGCCAGCCACAGTCGAGCGTGTGCCTGCTGTACTACCATATGTCAGAGGTGTCACAGACAAGATTGGCTATATCTTGAAGCGAGCTTCTATTAGAACATTCTACAAGCCGCCGAAGAAGATTAGTCAGTTCCTACCATCCGTCAAGTGTCATATTCCTCTACAAGATGCAGGAGTGTACAAGCTTGATTGTGAATGTGGTCTCTCTTATATAGGACAAACCAAAAGATCAATTAGGACCCGCGTAAAAGAACATATAGCTGATGTGAAGCATCAACGTTCCGGGAAGTCTGCAGTTTGTGATCATATCCTAGACGGCCCCAACCATTACATCAGATTTGATAGACCACAAATCCTCGCGAAAGAACACCGATTCCTACCAAGGATGATACGTGAGGCTATTGAAATTAAAAAACATCCTAATTTCAATAGAGAAGGAGGCTGGGTACTACCACCTGCTTGGGATCCTATAATCAATAAAATTAAAACTAAACCCAAGCATACCACTGCAAGACCTCAAGACAGAGTTAGTTCATTTTGCATAGATCGGACCATAAACAATAATTAAAAAAGCTGAAGGTACTCCGGGTTTAACAATGACATCGGGACGTCAGTCATCTCAGTCCCCCGTGACCATGGGTGCTGGAAAGCGCCCGAAACGTCGGGAATTAAAAATAAAATGTAAAAATAAACGCGATAAAATCCGTAAAAGTAGTTTTAATCATGTGTAGTGTTCGCGTAAATATAAGAAATCATTATGTTAACCAGTACGGACTGAAAATAGCAAATAAAATACGCCGATTAGAAGATCTAAAGACCAAGCGCGCAAGATACATAACAGCTTTAAATTTCTTGAAGAGATGCAGAGATCATAATCTCATTCCTACGTGTGTCAAGATATCCACTAAAAAAGACATTCGAGGAAGCGCTAAGATCTTAAATCAGGCTAGTAAAAAGTTGTTAATAACGGTGATTCAGCAAAAACGTACCGATCTATATTTCATAAACAAAACCATAGACAATTCGTCCAGTGAATTAAAGACAGTTTTATCGACATTTGATTATAAAAATTGCATGGAAACTTTAGACAAACGCGAAACAACTAAATACAATGAATGCAAAAATAAACATATTGATAAATACCATAAATTAACAACTAAATCAAATGTCCAACATACGAAATCGTTGACCACAGACACGAATCATAAACAACGCGCTGTCTACAACTTATCAAAACAAACACTGGACGACGCCACAATAAAAGTTTTAGAAAAAGGTATTAATTTCGCAATTACACCGCGAAAAATACCGTATGAGGACATTATCTGTAGTGTTGAGGACTGTCTGTATAAAAATAATATTGGTAATGAAGATTTAGAGGCCATACGTCAAGACATCTCGTCTATGTTACGTCGAAGTTCAGCGCCGAAATTAAATCTCCCCAAAAATGAATTTAACGCGTTGAAAAACTTACGCAACAGACCAGAGCTTACGATTCTCCGCGCAGATGAAGGTAATTCTACGGTTATAATGGATACGTTAGATTACAATTTTAAAATACAACAACTTTTGTCGGATGAAACTACTTATCGAAAGGTCAAAACAGACCCTACAACTAATACGCTTAAAACAACTAGCGATCTAATTAAGAAATACTCCGAAAAATTGAATCTGGACGTTAATTCGATAATACCTTCATGTGCCAAACCACCGAAGTTGTATGGGTTACCAAAGATACACAAACCGAATGCTCCTTTACGTCCAATAGTGAGTCAGATTGATTCGCCAACTTACAGATTGGCTCAATACTTAGCTAAAATATTATCACCACTCAGAGGACACACAAGAGCACACACTAAGGATTCATACCATTTTGTCAGTGAGATAAAAGACCTACATCTTACTGACAATGAAACCATGGTCAGTTTTGATGTTCAGTCTCTATTTACATCCCTACCTGTTGAAGACTGCATCTCAATTATAACTAGGAAACTAGAGGAAAATAACATGCCAGCAGAATATGCAGTATTACTAAGACATTGCCTTACATCTGGCTATCTATTGTGGAAGGAAGAGTTTTACAAGCAAGTAGATGGTGTGGCGATGGGCTCACCTGTATCTCCCATTGTCGCCGATATATTCATGGAAGACTTTGAGGAGAAAGCCCTCCTTACTGCACCTGTTACACCAAGGATCTACAAGCGGTACGTAGACGATACTTTCACAATTTTACCATCAGACAAAGTAACTGCATTTTTAGAACATCTTAATTCCATAAACTCTAAAATTAAATTTACTATGGAGTTAGAGGCAAATAATTCCTTACCTTTCCCAGATGTGTTAGTCATCAGAAATCCTAATAACACCATTGGTCACACTGTGTATAGGAAAAAGACCCATACAAACCGATATTTAAACGGTGAATCTCACCACCATCCTTCACAGTTAGCTACCGTGGGCAAATCTTTGTTACAGAGAGCACGAGGGATCTGTGACAGCAAACACCTGGCCGCCGAGCTTCAGCACGTCAAGCAAGTTCTGCACGACAACAAGCTTTGGGTCCCGCGCCTACGTCACAGTGACCGAGTGAAGCCAGCCACAGTCGAGCGTGTGCCTGCTGTACTACCATATGTCAGAGGTGTCACAGACAAGATTGGCTATATCTTGAAGCGAGCTTCTATTAGAACATTCTACAAGCCGCCGAAGAAGATTAGTCAGTTCCTACCATCCGTCAAGTGTCATATTCCTCTACAAGATGCAGGAGTGTACAAGCTTGATTGTGAATGTGGTCTCTCTTATATAGGACAAACCAAAAGATCAATTAGGACCCGCGTAAAAGAACATATAGCTGATGTGAAGCATCAACGTTCCGGGAAGTCTGCAGTTTGTGATCATATCCTAGACGGCCCCAACCATTACATCAGATTTGATAGACCACAAATCCTCGCGAAAGAACACCGATTCCTACCAAGGATGATACGTGAGGCTATTGAAATTAAAAAACATCCTAATTTCAATAGAGAAGGAGGCTGGGTACTACCACCTGCTTGGGATCCTATAATCAATAAAATTAAAACTAAACCCAAGCATACCACTGCAAGACCTCAAGACAGAGTTAGTTCATTTTGCATAGATCGGACCATAAACAATAATTAAAAAAGCTGAAGGTACTCCGGGTTTAACAATGACATCGGGACGTCAGTCATCTCAGTCCCCCGTGACCATGGGTGCTGGAAAGCGCCCGAAACGTCGGGAATTAAAAATAAAATGTAAAAATAAACGCGATAAAATCCGTAAAAGTAGTTTTAATCACAAGTAAATTTAGTTTCATTTCATTTAGTTTTAATTAATTAAACATTTTACCTTACTTAAGGTCGTGAAGAACCCAGACAGCTTATTCTAGGAAATTTACGTACGCAATCATTTTGTTTATTGCCTATACTATAAAGCCATCGCTGCTTTTAGCTATCGTACTCGTAGACATGAACTACCTTAAGAATCGATGGATATTGAAATGTGAAAAAAAATAATTTCGCAGACAATCGTTGTACTGGAAGTGAACAATTTTATTTAAGTACGAGTATATTTCAATTTTAACAACATTATTTAAAACACTAAGTACTTATTTATGAAATGTTATCGCTTTATTTGAAATACTTACTAGTTGTGGAAGAATTAGCACAGTTGGATATTGTGCAAAACTCCATTTTTACGTCTTTTCGTCAAAAAAAACTCTGGTGACCGAAACAAATGTACCTCGTGCACTTGTGACCCACGAGTCACAAGTGCGGCGACAAGGTCACGCGCTTTTACGACTTCTATTGACTAATTATTTAGATTTCTATGCTCACAATATGTTACTTATCGTGATGAAAATATCGGTCTAGAGGGAATTTTTATATTCTTAGATTAAAACGATGCCAATAATTTTAACTTTACCCTTTTTTTCAGAATAAGGGTGACCAACGAGCACACAGTCCAGCTGATGGTAAGTTACTGTGTGTGATGGTCCATTCGTACTACAACAATAATCTGCTATACCCTGTATATACTCAATAAAGCATGAGAGTATCGGCTCTAGTAATTAATAAATTGTATTAAAAATGTAAATTTACAAATTTAATAGCGATGTAAATAATAGCGAGGTCATTTTAGAATTTAGAGTCAATCTGGAATAATTAAGAAAGGGATTTTTATATATAGCTATTAATGAGTTAACCTTTCGTAGACTATTCAAAATTCTATTAAAATTAAACTCGCATCAGGATAATGGGACAGCCCTTGTTTCTATAGTACTGATATGATGAATACAGAGATATTGTTAAAGAATCTTTCTAGTTTAAAACGCTAATAAAATAGACCAAGTTGTTAATAACTTAACGTTCATTATTATGAGTAAGCGTTGAAACACGCTTTGATAGCTCAGATGATAAGCTTCGTCCTAAATTTCACAGTTTGCGATCAACCCACGTAAGACACAGGCTGTGAGGCATTTCATTAATAGTTCTCAGAGGTGACAACGCAACGTTATTTTATTTCTCAATCGAGGAGAGATGTAGAACTTTATGGACTACTAAAACCAATTACAAATTAGGTGGTCAGTGTGCTCGTTTGACAACCTTATTCTAAAAATCAGAGAGAGAAAGAGAGAGGGAGAGAGAGAGAGAGAGAGAGAAGAGTGGGCGTAGTCAGTAAGAACGAACATGATGCCTCGCAAATTTGCTCGCTATTCAAGGAAAGTTAAAATAGCCTTATTTAAAACTTTGTATGTCGTTTTACATGTGCGGGCTGTTAGTTAGATATATCCAAAATCATTTTTAACAAAAAGGCATCTTTTAAATAAAAAGAGTAAAACTATTTCTCATTCTGTGCTTAGTCATAGCGTACAGAAAAATTTAAGGTCCGACTCAGCTTCTGCTTACCCTACCCGGCGAGAAATCACCCCTTTTCCTTTTTCCTTCTACGGACAATGTTCGCATGTGTGACAGTGCATCTAGACCGTTACTTCAAGGTGAGTAGGTGTCTAAGCTAATTATCGACACCTGGGCTTTTAACTTATTTGACACTCTTATATGTATTATTGTAAAAATAATGCAGTGCAGTGGTGGCGTAAGATAATATACCACCCACTTCCTGCCATAAAATTTGTTATGACTTCTGATAGATTCACGAAGCTACTTCTTACGATACATTAGGGACGCTTACGCCACCACCAATTGTGTTGGTTATTGTAATAGTGGAGATGAACGGTCCACTATTAACAGACTCCGAGTGATTTTAAGGTGGAGAAATGAAACGACTGTTTATGTAAGTCCGATTGGAGTATGAATATGGAATGGAATGTGGAATGGAATATATTTTCATTGACCTTGCCTATATTTATATGGCTAGCTGCGGTGTTGGTTTACCAATGGTAACAATTTTTATTTTCCCTAGCCAATTATAATTCTTACATTATGACCAATGAAAATTAATCAAAATATACAATTATTATGTACGTTTCGTTTCCCGGCGTGAGACTCGTGTATTGTTCACGAAGCTACGTCGCTGGACCGGGCTATAAAAGACATGCAGATCGGTGCGCGCGCCTGCGCCCTCCTTTCTGCCAAGGAGGGTCGCGTTCGTATACGGCTTAGAGATCTCTAGTCGGATCGTTAAGCCAATTCCTAAAAGGTTGGGTTTAGTGGGTAAAAGTCGCCACATAACCACGCAGCCGGCTGCGTGGTATGCTATGAGCATTCCCAACCTCCCTCCCCCGCTTTTCGGAGGGTTGCCCATATTTGCTTCGGGCGCAAAAAAAAATGCGCGCGCGTAGTCGGTGAGCGGCGGCGGCGTGGAATACAGCTCCGGAACAGCAAGAAGAAACGAGCTGCGGCGTTGAAGAAACGGCTCACAATTGGTCGACGGATACGTGACGATAGCGGCGTGTGAAGTCGATGTGGCGCTGAATGATATTTGCGGCTGCTTCTTGTTTCTTTATAAGAACGTCAAATTATCTATAATATGCAGTCCGCAGTATCTCAGTAGCCAGGGATAGTTAGAAAATAAATATTTTTTATCTTCGCCTTCCGCGTTATGGTAGCAGCAGAGTATATATTATTTATTCCCGTTTAGGGTTGATTAGTCTGGCTGCTAAAGTTATTATTTCAAAATATAAAGTGTCAAACAAGTTAAAAGTCTACGCGATAGTAAATAGTTATTTCAGCCTATAGTGACCTTCAAGCAAATTAAGATAAAGAAGGCCCAGATAAGCTATTACTCATGCGGATGTTGGATGTGGAACGAAAAAAGTCCGGGGAGCATCCAATGCTCCGTGTGGAAGTTCGAAGCTATTCTATATATAACGTAGTACTTTGAAACTTTGATAGCGTGATTTAGTATGTATTTAACTTGTTGCGCGATGACAGCCCTGCCACGCAGACTATGATGTATATTGTAAATCAGTATTCACTAGTGTAAGAATCCACTTCCCCCATTTCGTGGATATTTTTTATTACTAAGAGGAGACAGATGGAAAAAACCAGGAAATGGGCAGCAGCGTCTTACTCATTACATCTCATAAGAATAAAAACAACTACGATTGTCAAACCACCTGCAAAGCGTGGAAACTGCGACAAATATCCAAAGCAATCTATGAAAGAAGCCCGTGTTTAATAGTAAACTTTTGACGCGCTTTAACCGTACGGGTTTTACTGTTTGATGTTTTCTTTGCCATAGTTGCCCCGTTTAGCACGCGAGTTGGTAACCGTTGTTTTTTTTATTTTTAGTCATTATTAGGAAAACGCTGCTGCCCGTGTCCTAATTTGTTTCCCTGTGTGTTACGACACATACGGGATGATAGTGACTAGTGGATATTCTTACACTTCCACTTCGCGATAAGAACCATTATTAACAGAAAAAACCCATTATCTGATATACCCGATACTATTCAAGCCCAGGGTTAACACGATCAGTAGTCAACGACTAGGCCAATGAGCAACGATAATTACTTAAGTGAAAATCTGCTTGCGTTAAAATTCCTACCTAAACCTTGGGAAGATAAGCCAACTCGACTGGAGAGAGATGAGACGCATGCCAACGACTTTATGTTTTTAGCACTCCGAGGGCCGGAAGTGTTGCATCGCTAACTCCTTCATTTCGGGTTGCTACTGAAAACTTGAAAGAAAAGTTCAATATCTGATATTTTGCACCATCTAGTATTCAAGCCCAGGGTGAACAGTGACGTTTGCGATCACTAAACCAATAATAATAATAATAATTCATTTATTGCATTACTGTGTAGAAATTAAAGATGACATATTATTAAAGGTATCAACAGTTGCCTCATTAGGCGTGCAATAGATTTACAATTTTCGTTTTAAACATAATATATACTATTTACATTTAACATATCACATTTTTGCAATTTATATTTAACAAATGCTAAATTTACAGTTAATTTCTAAGATAAAATATTTTAAAAAAATACTTATAGATGTAAATAAAATAAAGAACACGATATTAACTCTTAAAATAATAAAATTCATTTAGCGTATAAAACGTATGTTCCACCAACCAGTTTTTTTTAGATTATGTTTGAATTTGGGCCCTTTTATTGTTTTAATACTATTGGGTAAGTAAATACTTTAATAGCTGTTATGTATGCACTTTTGTCAAACAATTTATTTTTAAATTGAGGTAGATAAAATTGTTTTCGTAGCAGGGGCGTAAATTTTACCGTTTCGAAATTTTCGGTTCGAATAAATCGCAATTATTTCTAATAAATAGGCACAACTCTAAGATATATATTCCAGTTAAAGTTAAAAAAAAAACGTTTTTCTTTAAATAAATTCCTCAGGCTGTCTCTATTTGTATTACGGTATATGATGCGTAAACATCGTTTCTGTAGGATAAACGTTTCATTTATGTTGGTTGAATTACCCCAAAAAATTATACCATAGATTAACAGTGGATAAATATAACCATAGTACGCATTTCTAGTAACAGATTCAGCGGTTGACCAAGAAAGTATTTTTTTTTTTATAGTATAGGGTGACAAACGAGCACACAGTCCACCTGATGGTAAGTGGTTGCTGTGGCCTATAGACATCTACATCTATCCTCGATTACGAATCAAAATGTACATGCGTTGTCACCCGTGAGGACTAAGATGGAATGCCTCGTTTCCAGTAAAATGGGTCTCCGGTTCTCTACACTCACCATACGAAATACAGCAGCATTAAGCTACTATTTCACGCTGGTATTCTGTGAGAGCGTGGTCCTTCCCCGGTCGAGCTATACATCTAATATAACTGCAGCATGGCTCTACCACGTATAAAAGATTGAAAGAACATAGCAATAACTCGATATCATTTTGTTAATCTTTTTGACGACTCCGTGGCGCAGTGGCTTAACAATGAGTGGCTGCGCTGGGGGTCGCGAGTTTGAATCCCGCACGGAACAAGTATTTGTATGGCCTAGAAGTAGTTGTTCCGGGTCTGGATGTTCATCCTTGTGCAATTTATGTTTGTAAACTGCCCCCACAATACAAGAGAAAATCTTAGTGTAGGAGTAACGTTTAAAAAAAGAATCATTTCTATGTGTGAATTTAGGTGAGAGTCAATTTTAATTCCAAGAAAGCTTAAATTATCTACTTCCTCTATGACTGAGCCATCAAATGACATTTTTAAATGAATTGGTTCGGTTTTGTAATTTCTAAATTGGAGAATTTTAGTTTTACTTACATTAATTGTTAGGTTAACAAACTTTAACCAGGATACTATGTTTTATGCACTTATTTATTTCAGTTTCAAAATCTGAATTATTTGTTAGCTTACTAGTATAAAAGACTGTACCATCATCAGCAAACATTATTGTTAAATGCTTGGTGATTTTAAATATCTCGTTGATATATATTAAAAACAAAGAAGGGCCGAGTATACTTCCTTGAGGTACACCAATGTTGACTTTTTAAAATTTTTACTTAATTGTTTCAATCGTTGTAGTATTATTATTATACGTATCCAAAATAGTTGCCTGATATCGATCTTCTAGGTACGATTTAAATAATTTTAAAGCAATTCCGTGAATGCCAATGTTTTCCAATTGTTTCAGTAAAATTTCGTGATTAACACAATCAAATGCTTTTGTCATATCTAAGAAAAGGGCAAAACATGGATTTTCTTCGTTTATGTCATCCCAAATATATTTCATTATTTTAAATATAGCTAGTGACGTGTTTTTACCTTTTTTAAATCCATATTGATTAGAATTAAAATTTTATTTACATTAACGAAATTCAACTTTAACTTCTTCAAAGATTTTGGAAAAGCTTGGTAGTTGTGCTATAGGTTTGTAATTATTTGGGCCTTGCTTCGATCCTTTTTTGTAAACAGGCTTTATAAGATCAATTTTTGGGTCATTTGGAAATGCCGGGAGCACTTCCAAATTTTGAGTGTTTGGTGCATTTCAGAATTTTGATAATTACGTGTAAGGAATAAGTTATTAAAAATGTCTAGCATTTCATTTGGCTCACTGACTACCAAACCGTTAACTTTTATATTTTTAATGTGTTTTCTATTGATTTTTTATCAAGTTCCGTGTACCTTTTGTTATATCAACACTAGATTGTACGTATTTTATATTAGACCTCCTTTTCGATTCAAATATTACCGCTTTCATTATTCTACAATATTCCCTATATCTACTTGTTTTAGCAAAATATTTATTTTTCAATGTTTTTAGATGTAATTTCTTTTTGTTTCTACTGGATATTTTTATTCCTTTCGTAGGCCAACTAAGTTTATTTTTTGTGTAATTTTACTTATTTACTTACTTAGTTTACACCCTTTTCCTGATAAACTTCTCTGAATCCAATTTGGGATAAGTACTTTAGAAATATCGGTAGATTGGGATCTTTATTTCGCTTATAAATGAACCTGTGTTTTTTTCCAAAGTTATATCTACACGCAATACTAATTAATTGCGCAGTATGGTCTGATAATCCCAAATTAAGTACTTGAGATTCATACTTATTAGCATTTGTTATTATATTATCTATATAAGTTTCTGAATAAGCCGTAATTCTAGTTGGCTCTTGTATAGTAAGATGTAGATTGTATTTACTTAGTGTTGTAATAAAGATACATCATGATGATAATGATATATATACATATATATATATATATATATATATATATATATATATATATATATATATATATATATATATATATATATATATATATATATATATATATATATATATATATATATATATCCTAATAATATTAATCTATTATTTTTATCTTTAATCTATTATTGTTACGTAAACGTACCATTAGTTTAGCAAGTAAAATTTCAAGTTTTTCGATAAATATGTAACAATCAGATTTAATTCACTAATTATACCACAACTTTAAAACGATTATCAATTGACAGTTGCTTTAAGTAATCTTTATTTTTAGAATCTATGTTACTCCTTGTGTAAATGCAAACACCTCCTCTCGATTTCAATTTTCTTTAGCCATCATTTTATACCCATGTAACTTGTAAAAGTTCTTTTCTTCTTCTCTTAAAAACGTTTCCGTAAAACAAAGTATATCTAATGTTTTTTCTTTCGTTAACATTTCAATATTGCTTGATTTAGATTATAAACTGTGTATATTAATATGGAAAATATTCAGAACGTTCTCATTAGTAAAAAAACTGGTTGTTAGTAGTTATGTTATAACCAATTTTTTATTGATTGGTTTAAAATAGAACGAAATTGTTCCTTTCTTATAATTTGAGACACCGTTAATAACACTATTATTTTCAGCAGATTTTGTTATTTTATTCATATTGACGTTGCGATTCATTTTGGCAAAGTAGAATGGAAAGGTCCCTGGCTTATAAGCATTTTTATTTTTACAATTTGTCTGTGATATATTTCTATTAAGTATAAAATATTTTGTATAGTTTGTATTTTATTATTAATTTCATTAAACATTTTAAATTTAGACTTTGTGCTAAACATATTACCTGCCCTATGTGGTATATCAATAAAAGAGCAATTTAAATAATACAAACTAAGTGAAATTAATAAACGATTGAATTTAAGTTCATTTAATTATGGATTGCGAATTAAATTCGTGATCAATATCTTTTGTTCTCTATGATTTTTTAGAAAAGAATATAGTTCAGCAAATGTTTTATAGGGAATAATATCATTAACTTCTACTGAAATAATTATCCAATCATCTAGACCCATTTGAATTTCATTTTGCAGTGTTTTTTTTAAATAACATCCGTAGGAGTGTCAGGATATGTAAATGCTGATATATTATATTGACCGGGGCTTTTATACCTTGACCGAATTTTCATTAAAGCCGAAGCCATTCCCTAAGCTTGCTGGTCACCAACAATAAGAATTTGATTTTTGTCTTTGACTTTAGTTTTGATAGTTATAGTTTTTTCTTTTGATTTTTAAGAACATTCATTCTTCTCTTGGACAGTAAGATCAGAACTAGGTTTTTCAGAAAGAACTGTTTTAAATATTGAATTTTGGTTGATGTTAGAGTTGTCTTCTTTAGGCTTTTTTTGCAGGATTTGGAAATAGCACTGTGTTTGAGTGGACTGTCGAGTAGTTTCTTGTAAACACTTTCTTTTTTCTGGTACTGTTCTAGGATTTTTCTTAAATTTGTATTTTCTAAGTTTAACTCCATAATTTCATTATGTGCACTGGTCAGTTGCGGAGTTAATTGATCAATTTCATTCTTAAGATCAATAATTCGTGATTTTTCTTGTAGGGTAGTATTAGGTAAACTTCTTGGAGATGTTTCCGGCATTAAGTTTATACTACTACTATCCGAATCTGAATACGATATATTTCTTAAAGATGAATTTCTTTTCTCAAGTTTATTTCCTACAGTTATGTTTACTTTACTTGATTCCCCCATACTCGTATTATTATGTTTTAAAGGTGTATTTTTAATCGAGTTTTTATCATCGGGACTTCAGTTGACGACGTGTCACTTAAATTACCTTTCCGTTTACTCCCCTTATTCTCAATACACAAAGTACATTTCCACTTCTTTTTGCTTTCAGTTGTCATTTAGTAATATCGCTTTGATGAAACATTTGAGCAGTCAATGGTATAGTACATATAACATATAGAGCAGTTTAACAATTCTTTTCTTTTAATTATTTGTTGGCATTTAGCACAACGTAATGCGGTTATTTTTCGTTTAGTAGCCATTTCGTTTGTAGTCTGAAATGTCTTAAATAATCTTACAAAAATAATGTTCAAAATAAAACAAACGTGTAAACAAAAACAACAAAAAATGTTAAATAATTTAAGACTAAAAATTATTAAGTAAAAACTACTTCAACATTAAAAATTACTAAAAGTATATCTAATAAAAATCAAAAAAAGCTATAAAACAGACATCGCTGGTTTTGAACTCAGACTTCTAAGATTCATCCGACAATCATACGTGTTAACAATCCATTACACCAATCTAGCACTATACGTTATGGTCAAAATAACAGTCCGTTCATTAAGACTTTCTTCAACGTACGTTGTAATAATGAGTGTATTTGAAATCAATTTAGACACAACGTCTTTACAATTTTATTTCAATTAACACTTCACTAATGAATTATACTCAAAGTTATACACAAGGTTGCAGTTTTAAGTTTTATTTTTACTCACACGTTTAGAAAAATGTCAATAAGCGTAATTGATGTTCGGTAAGTTTGTAATTAATTCTTCTTCCAACACTTGAATGTAGTTTATACCCGCGAAAGTTTTAGCATGATATTTGCAATATTATTTAGTTGATACAGCAACCGTTTGTCAACAGCCGTGCGTCGTTTTTTTTTACCACCGGTGGGCATCAATGAGTAGAAAGAAAGAAGCATTTATTGCAACACGTCACAAACATTATTAGGCACTTAAATTTTAATATTTGTGGATACTTGGATTGTTAAGATCACAAAAAATAAAAAACAACAATTTGACGGATATAACATTTAAAAAAGTTATAATTTACAGTAAAAATACGTTCTTCATGTTGTGTTGTAGCGCATTAGGCAAACGGTCCTCGCTCAGCTTATGCTGTCGCTGAAACAACAATGTTAGACAAATTGCATGAATTACTTATGCAAGATATCGCTAGCGTTCAAATTTAAACGTGTCGTAAAAACATTCCATCCCAAATGCGAAAAATATACATGGCAGTAATTATTTATAACCGTACCCTTAATAGAAATGAAATATGATTGATTGCCATCGTCTTAGGATTGATTTTACGAAGGATTTAGATCTGAGCACGCGTATAATCATGTTACTTGGGAGATCGAATCCGCGTGACATAATTGTATTGAGATAGTCACCACGGTTAAGTGCCCCGAGAATAGATGTCAGTTTCAAATTTATTGACTGAATTCGTCATTTTTATTACTATATTTTATCTATTGTGATTCGGACCAACATCAGCAAAGCACTTATGTTTAGAATCAATTCAGTGATTAATCATAAAAAGCTTTTGAATGCATCTTTTCAAAAAACTGTTTGTTGTTATTTTGTGTTTAATTGATCACTAGTAAGCCGCCCCGGTTTTGCCTGGATAGGATCCATTAATGAGGCATTATTTAGATTTCAGGTAATTAAAGACAATTAATATAAAACTAATTTTTACGGATTTTATCGCGTATATTAATTTTTTTATATTCCTGACGTTTAGAGCACTTTACAACACCCACGGTCACGGGGGACTGAGGCGTTAAGCGTACACACAGATTTAAATGATTTTTAATATTTGTTTCGATCTACACGTATGAACTTATAATCAAAATCATAATCATAATTTATTTGCAAAAACATGGTACATTACGGGTTGGTAAATTATTTAAGTCCAGCATGTTTTGTCATAATGTTGACATACTAATATTTATCTAATACATTAATTACATTTTCACAACTAATAAATTAATAACAAGTTTTCTTACATTTAATTTAATTAAAATAATACGATAGTAGTTACATAATTCATTTTAATATCGATCCCTAATCCTAATCATAAAACTTAAATATTCTTCAACAGAGTAGAAGCATTGCTCTTCAAGCCATTGTTTGATAATCCTGCGAAAACGTACCTTTGGGAGTGATTGAAACTCTATAGGCAGTGCATTGAAAATTTTTATACACATATCTGAACAATTTTTCCTATAGAGGCTAGTGCTTGGCATTACACTATGTGTCAATCTTTCAGTATGCCTCAAGTTTCTCTGTGCAGTATTTCTTAGCTTTGTGAATAAAAGTATATTATTTTTAACAAAACATACCAAATTTAGTATGTAACATACATGGCAGCGTCAAAATGTGTAATTTTTTGAAATACGGTTTACACGATGAATCTAATGCCAAACCATTCATAGCTCGAATACATTTCTTTTAGGCTGTAAAGGCTTTAATAGCATCTGTACTGTTACCCCAAAGCAAAAACCATAATCGAGTGCAGAATAAATGTATGCATAGTACGCCGTTAGTAAAGTTTCATGAGATGTAATTCTTCTAAGTCTGCTAAGAAAAAAAATGTAGCTATTTATTTTAGAACAGACTTTTTCAACTTGGGCTTTCCAGTTCACATGTTTGTCCAATAATATTTCCAGAAACTTTGTTTCAGTCATTTCATTAACAGATTGTCCATTGCAATATATATTAAGATTATTATTCAATGTTCCATAACTACTAAATTGAATATAACATGTCTTTTCTACGTTAATGCATAAATTATTATATGTCGCCCACTTTGAAATATTGTCAATAGTATTATTAATATTAGATTCATAGATGTCAATGTCAATGTCTGTTTTAGATGTCACAATAACTTAAAAAATACTTTTGTATAAAGTTGAGTCAGGTAAGTCATATATAAATAAAAGGAAAAGAATTGGCCCTAATACGGAACCTTGTGGAACTCCGAATTAATTTAATCTATCACTGGATTTATAAGAAGTTAATGTCTGTGAATTATCAATATTTGTTAATTCTACAAATTGTATCCTATTTCTTAGATAGCTAGCAATCCAATCTAGGGCAGGGCCTCGAAACCCCAAATTATCAAGTTTTTGTAAGAGTATTTTGTGGGATACAAAGTCAAAGGCCTTCGACATATAAAAAAGATTGCTGTAACTCTTAGCTTATTATTTATAGCCTTAAAAATTGCATCACCAAGATCATATTCAGCAAGGCTTGTAGATATATTATTTTGAAAGCCATATTGCTCACTTTTAATTAAATTATATTCCATCGTAAAGTCTACAATACGTTTAACCACTGACTTTTCAAATATTTTAGATAAAACTGAGACTATACTAATCGGTCTATAATTATTTAAATTTTTAGAGTCACCCTTTTTATATATCGGCTTAACAACTGGCATTTTTAAGATACTAGGAAAAGAAGTTTTTTTAAATGACAGGTTTATTAGGTAAGTTAATACTCTACCTAAAACCGTACAACTACTTTTAATAATATCCGTTGAAATACCATCAAAACCTAAAAATTTCAATACTTCATCAACAGTATACATTTCTAAATACATGCTATTACATACTCTTAGACTATTAGTGTTTTGACACTGATTACTGGTATTATTGATATTTGTTGATTCATTAAAGTGGTTGTTGAAGGCTTCAGCAATTTGTTGAGGATCTGTCAAATAATTATTATTTATGCAACAAGTCTGATTTTTTATTATATTCCAGGAAGCACGACATCTATTTCTTATTTGCAAAATTTATATATATATATATATATATATCTATATATATATATATATATATATATATATATATATATATATATATATATATATCAATAAATAGGAGCAGACACAAGCTGGTAGTACCAGTTACTCGACTCCACCGAGTCAGTAATTCATTCTTGGGGCGATGTATACGCTTTTACAACAAAATCCCAGAAAATATACAAAATTTGTCATACACAAAGTTCAAAAATGTTATAAAACTAAGTTTGTATAAAAAGGGTTATTATAATATTAAGGAATTTATAGATGATAATAACCCCTGGGAAGGGTGATCGCTACCAAGCTATTTCTAATTTGTCTTGTGTTGTTGATTGTAAACATGATTGTAAGCTATTATTTGAAAAAAAATAGTCCCGCTGGGTTTCTTGCTGGTTCTTCCCAGGACAGAGGTTTCTTTTGCGAACCAGTGGTAAATTAAAAAAGTGACTTTCAATAAGTATTTTTATAATCTACATTGAATAAAAAAGTTTCTATTTCTATTTCTATACTTAATAATTAAAACGGAAAGGCGTTTATCCATATGAACTTATGACTAATTATGATAGTTTAAGCCTAACATCGCTCCCCGAACAAAAATTTTTTTATAGCTCGCTCACAGATTCCCATATTTCAAATGATGATTACAATCATGCTAAAGATGTTTGAAAACACTTTGGGTGTTGTAATATGCTAGATTATTCAAACCTGTATTTAAAAACAGACGTTTTACTTTTAACCGATGTATTTGAAAACTTTAGAAAGTTATGTATTAATACTTATGATTTAGACCCTGCCCATTATTACACAGCACCCGGTTTAAGTTGGGATGCAATGTTAAAATATACAAAAATAGAATTAGAACTTTTAACAGATTATGAGAAAATTGCATTTATTAGATCAGGTATCAGGGGTGGTGTATCTCAATGTAGTAATCGTTAGTATATATATATATATATATATATATATATATATATATATATATATATATATATATATATATATATATATATATATCATTATTAAGTTTTTGCGCTTGATTTATACGTCTTAGTACAGCGGAATAGATCATATACCTTATTTTATTCTGGTTCAATTTTACTTTATAGTAGTTAAACCTAAGCTTCCTCTTCATTGTACAGCTTTTTCTCAGTCCCTTTGATATCCACTTAGGTCGAGGAACTCTATTATTAATACATATCCTAATTTTAGGAAAGCATAGCTCATAAAATAACATAAATGTATCAAAGAAGTTTTGGAAAGCTACATTCAAATTTGATTCATTTAAGACATCAAAAAACGTTAATCTCGATATACAGTATTTAAATTTATTAACATTTTCTTTACAATAGTTTCGTTTTATAATATAGTACTTTAGGAGTGGTATTTCTTTGTTTGATACAGGAGCGTGTAGCATTTGAGCCATGTCATGATCCGATAGAGCAAGTGGTAATAACTCTGCAGTAGCATTATTCACATTACTAAGGATAAGGTCAAGACAGGAGTTCAACTTAGTAGGTTGATTGATATGTGACGTTAGATTAAAAATTTTTAAGAGATTATGCAACTTTTTGGTGATTTTATTATTTTCCATTATATTAATATTATATATTAATTATATAATATAAAATCACCAACAAATACGAATTTAGTCTTAGTACTTTTATTTATGGTTTTGAAAAAGAGGTATTCTAGATTTTCAAAGAACAAGCCTAGATCATGTATATTACTTCTTGGAACTCTATATATATACAAATAACTTTAATATTGTATTTAACAATATATTATAGTATCCAGAATTCTTGCAATTGTATGCTTGGGTTTGGATTTAATTTTATTAATTATGGGATCCCAATTGGATTGTAGCGCCTAGCTATCTTCTCTATTGAAATTAGGATGTTTTTTTTTATTTTAATATCCTTGCGAATCATCCCTGCAAGGAATCGGTATTCTTTAGCAAGGATTTGTGGTCTATTTTTTATATAAATAATTTATTTTATCAATTTATATTTTTTTAGATAAAATATAACCTAAGTTCTTCCTGAAATGGTTCTCTATGCGTTCGTTAAGTTTCACCACAATCGGTTTAGCCATCCCGAATATTAGCCCGGACAGACAAATAAAATTGAAAAAAAATTGTTTATGTGTTATTCGCATGCATCATCTAATATAATAATCCATCACTTTTTCATAATTTTATTTATATGATCAGATATATAGATTTCTTTAAAAGTTTACGACAAATACCGCGGTGAGAAACTGCCGCATGTGTTTATTGCTTAAACATTTTTCGTGAATACACTTGAAATAGGGTTACCTAATATTGGCACTAAAATAATTATGGGCTAAACCAGAAAAGTATGAATATCACGGAAATCGACTGGATAGAAAATTTTTCGCACTTAACAATATTCTATATGGTCTATAGAGAAACACAACACCATATCGAGGGTAACTTAAAAGTCTCCAGAATGAAATGAAACAGGAGATGGGTGAAGCGTGTTCTTGATAACAATTCTAATTGGTAAAAATTACGGCAGTCAACTCGTTTGCCAAGCGTGACACCCGTGGAAAATCCCGTAAATGGTAATCTATGGGCAAGGTATATGTACAGAAGTGAAATTTTATAGGTTATAAGGAACGAACGAAAAAACTCTTTTACAAAGAATGTTTTATTTGATTAAAATACTGTGGCCACCCCATATCATCCAGTGAAGAAACGCATAAGGAGATGAGTAGCAGCGACTTCCTAATAGCAATAAAAAAATAAAAAACTGCGGCTGTCTACCCGCTTGCCAAGCGTGGCAACTATGACGCAATTTATGGGGGATGCCTGTGTTTAGCAGCCCACTGTAATAGACTGTAACGGTAATCATTAAGGATATAAAAATTAACAAAACAAAATAAATAATAAATTAGAAATATCTTGGCATCGATGACGCCGTTCCATGGGAATCTCATTACCCATTAATTCCTTCACATTTCTTTAATAAAATTTACGAACATTTAACACTTATAATTTTTTTTTCTAACAATAATACAGTACGTGGGATATTTTTTCCTGAATAAATATAATTTTTCGATATTTACGTGTGTTAAATGGACACAAGCTCGGCTAACTGCTCAATAGTTTTCTGAACGACGTGATTTATCCTATCATTATAGTTTCTTTTCATCTTCAAAAAATGTGCGTTACGGGCGCAAATTCAGAATACAGTTCAAGGCAGCGGTAACTCAATTTATTAGCTGAGCGATGGATTTATTTGATTGAACGGTCACCCACGTTATCTTGTTATTGGGAAAGTACATACTGAAGTTGCGTTTTATATTACCTAAGTAAGTTATCATGTCGGTCAGGCGAAAAAGCTGTGTAGGATCTTGTTTTGTAGGATATTGCTAATTTTATACTCTGAGAGTCGTAATTTTTGAATTTGGTAAATTCAATTTACACGTAAACATGATCGTACAATAAGTGCGTATTGCCAGCGATGACTTATGGATCTGAGACACGTTATTTTCTTGCTGGTTGTAGAAGGTGGAGTGTGGTACCTATTTATTGTGGTCTTAATTATAAAAAAAGACGGCTTGCACTCCGGGAGTGCCGGCAGAAGTGAAAACTTGAATATTAACGTTGTGCATTTTTGATATTTTGGAATGGTTAGAGAATAATTTTCCACGAATTGCTTTAATTATCAGTATAAAAGTGCTATCATTTATATGGTAAAATATAATATTTATTTATTGCCCTATCGTATACAAACATGACAATTTGTATTACATTCACGCAAGTGCTCTGCCGCCTAAACGAAACAGCAGGCGCTGGCATACATTTTCGCCGCGCCGTAGAAAGAGAGGGGGATACTTCCTCTCCTACTCTCCACCCGTCTTACGAATTTTCGATCAAGTCACATGTCCTGACGCGAGTTTAATTTTTTTTACCCATTACAAAAAGTGTACAACGCCGCTAAAGAAGTTTTCACTTCAAAAACATATAATTAGCATTTTGTCAGATAATAAGTAAACCAGTCGTAAAGCTAAGATGGATCTTCATTTATTTTCCTGGCGACCTGAAAACTTCATGGCGACCTTGCCTCACACAAGCGCCGCGACGGTGCTGTTGCCGCGTATTAGTTAACGGGCGAAGCTTGCAGAATTAGCGTATTCCTGTTTGCCTCTGTATTCGAAGTTGGACTGTTAAAATTAATATTCAAGTAATGAAATAAAAGCCCCTAAGAATTCTGCTACCATTTTGGGTAACATAAACGTGTATCGTCTAACAACTTAAAAATGGGGAAGCCATATTCCAAATCTGCGGACGAGGAGGTCATTATTACGCAAAATGCTTCGAGAGGACTGACGTCAGCCTTGATGATTTTCGTCCTTGGTGTTATTATTGTAGTACTAAAGAAGATAAAGGAAAAAAAAAGAAAATTGGGTACCAAAACATGTAGAGTCCGAACTTATTAGAAGAATGCTGATACATTTGTTGGGTAGGCAAGATTGTGAGGAAGAAAATGATAATGTGTGAGCCCCGTTCAGTCCGTTCATTTACTATCTATGACATAATAATATTTCAACTATATTGCGCCATCAAGTAGGTAAAAGCTTTCGTCATTTCAATTATTAGAGCTAATCAACTAATATTATGTATCCGTGCATATTTTCAATGCAAACTAATTCGTATAATGGTTGTAAAATCTTAATTGTGTTAGTTTCTTATGTAAATATAACGGAATGCACAGAGGATAAAATTTTGGGTATAAACAATTATTTTGTTAACGTAGCTAGGTACTATATTTAATTGTAAGTATGCCTAAATATTTATGCATTTTATGGAAAAGGATTTAGAAAAAATTTAAGTGAATTATTAGATATTCAAGTTATTTTAAGGAAGTGAGGCCCTAGTAGAAGATTACAGTATAAAGATAGTATTGACGAAAAAATAATAAAGGCTAAAGCGTTAAATTCTTCTTAAAAATTATTATTAGTCATTTTTTCGAACAAAACAACACGTAAGAATTAGCTGAGTATATTTACGAAGTGTTAAAAGAGAAAATTGAATAAATTTACGATAAGATTATGTATTAGAAATAGTTTTCATAGTAAAGTAGATAATTTATTTTTTCAAATATGGAGAGGTTCGATATTAAGACTGCTGCATCTACATCCCGTAATGGACGGTTCCGAAGAAAAGACAGAAAAAGTTATAGACTCTGTAGAGTTACAAAACAATTGTCTCAAGAATTGTGATTTGAAAAAAAAAGTTTCCTTTGTTTTGAAAACAAGGCTTACCAAAACCGCTAAATTAGAATTCGAATATAATGATGTAGCAAACCTCGTACAGGATATAAAACATATGTACTTACGAAAAAATCTGCCACTTTTATACTTTGTTAATTGAATAACCTAAGTCATATGTCAATCAGTGAATATGGAAATCATCATCATTACAGCCCTTCACAAGTCCACTGCTGAACATAGGCCTCCCCCAAGTATAGTTAGTATAGGCTTAAATTAGGGATACCACAAAGCATGGTGCTGAGCCACCTACATCCATCGACTTCCTGCATGTCTTACCAGTTCGTCACTCCGTCTAGTGGGGGGTCGCCCTACACTACGCCTACCGGTGCGAGGCTGCCACTCGAGAATCTTTCTTCCCCATCGGTTATCGGTTCTTCGAGCTATACGGCCGGCCCATTGCCACTTCAGCTTACTAATCCGTTAAGCTATGTCGGTCACTCTGGTTTTACTGTGGATATCCTCATTTCTGAGTCTATCACGTAGAGAAACTCCGAGCGTAGCCCTCTCCATAGTTCGCTGAAAGACCTTGTGATTGTACAATCTAGTTTTTGGAGTTTAAGGTATACCTGACGAGAAGATGTGTCGTAATCACCCGAACGCTGCCCAGCCGAGTTGAATCCGTTGATTGACTTCTCGGTCGAAGTTGGACTTACCTAGTCGGACTATTGTCCCAAGTAAACGTACTCGTCAACAACTTCGAGCATAGTGCTCCCAACAACTACCGGCACAGGTGTCACATGGACATTAAGCGTGATCTTTGTTATGTCCATGTTCATCTTAAGATCTATCTGTTGAAAGAAACCATTGAGGTCATTGACCTCATCATTGAGCATAGTACTTAGGTCCTTCAGCGATTCTGCCATAAGGACTATATCGTCGGCAAATCGAGTCTGAGTTACGTACTCGCCATTGATGTTAATACCGTATCCTTTCTAGTCCAGTAGCTTGATAACGTCTTCCAATGAAGCGGTGAAGAGTGTAGGGGATGTAACGTTACCCTGTCTTACACCTCTCCGCAATCGAATAGGTTTTGAACTCTACTTCTGTACTAGGATAGCCATCGTAGTCCTACTATACAAACATTTCAGTGCTTCGATATACCGACAGTCAACTTGGCACCGCTGAAGGGACTGTAGCACCGCCCAAATTTTGACGGAATCAAAGGCTTTTTAATATTCCACATACGTCAGGAAAAGTAGCAGATTGTACTCTTTTGTCTTCTGTATAATCTGCCGCAGCTTATGTATGTGGTCTATGATACTGAAGCCTTTTCGTAAACCGGCTTGTTCGGGAGGCTGGAAGTCACCGAGTCTGCGTGCGAAACGACTCGTAATGACTCTCTAAAACAGTACGTAGACGCGGCTCAAAAGGAAAATCAGTCTGTAGTTCTTCAAAAGAGAGTTGTTGCCTTTCTTAAAGAACATGACCACCGCACTTCTGCTCCACGCCTCTGGAGTAGTGCCACCATGGAGGACAGAATTGAAGAGCTTCTGAAGGACTTCAAGTACCGGTGTTCCACCCGCTTTCAGAAGCCCCGCTGTAATTATGGAGGATGGCCTCCAGGGCTCTAAAGTCTTTGCCAGAGATCTGTCTGCCAGAAAGAGCCAACTTTCAAAGCTGAAGACTGAGTGTGGCAGCATCGTTTCCGGGACACCTGAAATTTTGAGTGAGATTGAGAGGTTCTAGGGGCAGCTGTATACATCATCGTTGGAGTCGCACGCAAGTGTGAGTAACGATCTAAGAGCAAGTCGTATCCGATACTATTCCGATGACATACCGGACGCAAGTATGATCGAGATTAGAATAGCTCTCCAGCACCTTAAAAACACCAGGCAAGGAATATGGAAATAAATTATTGAAATTCTTTATAATACTCACTATTGCGCAAGCTGACAGTAACAAAAAAGCGTCTGAGATACTGAGACCTTGTAATGAGAAACTGGCTTTAAAAATTCTCTAAAGGATTAAAAATAGATGATTAAGCACTATCATTTCAGCACGAAATTATTCAGAGCTTAAAGATGCAATGTATGCAGCTGAGGACGAGCAGCTGGTACAACCCTCAACGTCTAAGTATCAGTATCAGTACCTTAGTACGTTCAGTATAAGAGATAGGTCAAACAATAGATTTAATAACAATTATAAAAGAGGAGGTCGGTATGATTATTCAAATCAAGGTTATTATTACTGTGGAAATTATGCTGCAGGTCAAAAGTTTAATAACTTTCAGCAACAACGTTTCAATTGTAATTCTAGTGGTCGATACGCACGAGGAAGAAGCAATAGTTTTTCTAACTTTAGAAACGATTATTACGTTCCTTCTAAATTTTACCGGGTCCTCGTGGTAATTCATGTCAAATGTCGACGGCCCAATTGTGCAATAATTCCCAATCGGGAAACGAACAAAGAGGAAATGAAAAAATATTAAATGAAGATCGCTTTCTTTGTTTTTAAATGTTATAATATTTTAACTTGTAATAAAAATGTTAGGTACGTTCATTTTAATAATACCAATGCCATGTGTTCATGGACACCGTCGCGTCCCTTTCCGCCGTTACAGAGGTGTTATCGCAACAATTTAATTATATAAAGATAATGTTGTTATAAATTGTATCGGTGGTAAAACTTATTCAGAAGGTTATGTTTATCTTACATTACGAAGTCAAAATCGGACAAAATATTAAAAATAAATACATATAAAAATATCATATAGTTATGAGTTTTATTGTCACCTACTTCTATTTACAAAGTTTGTTACTTTTGCAAAAAAAATTGTTTTCAATTTGTTTTTTTTACCCCTATGGTGAAGTGTAGTACCTATATATTATAGTCTTAATTAGTAAAAAATATGTAATATTTAGCTTTAAGTTAGTCTTAGTATACCAGTCGTGAATGATAACGCATATTGTCATTTATTCTCCCCGCAACCCGCACACTTCAGAAGAAGTGAGGCGAATTAGGATATCTGCAGTAGAACCATAATAGCCAATATAGTCCAACAGATTAGTAAGCTGAAGTGGCAATGGACTATGGTCAGTCCATTATCCATATCTCAAAGAAGCGGTAACAAATTGGCAATGAGACGAGACCGAAACCGGAAATGTGTTTTTTAAAGAATGTGGCTGACAAACGAGCCACAGTCTACCTGATGAAGTGGATGGTGGCACATAGACTTCTACATTTATCTTCTATATTTATAATGCAGATTCAATGTCACTGTTGAGGACTAATATGGAATGCTTCGTTTCCAGTAGAAAGGGTTTTCGGTTCTATACAATAATCATACGAAATACAGAAGCATTAAGCCGCTTTTTTACGATGGTATTTTGTGAGAGCGTGATTCGCCCCAGTCGAGCCGATGCGTTCGTGCTAAAACCAAAATATAGCTGCAGCGTGACTAAGGGCGGATTCGACCAAATTCAATGTTACTCCAGAGTAACTAACCCTCGAATAAATTTACTCCTTGTTCTTACTCTCGGATAATTTAGAGTGTGTTTTTCCAACACAAACGGAGAGTAGCCAGTACTGGGTATTGTTATTCTAGAGTTGGGGAATGAAAAATGAATGAACTTGTAAGCCAACTAAAATCGAAATACATTTGTTTATATAGCGCAATGCAAGACTTTCTGTCTATTTAAAGTTAGCCGGATTATAATAATGTCACTGTCACTGTCACTGAACAAACATTAAAATTAACACGCGACTTGTCAGTTGATTATTCTAACCTTACCCTTATTTCTTATATTTTCAAATAAAATGTCTGGAGAAAAAAGAAAACGTAGCCCAAATTGGTTACCTTCGGAAAAGAGTTTGTTGTTAGGACTCGTAGAAACACATTTTCGTGTCACGAAAATAAAAAAACAGGTGGTGTTACGATGAAGCAAAAATTTGCCGAATGGCAAATTTTATCCCACGAATACAATAGCCAAACGACACACTGCTCGCGTACAGCAGAAAATTTAAAAAATGAGTGGGAGTATATGAAAAAAAGGCCAAAAAGGAGGATTCATACAGGAGGATGCATAGAATCCAAACAGGTTAGTTTTTATCCTGCCTTACCTTATCAATGTTTGTGTTGATCCAGTTATTTAGGCTAAAACCCTATAAATCTTTGGTATACATTAGAAATATGGACAGGAGTAACTATGAGCTTATAACTGGAGGAGCAGCGGACTGAGATATACCTACATACATTTATATAGTATTAACCACTACTGGGAACATGCTTATCCCAAAGATCTTTAGGTGTTCAATGTACCATTATTATTAAGCACTTGATAGTACAATGCTGCGGTCTGATTAAGTGATTTATTTCCTTTATCTCCTACATAATGGGATTATTATTTATATTAGAAATATTTTGAAAATGTGAGAAATGGCATACTTTAAATACTTTTACTTTAATAATTTTGTCTATTTTAGGTGGTGGACCAACAAATCCAAAGAAAGAAGATCCTCGAGATTCCAAAATCATATCATTAATTAAAACAAGTGCTTTTGGGCTTTTCAACCATTTTGACAGTGACAGTGTTACCCCAGATAGCTTAGAGAGGCATAATTTTGCTGAGGTTCAAGTTATTTTGCCTGAGGAGCCAGAATTATGTAATAAAGGTATTTTACAGCTTAGTCAAGGACCCTAGAGAAACCATACAAAATTGTTATACCTTTAAAATTTGGTTACAGATCTTGAGACTGAACTTAATGAAATTCAAAAGACTGGGATCGACTCGAACAAAGTATTAATGCAGGTAAATTAGTTTCTGTAGCTCTATACATTATACACCTGAAGCAACCCATAGTATATAGTAAATATATGCTATGTTTTGTTATAACTTGCTAAACATAAGTATCTTGACTCCATTACAATAAATAGTTCGGAGTAGGTAAAGCCGAGTCTGTCATTTTCAGACTTAAACATTTTATTGCGTTCATGTGGTTACATAAATAGTTCTTATGTTGGATATATTAGAGCCAAACATGAGCCCTGATAGGGTGTAACAATATTATATTATATTATGTTACATATCAGTTTAATCTAATTAATTTAAAAAGATGAATTTTATTTCATTTACTTAAACTAAACATTACTTTTAGGTTTAATAAACATTTGCAATATTTACAACGATATTAATGAGGTATACATATTCAAATTAAACAATTATTATTTTTCACCAGAAAAACTCGGACAACGAATAGAAACTTTTTTCAATTAAATATTTTTTAAGCTCTCTTTGAAATTTATACAACGATTCTTCTTTTTGTGGACATTTGGGAATTTTATTATAAATTTTTACACACATACCATGGGGTTCTGATTTAACTGTTTGTAATTTTGTGATAGGTGGAGCTAATTTTTTAATAGGATGTAAAAAATGAGGCCGGGTGTATATTGAAAAAAGGTGCATATGCTTTTTAACAAATGTGCATACTTCTATATATCTTCTATTCTTGCCATGCTGCAACTTGCCCTGTCAAATAAAGAAAGCCGGACTTGCTTGTAATTTGTGTTCCAACATTGTAGTAGACTTGTTTTTAATTTTATCATTTAAATGTTTTTTGTGAGATGAAATATTATATGGGCATTATGTTGTTAACATTTTTAATATAAATCTTTGTTTTAGGATTGGAGTGATTATACTCCCGAAACGTTAAGAACTCCTGTTGCAAAACCTCTTCAGTATGACAACAATGAGCAAGAAGGAAAACTACAAAAATCTTGGGTTTCAAGAAGGTGACCTACGTAGGTGGTCCCATAATGAATTGGCCTAACTATGAACCAATGAGGGAAATGAAACGAAACCAATTTTATTTTTCAATATAATCACCACGAATACTAACACACTTCTGACATCTGTGAATCAACATCTCTAAACCTTTATAAAAATAATCACATTTTTATCCTCAAAATGACTGAAGGCGGCCGCCTGCAACTCTTCATCGCTTGAAAATTTTCTTCCTCTTAAGTCCCGCTTTAAATTTGGAAATAAATAATGGTCAGACGGGGTCATGTCTGGACTGTAAGGTGGATGTTGAACTTCTGTGAACCCGCATTGACGAACTGCATCCTTCGAAACACCAGCGGTATGAACAGGGGCGTTGTCATGGAGCAACAGGACACCTTTAGACAGCTTGCCTCTTCGTTTTTCCTTTATCTTGTCTCGTAATTTATATATTAAAGGAGCATAATATTCGCCGTTCACGACTGTATTACGTTCTTTAAAATCCACCATCAAAATGCCTTGAAAGTCCCAAAATATTGTGCACATCAGTTTTTTAGTCGATTGTTGCACCTTTGCCATTCTAGGAGGTTTTTCACCCTTATAACGCCATTCCATTGACTCGCGCTTGCTTTGTGGATCATAATACAAGATCATAGTTTCATCACCAGTCACTAGCCGCTCGATCACAGTCTTTGGATTTTCGCCACAAAGATCCAAAAACCCCGAAGCGCAGCGCACTCTTTCCTGTCTCTGTACCGCTGAAAGAAGTTTCGGTACCCATCTTGCACTCACTTTTTTCATGTGAAGATGTTCATGGATCGTGCGACGAACGGTACTCTTAGAGAGCCCAAGTCTTGCTGCAATTTCTCTAATCTTCAAACGGCAGTCACTCAGAACCTCCTCTTCGATAAGAGCAATCGTTTCGGGAGTGAGCACTTCCACAGGTCGACCGTCGTGGCCAGTCTTCGACGGTTTCTCTCTCGAGGCGAAACTCTTTCACCCAATTTTTCACAGTGCTATAGGAGGGGGCAGACTCCTTATACACGCCATCCAATCGTTCTTTTATTTGGGCAGGGGATAAACCTTCTTTAAACAGAAACTTTATGACACTTCGATACTCAGTTTTCGACATTTTGAAAAAATACGCGACTCTCGTTATTCAAATGTCTGTTAGACTAAGGCTAAGCATTTCATGTCGATGCATGTTTCTTATATTAAGTGCACGATAAACGTACTATTTAATGCAACACAACATGTAGCGACATGTCGCGTTGAACTATATCAGGCCAGTTCATTATGGGACCGCCTGGTACATATGTAGCTCCTTCATCATCATTGCAGAAATTGCATGATAAGAAAATGGAAGCAATTGATTTTCAGAAGAGTGTTGCTGAGAAGGAGCTACTTCATTCAAATGATGTTCACAATCTGGATTTACAAATAAAAAGGGAACAATTAAAACAAGAAAAATTAAAGACTCGTATTTTATTATTAGATTTAAGATTAAAGAAAAAGCAATTCAACAATAAACAATAAAATATTAAATTTATTTATTTCAATGTTTTATTTTATACCTTCTTTTCAAATTTGGATTAATAAAATTAAGAATCACTGCAATCTACATTCCATAGCTACAATAAACTATAAAAATAATTACTTATTAACGAATTGCGTGCTAACTGGCCAGTAGATTGCTGTGCTGATTCCAAGCTTTGCATTTGGCCAAGTTGTATAAGTTCATCCCATGGAGCTGGCAATAGCACTTCTGGGTCATCAGGTGGAAGTTTTTCTCCTCGTCTGCGCAACATGTTGTGAAGTACTGCTGTGGCTATGATAACAGTTAGTGCTTTATCTAATTTTACTTGCATCCCAAGTGCCAACACTGGAAATCTACTTTTCCATACACCATAGCACCTTTCGATAGGATTTCTAGTACGAATTTGTGACTCATTGTACAGTTGTTCAGCTGGTGTCCTTGGATTTTCTAATGGAGTCATAGTGTAACTCTGCAGCATATCCTCTGTCCACCAATAATAATGCATTACCATAGCGACCAGTCTCAAAATGTGCTTTCGAACGCTATTATTAAATATAGTGCTGTCATGAGTTGAACCTGGCCATCTTGCGACTATGTCGATTATTTCTAAATTGGCATTACATATTGTTTGCACATTAATGGAGTAGTATCCTTTTCTGTTTCTAAATGTCTCTGCTTGTTCTCCACCTACTTCCAGTCTTAAGGGTACGAATGTGAGGCGAACGTGTGTACAGTCCATGGCTCCAACTACTCTTGGAAAACGAGCTATTTGGTAAAATTTATCTTGTTCATATCTTATTTCTTGAGGCGATTCGGGAAATTTTATATATTATTCTGTATGTAATGCAGCTATTGCAGCACTAACTCTGTGTACAATTTTGTTTGCTGTCAGTGTACTTAGACCACAGTAGTCTCCAATACTTGTTTGTGTCCAGTTTGTTGCATAATATCTCAAAGTGGCCAACAACTGATTTACTGGAGATATTGAAAAATTTCTGAAAGAAAAAGGAACTTTAGATAACATAGGTACTAACTACCACTTTTGCTACTACTTACTATAATATTTTAGTTTTAAGTCTTTGAGCAACACACATAGCTTTTAGAAAAAATATATCTATGTAGGTGTGTGTCCACCATTGTTTATGTAGACAAATATATAGTGAAAGGTGTGTAGGTACATACCGGTTTGATGTATATTCCAGTTGATGCTCGATTTTGGATAAAAGACACAAAGTAGCTTCTTTGGACAATCGAAACCTTATTACGAAGTCACGGTCATCATAGTTATCGAAATAATTGTTCCTTTCTCTTATCCATCGTGGACGCCATGGAATGTATTCTTCATTCAATAGTCCCGCTGGGTTTCTTGCTGGTTCTTCCCAGGACAGAGGTTTTTTTTGCGAACCAGTGGTAAATTAAAAAAGTGACTTTCAATAAGTATTTTTATAATCTACATTGAATAAAAAGTTTCTATTTCTATTTCTTCATCACTGTCAGAATCTTTGATCATATTTCGTAAACGTTGCATTATTTAAAAAAATAAACCCTACTATTATCACAAAAGTACAAGAAATTATAAATGTACAACGATAAAATTTCCTACTTTTACAACAAAGCATACGAAAACAGCTGTCAAAATGTAGCGGTCGCCATTAAAATACTCTGGGATAACTTGTTTACTCCATTTTTTGGCAGTATAGCGATTTACTCTCGGATAGTCTGTTATACCCGGGTTAAGATTTGGTAAAACGAAAAGTTCTCTAACTCTAGAGTAATTAGTGCTTTTATTCGCAGGATAAGACTTATACTAACTTTGGTCGAATCCGCCCTATACCAGTTAATAAATCCATTCGCATCCGTTTTACGGTTAAAGATAATCGAGTAAAGATGTTGGTGTATATGAGCTCAGGCAACCTTTTAACACCAGGTGAACTGTTTACATATGACACAGCCTCACTTTTGCAGCGCTTACGAAGCAGCGGTAACAACATTCTTAGAAGGATATCTGTTTCATATAAACAGACCGGATAACCAAAATCAATAATAAGTGATTGTATAGTACTAAAATGATAGTTAACTACTAACTTGTTAAATATGTTAATAATTAATTTTCTGTGATCCGAGTAATAAAATAAAATGATGTGTCAAAATCTTTTCACCTAGGATGTCTCATTCAGAAGATAAACACGTCGTAATAACGATGGTGGTGTGTCTTCGGTACCTAATGTAGTGGTGTTGGGAGTTGTACAAGTCCTCGCTTTCGCATTACTCACCATCATAATTTCATTACGATCCGGTAAAAAATAATTATAATCAATCTAAATATTGTTTTCCTACAATGGCAAAACATTCATAAAATCGACACCCAAAAAAGGTGGTCAATACTTTTTTTAACGAAAAAAATTATGAAAAGTACTAAGCAATAACAATAACCAAAAACATAGTAAAAATAATATAGATTTCTCTTTTCTTTTGCTTCACTTTTGATACAGATGAATCGATTGATTATTCATTTGGATCGGTCTAATGGGCTACTGCGGAGAAGCCTTTACACAAATATACATAGATAGATTACAGTACATAAGTACAGAATCCTTTCTTTAAATCGTCGTAATCAGTTAAAAATATAAGTTTTAAGTGACAACCCTTGGCAAAACATGGCAAAGGAACCGTCACATAGTAGGATCACTAGTATGGTAAATTTTCCATGTTAGTTCTAAGTTAAATGTTAAAACCACCTTGTTAAAAACGAGATATTATATTTCCTTACCATTAATATTACCTTATTACAAAGATATAGATACTTACATTCAGTATTTAAAAGCTAATCAACAAAAGTTCTGGGACAATGCACTTCGCTGGCACAATTCCGCTTTAAAATAAAATGCCAAAATTAACTCTTATGTTGCCATATCGAAAACAATGCAATCCATTAGTTATTGTATTTTCAAACAAAAATGGCATATTATCGCGAAAAACGTTACGTTGTCCGGTTTAATAGTAGTTTTGTACTAGTACACCCCTGTGGTAAAGTTAACTTCAATTTTTAAAGTAGCCAGACTTGACTGTAATTAAGTTATAACATCTTTATTATAATGGTTTTCCACAAAGTAACGCCTGATTCCATTAATTATAACAAATTGTTATTAACTACATTACTAACACAATGTTGTTACTAAGTACAATAGTAACAACACAGTAATAAGTAATTACTACATTACTAAAAAGTCTGAAATAAATTCTTATTAATAATCTGGTAAGTGTAGTACTGTATTTTATTACCATCTTGTTTGCACTCTCCATCCAACTACATGACCTATTTTAGTTCATTGCTGTGTGCCTATTATTTGCTTCATTTTCATTATATATTTTTCCATCTTTATTCGTTCAGTTTTATAAATACTTAATTTCACTCTTTTGCACATAGGGAAGGCTCACATCTCAGATCCAAACGTCAGATCTGAGTCAGAGGACTTATGGATCCGAGACGTGCTCCTTCACTGCTCATCATATGAGGAAGTTCGAACAGTTTTTTTGCGTAATAGACTTCTAAGGATATCCACAATAGAACCAAAGTAATCGACGTAGCGCAACGGATCACTACGCTGGAGTGGTAATGGGGTGGTCAAATAGTTCGAAGAACTGACAACTGCTGGGAAAGGAAGGTGCTCGAGTGACAGACTCGTACCAGTAAGCGAACTGAAGATTTACGACCAGGTAGGAGATGCTGGAAGTCGATAGATGCAGGTGACTCAGTACTGTGCTTTGTGGTATCCCTAATTTAAGCCTATGCTTCAGCAGTGGTCTTTTTATGCACTTACTGGTTCAGTTGGCGTGTACCAGTTACCAAAAGCTTCTCTTTACTTCGCTCGCCGTGGAACCTAAAGTGTACAGTAAGAAACGGCATACTTCATACCTTTAGGCGTTATCTACTAATCTACCAGGTGCCTGTTATAAGTGCGAGAAAACAATTTATATGAAACAAAATTCATTCATTTATTCATTCATTGATAATCGTAAAGTGGCGGCGAAGGAATATCCATGTGGGTATCATAAAAGGCGACATAGGATTTTGTACGTGGTAGAGCCACTCTGTGGCTATGTTATGGTTGTAGCACGAGTGGGTTGGCTCGACCGAGGAAGGACCATGATCTCACAGAATACTAGCGTAAAATAGCAGCTTAATACTGCTGTGTTTCGTATGGTGAGTATAGAGATACAGAGACCCCTTTTTACTGGAAACGAGGCATTCCATCTTAGTCCTCAGAGGTGACAACGCGTCTGCGTTTTGATTTTTAATCGAGGATAAATAAAGATGTCTATGTGCCACAGCATCCACTTACTATCAGATGGATTGTGCTTGATTATCACCCTTATAGTATAAAAAAGGGGGAAAATGGCACTGGTATAGTCACTTTTATGCTAAATATCACCCATATAAGGCAATCTACGGAGAGGCATATTTTCAACAGTGGACTTGTGATGGACTGTAATCTAATAATGATGATGAACATGACATTAATTATTGTAATAGTAGCTTCATAATTAAGGGAACCTTAGAATCGCGATGCAATGATTAATTTAAAAAGTTTTACCAACCCTCAATTATTTTCCTAATGCAAGTATTTTATAATTTCTTGAGGTGATTTAAAATATTTTTGTAATATTTATAACATTTACAGCAAGTAGTATTTACAAAATATCAATTTTCAGTCTTAATAAAAAAGAAAGAAAACGCGCGTGACTGTTACTTAGTCGTCATTTTAAAAGAAACATTGGCTTCGTGAGAGGCAGCCATGTCATTTATCAAGCAGTCCAGTCAACTGTACTGTACTGTACTGCGGAAAGATTCATCGTCTCAGAGGACCACACTCGTGCAACTACAAGTAAGGATTAGCTCGGTTTATTTATAGACTGCTGAGTCTGCTTGTCTTTTGCTTGTCTCTAACTGTAAACGACTTGCTTCACACGGAAATGTTATTTATGAAAGATATAAAAGATAACTACAAAGAATATTAAATATTTAAACAAAGCGTAAAATATCTTTTAATGAAAAAACGTTTCTGTATGCATAATTTAGTTATTTATTAATTTCAAGACATTTTAAGGTAAATACAAATAATATTGATTAAATTTATCATAATTTTATGTATCAATTATGTTTTCCCATACAAAATGGAATATAATGACGATAACTATAGTAAAGAAAATTATGTTTTTTATATTTAACTGTAACGTATAAAAACGTATAGCATTAAGCTTGCCTTTTGTACAAAATCTTTGGTGAAAAAAAGTAAATAAATAAATAATTATATTCACCACGTTCTTTTTTCTTCTTGTTTTCTTGTTTTTCCGTCAGTAAAAATTTTCCAAATTATAAAATATTTCAATTTTATGAATGGAATCAGGGTGACAAATTAGCACACATTTTTTTATTTATAACCGAATATATAATATATAAAATAACTGTGACAAACATAATAATTTAAAAATTCTGCATTCTTATTTTTGACATATTATATAAATATCAGCTATCTGCTAGTAAAAGTCAGCCGTTTCGGAGATTAGCCGGAGTGAACGGACAGACAAAAATAAAAAATAAAACTAATTTTTGATTATAGGTACCGTATATACTTTCATATGCATTTATTAAAAACCATTATTTTGATATTATAAATAGACACTTTTATTTTTTTATTTTTTTTTTTGTTTCGTATATTTTATTTGTATATTTTACATGATAAAAACTTAAATTACTAAAATAATAATTAAAATTATAATATTTACGATTAAAACTAATTATATATACAATATAAAAGAAGAAACTATAATATAGAAAACCTAAAACTAAAAATTTTAATCGTCAAAAAGACCTGCTCCCCGTGGTATAGTGCCAAGAACGCTGGCTGCGTTTCCTCGCTGAATAGCTATACTTAGCCTTTGAGCGAGGAAAGAATTTATTTTATTTATTTATTTTTATTATGATAACAAATACTTAGCTATGTTTCTACATAGTTGGAGGAATTACGGCACTTTGACAAATATAAATTGATTCCTTAATTTAAAATTTTTAAAAATGCATATAAAACGGAACGACTATGAGTGACACGATAGTAAGAAATGCCTTAAAATTTTTTATCTGATTCTTCTCCGGCTGCTGTGGTTTGTTGTGCTCACCAGTCAACAAACCCTAAATCTTGTCTAACCAAGAGCTAGAGTGAGATAGAAAAGCAACAAAAACACCAAAAAGCGTCCTACAGAAAGGCTTTTGTTTAACTAAGTCAGTGCGTTTCACTATCTTCGGCTACGTCTCCCCTTATCAATAGGTGTACGCGTGTGTATACCATAGTAGTCAAGTCATCATCATCATTTCAGCTCTTCACAAGTCCACTGCTGAACATAGGCCTCTCTCAAGGAATGCTTCAAAGCACGATCCTTAGCCACCTGCATCCATCGACTTACCGCATGTCTTACCAGGTCGCCACTCCATCTAACGGGGGGTCGCCCCAGACTACGCCTACCGGTAGGAAATGCCGGTTTTCTCCCCAACGGCTGTCGGTTCTTCGAGTTGTATGACCGGCTCGTTGCCACTTCAGCTTACCAATCCGTTAGGCTATGTAGGTCACTTTGGATCTACGGCGGATATCCTCATTTATAAGTTTATCATGCAGAAAAACCCTAAACATAGCCTTCTCCATAGCTTGCTGAGCGACCTTGAGCGTCCTCATACGGCCAGCAGTGAACGACCAGGTCTCAGATGCATATGTCATCACTGTCAACACGTACTGGTTGTACAATCTAGTTTTCAAGTTGTGAGGTATACCTGACGAGAAGATGTGTCGTAATTTTCCGAAGGCTGCCCAGCCGAGTTGAATCCGTCGATTGATCTCTCGGTCGAAGTCGGACTTACCTAGTCGGACAATTTGTCTCAGGTAAACGTACTCGTCAACAATTTCGAGGTTAGTGTTCCCAACAACTATCGGCATATGTAGGTGTGACATGGACATTAAACATGATCTTTGTTTTGTCCATATTCACCTTAATACCTATCCGTTGGAGGACACTGTTTGGGTCATTGAACGTAGTGTTTAGGTCCTCCAGCGATTCTACTATATTGTCGGAACATTGAAGATGAGTGATGTACTCGCCATTGATGTTAATACCATATCTTTTCCGGTCCAGTAGCTTGAAAACGTATTCCAATGAAGCGCTGAAGAATTTCGGGTATATAACGTCACCCTGTCCTTATATCTTTCTGCAGTTGGATAGGTTTCGTATTCTGGTTCTGTACTCGGATAACCATCATAGCCCTACTGTACGAATACTTCTGCACTTCGATATACCCACAGTCAACTTGGCACCGCTGAAGGGACTGTAGCACCGCCCACATTTGAACGGAATCAAATGTTTTCTCATAGTCCACATACGTCAGGTAAAGTAGGAGATAGTACTCTTCGGTCTTCCGTAAAATCTGCCTGAGGATATGGTACCGAAGCCTTTTTGGAAGCCGGCTTGCTAGAAATCGTGGAGTCTGCATGAGAGACGATTCGATGACTCTCGAAAACAGCACGTAGACGCAGTTGCAGTTTAAGATATTTATTTCTCAAAATAATTAAAATTCACTTACATGAGAAATGTTTTACAACACTAACATAATTTTATATTAAACGGCACGACACACAAACAAACTGAAAACAAAATAAAAATACACCATTTTTTTATAGTCTAAACAAATAATGTTAAAAAGGTTAAGTAGGGAAATCAGTCTAAATCTGTCTGTAGTTCTTCAAGAGAGCGTTGTCGCCTTTCTTGGAGAACAAAACTACACGACTTCTCTTCTTCCAAGACTTCGAAGACTTCTGCTCCACGTCTCTGGAGTAGTGCCACCATGGAGGATGGAATTGAAAAGTTTCTGAAGAAAGCACCGGTGTTCCATCCACTTTCAGAAGCTCCGCTTTAATTCCATCCTCGCCTGTGGCCTTGGCGCTTTTAAGGTGCTGGAGAGCCATTCCAATCTCGATCAGACTTGCGTCCGATATGTCATCGGAATAGTATCGGATACGACTTGCTCTTAGATCGTTACTCAGACTTGCGTGTGACTCCAACGATGATGTATACAGCTGCCCATAGAACCTCTCAATCTCACTCAAAATCTCAAATATCCCGGAAACGATGCTGCCACACTCAGTCGTCAGCCTTGTCGGTTGGCTTTTGCTGACAGACAAATTTCTGGCAAATACTTTGGAGCCTGAGGACTGACGAGAAGATCCTGGAGTTAGAAGAAGAGATAGAGAATTAAACAAAACTAAATTTACAGATTTTATCGCGTTTATTTAACTGATATTACTTATTTTTAATTCCCGACATTCCGCGTCCTTTACAGCACCCATGGTCACGCCCCCCCCCCCCCGTGACCATGGGTGCTATACTGAGATGTTTGACGTCCCAATGTCATAGTTAGCACGGCTACCTTCAGTTTTTTAATATTAATTTTTCGGTCCGATTTACGCAAAACGAGCTTACAGTATCTTGAAGTCTTGCAGTGGTATGCTTGGGTTTGGGTTTAATTTTATTAATTATAGGATTCCAAGCAGATGGCAGCACCCATTCATCTTCTCTATTAGAATAAGGATGTTTTTTAATTTCAATCATCATCCTTGGTAGAAATCGGTGTTCTTTTACTCTTGAAACTCTTCTACTGACTTGAAGTTTATCAAATCTGATAAACTATTACATCAGATTACATCAGAGGGGTCGATCTTGAACATGTTCACAGACTTCCCGGAGCGTCGGTGCTTCACGTCTCGATCGATCTTTTTGTTTGACCTATATAATAGAGACCACATTCACAATCTAACTTGTAAACTGCTGCATCTTATAAAGGGATATTACACTTAACGGATGGTAAAAATTGACTAACATTATTCGGCAGCTTGTAGTATGTTTTAATGGAAACTCGCTTCAAGATGTAGCCAAACTTGTCTGTGACTCCTCTGACATTGGTAGTACAGCAGGTACACGCTCGACTGTGGCCGGTTCCACTCGGTCACTGTGACGTAGGCGAGGGACCCGAAGCTTGTTGTCTTGCAATACTTGCTTCACGTGCTGAAACTCGACGGCCAGATGTTTTCTGTCACAGATCCCTCGTGCTCTCTGAAACTAAGATTTACCCACGGTAGCTAACTGTAAAGGATGATGATGAGATTCACCATTTAAATATCGGTTGGTATGGGTCTTTTTCCTATACACAGTGTGATCAAAAGTGTTATTAGGATTTCGAATGACTAAAAAGTCTAGGAAAGCTTAAGAATTATTTGCCTCTAACTCCATTGTGAATTGTATTTTAGAGTTTATAGAGTTAAGTTAAGTTAAGGTGGTCTAAAAATGCGGTTACTTTGTTAGATGGTACAATTGTGAAAGTGTCGTCTAGGTACCGCTTGTAGAATCTTGAATTTACAGGAGCAGTAAGAAGGGCTTTCTCCTCGAAGTCTTCCATGAATATGTCGGTGACTATGAGAGGTACAAGTGAGTCCTCCGCCACACCATCTACTTGCTTATAGAACTCTTCCTTCCACAATAGATAGCCAGATATGAGACAGTGTTTGAGTAATACTGCATATTCAGCGGGCATGTTATTATGTTCTAGCTTCCTAGTTACAATAGAGATGCAGTCTTTAATAGGAAGGCATGTGACTAGTGACTGAACATCAAAACTGACCATAATTTCGTTGTAAGCGAGATATAGGTCTTTTATCCCACTAACAAAGTTTTATTCATTGTGTAGTGTTCGCGTAAATTTAAGAAATTATTAGGAGATTGAGAAGTTAAGCTGGAATAATATAGGATTATCCTAGGTCCGAAGAGAGGGGGAGGCCACGGTAATTCTCGAATCTGGCAACTTGTTCTATCACCCGGAAGGCGACTATCTTTCTCAAGGTGGTGTTGGATTTATCGTTTACAAGTCTCTCGTTAATAACGTTGTAAAGATTGGAAGTGTGGCGACAAGGGCTGCGTACCTTATATTCAGAATCACCAAACGGTATTTGCTGAAGGTCATAGAGGTTTACGCACCAACGTTGGCACGTCCCGATGATGGGGTGGAGGAAATGTATGAGAATATTTCTATAGTCATAGGTTTCTCCAAAACGCACTATACGGTGTTAACGGGAGACTTCAACGCAAAACTAGGCACAAGAAAGAACGATGAGCTAAAGTAGGGAAACTTGGGATAGGGCAACGGAACCCAATCGGTCAGCAGCTGGCCGACTTTATGGAGAAAGAGGGACTCTTTATGATGAACTCTTTCTTTTAGAAGCGGCCACACAGAAAGTGGACCTGGTGGAGCCCCATCGGTTCGACAAAAATGAGAATGACTACACTATAACGACTAAATGGCAACTGTTCAGTGATGTCTCAGTGATCGTAAGGTTCGAAACTGGCAACGATCACCGAATGGTTAGAGGCACGCTGAACCTAAACGTTAAGTTGGAGAGGTCTCGTCTAATGAAGTCAACGCTCCGTCCCCCTCCGTGCTCTAATCCAAAATCCTGCAACCTTTCAGCCCACAGGTCTGGCGTTGATAACTATTTGTAAAAAGCCAAAAATTTAAGATTTATTCTAAATAAAATTAAGTAAAATTTATTCAAACCTGAGAAGTTAACTTAAAGAAATTATGTCTTAAATTATTCATTTCACCGTAAATATAAGAGTTAAATAGGACGGTTTAAATTAGTCACGTTCTAGAAATCTTTTACCTTACATGAGAACGTTTACAATTCATACAGACGCCTTTTATGAGTGCGATAATGAAGCTATTCATATATTCACCTTACTAATTCGCTTTCTTCACAAAGATCTTATTTAAACAAGCACAATTCCTTTCTTGAAATTACGGATGAGCTTGTATATTTTTCATTTACTTTTATTTAAAATTGAAGTTACGGTCCATGGGCACTTGCATGGAACTTCAAACAAACAAGGCTACGAATACGTTGCCACCCTTGGGGACTAAGCCTATAAATATACTTATTTTTTACGCAGTTTGATTCTTAATCGAAGACAGATGTAGATGGTCACGGTATCCATATGTCATCAGGTCGACTGTTTTTCACCTACTGTTTGTCACCCAATTCCATAAAAAATACCGAAACACAGCTGTGCAAACATTATAGTTTGGTGGCAAATATAGTTAAGAAGTTGCTACCTATCTAAAAGAATTTCCACGATGGTATAAACTATGAATATGATCGATCGATCCTCTGGTTTTTTCGTTTGAAGTTAGCTGCGGTTATTCATAAACTTCAGTAGCCATTTATAATCAGGTGAAGTGTAAATTAGTTGGCAACCTTAGTTTTATAAAGAAATAATCTAATCTCTCGCTGTAAATTTCACAATATGCGAAGAACCCGGGTTTCATACCCGCCGGCGCTAAAGAATTTGTTAATCGCAGTATTATGTGATAATTTTTTTCACATATTCATATCATTTTCATAATTCAGTTCATTTTTTGCTCCGTAGCGTACGGTCGCGCTTACTATTTACACCGATTAGTGCAACCGGTGCAATTTTAGCCAGTGCTTCTCAAACTTTCCCATATCTAAGCTTATAAGTTGTTAATACCTGTCGCAATGGATACTCATAATTGTGGTGCATGTGGGGAGTTGTTATCAGAAGGTCCTCACTGCACTGTGTGTAATCAAGAGCTACATTTTCATTGTGCTGGAATAACCGAAGCTGGCTACCGCAAGCTGGGAGATAGAAAGTCTACCTGGCGATGTATTAAATGTAAGCAAACTCACTCTATTCAGCCTCCTTTATCACCAAGGATTGAATCCGATGCACTAATACTTAAGGAGATAAGAGCTCTCTCTGATAAACTGGCGCCATTAGAATGCCTTAAAGATGAAGTCATTGCCCTGAGATCCGAATTTGCTGATCTTAAATCTTCACTAAATAATACTAATTTGGCGCTAAAAGAATTTAATGACAAAATTAAGGACTTTGAACAGCGTCTAGTACAGGTCGAGAAAGTACAAAAACATGCTAACCTAATTCAGACACGGTAATAAAAACTGGAGCAGGAGTCGAACTCTGCGGAGCAATGGTCAAGAATGAATAATGTAGAAATAAAGGGAGTACCTCAGACAAGCGGTGAAAATTTGTTCGAAATCATATCCAAAATTGGGTTTATGATACAATATCCGATTACAAAGACTCAGGTTAATTTCGTCACGAGAGTACCAACCCGTGAGAGGGAGCACATCAAACCGATAATAATCTGTTTCTGCAATCGGTACGTGAAGGAAGATTTTGTGGCGGCAGCCAGATATGCATCGAAGACTAGTCATCTCACATCAAGCAACTTGGGATTTGTGGGCAACAATAGGATTTACATCAACGACCACCTTACCGTGCACAATAAGACCTTACTCTCTAAAACAAAAAAGGCAGCAGTTGAAATGAATTTTCGCTATGTCTGGGTCAAGCACGCCAAGATACACGTAAGGAAAACCGATACATCGCATATAATTATGGTGAAGTCAGAAAGAGACATTTCAAAAATAGTGTGATGTTAAACTCATTATCTTTTTACTCTATTATTATTATTCATAATGTTAAACTTACTAATTGTGTGATGTTAAACTTATTATCTTTCTATTCTATTACTGTTATTCATAATTTGTTTTTATACTACACAAAACTTTTAATATGGCAGTTTGAGATGCATACGCTATCGCGGTGTGTTTACGTATTTTTCATTTTGTTGTGCAGTTACGTATTCGTTTACATTATAATTTTTAAACATCTTACCAATATCGATAAACTATTTTTAAATCTTATTACATGTAGCTTGGTTCGCTTTTGGTCTACTCATTTGCTAACGAATATGAACAATATTTGCTGCTTGATATCTTGTACGTATATCATTGATTTTACTCATTGGTCATTAGTCGTGAGCACTCGAGACTCCCGTGTTGGATACGACGGCGCATTATTCCACCTTTATAAATTATCTACCCGCTTTTATATGGTTATTTCGTTTTATGTTTCAAATGTTACTTTTTCAATACTAGTTAATTTACTTTTATTGGAATGCTGCATTATGACAATGAATTTAGTTATAATTAAGTTCAATCATGGAATCGAATAAAATATATTACCAAAATGTACGCGGTCTACGAACAAAAACAATTAACTTGTTTAGGAACGTATGTTTAAATTCGTATAATATTATTATATTTACCGAAACGTGGTTGGTCGATAGTATACATAACAGTGAATTATTTGATGGCCGATATTTAGTATGGAGACGGGATCGCAATTACTGTAGCACTTCACAAACGCGTGGGGGTGGTGTACTAATTGCTGTGAGGAATGATCTTTCGGTAGTGGAGAGGGGTGACTAGCGTAGTTCAGCGGAAGATATTTGGGTCTCTATTTTACTAAAAAGATCTAGACCGCAAGTGACATATAATATAAACATTTGTGCGCTTTACCTGTGTAAAGAAAATATCGGTAACTCATATAATACCCAATTGCAAAATTTCACACAAAATATTAATACCATAATTATGTCAAATTCGTGCGATAAATTCATAATCGTAGGTGATTTCAATTTTGGTAGTCAAGTAGATTGGAATGTTTGTAGCGATAATTGTGAGTTATTACCTACCAATTATTCCTGTCAATATATTTCTGATTTTCTCAACTCTGCTCACACCTGCAGCTTATCTCAATATAATTGTATACGTAACTTAAATGGAAGACTACTAGACTTGGTTTTCTCTAATGACACTGTAGATGTTAAGGAATGTTATGAACCGTTAGCAATGCCCGCAGATATGCACCATAAACCTTTGATTATAAAGGCTGACTTTGTTGAAATACACAAATTAGTTGATAAGAAGAAAAACACTCATCTTTTTCACAAAGGTGACTACACGGCTATCAGCTCAGCTCTTGACCAGATAAACTGGTATGAGCTTTTGGGAAATGACTCTCTAGACAATGTTGTTAATCTTTTTTATAATAAATTATACGAACTTAGGGACCAGTTTATTCCCATAAAATCCACAAGACGTTCGTCACACCCCCCATGGTATAATTCTGCGTTACTAAAGGTCTTAAAAGAAAAACACGGGTATCATCGCAAGTTTAAGCTTTATGGTAATTTATCCGACTACCAATCTTTTGCATTATTACGCAAAAGGGCTAACCAGTTAGAGCGGGACTGCTTTGAATCCTATATTGATAAAGTCGAATCTTCCATAACTAGTAACCCAAAAATTTTCTGGTCTTTTATAAAAAGTAGGAATAATGCATCTGCTACTCCTAATGTAATGTATTACGAAGAATCTTCTGCGAATACTGGTGAAGGAATTAGTAATTTGTTCGCTAAATATTTTAGTACTACGTTCGTTAAACCAGAATTGGAAATTTCGGATCCTAAATTATTTCCTACGACTGATTATAATATTAACGGTATTAGCTCAATACACATCTCAGAAAAAGGTATATTAAAGCTATTACAAGGCCTCGACATCTCTAAATCTGGTGGCCCCGACCACATACCACCAATATTTATCATAAATTGTGCGGAAAGCTTAGTCAAACCCATTAGTATAATCTTTAAGCGGTCTTTAACAGAAGGAATTGTTCCACAAGTTTGGAAATCTGCCTTTATAACACCGGTATTCAAAAAAGGCGATAAGTCAAATGTCGCAAATTATCGTCCTATTTCAAAGTTATGCCTATTCTCTAAAGTTCTTGAACGAATCGTTTATAATGAAGTCTATTATGCAGTACAAAACTGTTTGGGTGAAGAACAACATGGGTTTCTTCGAAAGCGTTCAACCACTTCTAATCTCATTTCGGCCTATGAATTCATCACTAAAGGCATGGAGCAGCGTGCACAGGTAGACGTAATTTACACAGATTATAGCAAGTGTTTTGATCGTATTAATCATCGCGTCCTTTTTTAAAAGCTATTAGCTGCGGGAATACACGGTGACTTGTATAGATGGTTTTGTTCGTATGTAGATAATCGGTCACAGGCTGTGGTTTTGCGTGGTTACATCTCTGGTTGGTGTACAATTCCATCTGGTGTTCCTCAGGGTTCATTACTTGGCCCCTCTTATTCGCAATATTTATTGCTGATATTAAGTCATGTTTTAAAAATTCTCTTATTCTTCTTTACGCCGATGACATGAAAATTCTTAAAACTATTCATAGTCTAACAGAAGTTACACAACTGCAAAAAGACCTAAACAGGTTTTCTGATTACTGTAAACTGAATAAGCTTCAGTTGAATATCTCCAAATGTTCTCATATAACATTCACACGACAGAGATCTAGAATTGGATTTGGTTATACTCTTAATAATCAGACTATTAGCATGGTAAATCATATTCATGATCTCGGCGTAATATTTGATAGTAAATTGGTATTCGACAAACACATTGAATATACTGTCAACAAAGCATCCAAGGCTCTTGGTTTCATTTTAAGAACTTCAAACTGCTTCCGCTCTCTTAAAGCTATTAAGATTTTATATTGCTCATATGTGCGTAGCCATTTAGAATATGCGTCCCAAGTATGGAACCCACAATATAAAGTTTACATAGCTCGTATTGAAAATATAGAGAAAAAATTTATGAGATACCTCGACTTTAAGGCACAAAAACACTCAGCCAATTATCTTGAAAGATGTAGGAGATATCATTTTTTGCCGTTAGAATATAGACGTAAAGTCAATTATATTTGTTTCCTGGTTAATATAGTAAATGGATCTATTGATTCTCCTGAGCTACTTAGTCACATAATGATTCGGACCGATTTAATGAGATTTAGACAGCGACCCTTGCTATATATACCTCTTGCTTCAACGAATTATAGAAAAAATTCCTTCTTTCTGTGTAGCGCAATGGAATTTAATAAGCTTTTATCTGCTGTAGATATTGACCTATTTTCCACTAGTTCTAAATCTGTAAAAAAAGTGATGAACAGAGAATTTTTCATTCGCAGCTGCGACTAGCATGACTCAAGTTGCTCATTGACTCATTTTTTTCTGGTTAATGTTTTTGCATTTTTTTGTTATTGTTTTTGTAATAGTTTAAGTATTCCCTAAAGTATTTTTAAATTTGTATAAAGTTGGAAGAAAGTAATATGTGGAGGCTTGTAATTAGCAATTTTTATCACCATTTTGTAACTTTACGAAGATATTAGTCTGTAAGCCTTCCTAAAATAAATAAATAAATAAATAAATAAATAAATTTATTACGTGCTCAGCGGGGAAGGGAAACATCGTGACGAAATCTGCATGTCTGAGACATAAGCAAAAGTTCACCAATATGCATTAAAGCAGGATGTCTTATATTTTGTTTCCCTAAAGCCATCTTAGAAATGGGAGGAGGTCTGTGCTCATCATTGGGACGTAAGTTTGTCACTTTAACATTAAGTGTTTTGAGTAATGATTTCTTAAATTTACGCGAACACTACACATTGAATAAAACTAACTATATTTACGGATTTTATTGCGATTAATTACTTCATTAACTTATATTTAAAATCGTCGTCGAGAATTTTAAAATAAGTTAATGTAGTAATTAAACGCAATAAAATCCGTAAATATAGTTTTATTCAATTATTTGAGTGGGTTAAGCTGTATTGCATTCTCGAAAGCTCTATATCTCTCAACCTTCTATGTTAATTCTTTTGTATCATAGACATTACTATCATAAATCCATAGGATATCATAGGATCATACATTATTCAACAGTACATTGGTAGTCAGCCACACGACCACCATATTAACACATCAACAGAATCTAGGGATACCTTAATCCTAAATTATTTACGAATTTATAGTTCAAAATATTTTTAGTTTTCATTAAAAGTTTATATACAGATTAAATAAAACCTCTTTTATTCTATTTTCAAAATTTTAAAAATGTCAATAAAAAAGCAAAAGAAAAAACAAAATACGGCGGAATCTTTATTAGTTATTCGTTATGTCAAAGTAAATTAAAATTGTGCTACTGATAATAGTTAAAGAAAAGGGATAAAATTGATTTTATTTTTTTATTTAACGTGCCGTTTGAGCTTTAAAGTTATTGAGTGGAGCCACAGAGTAATTGAAGTGGAGCCATTTGAGTCGAGATAAAATGTTACGAGCCGTTGCCATGTTAAAAAATAATGCTACTCAACGCGTTGTTACTGAGATCCTACACACCAGCCGAGATCTGATATCAAGGTTGTATGATTAAAACTACTTTTACGGATTTTATCGCGTTTATTTTTACTTTTTATTTTTAATTCCCGACGTTTCGGGCGCTTTCCAGCACCCATGGTCACGGGGGACTGAGATGACTGACGTCCCGTATAGCCAATCTTGTCTGTGACACCTCTGACATATGGTAGTACAACAGGCACACGCTCGACTGTGGCCGGCTTCACTCGGTCACTGTGACGTAGGCGCGGGACCCGAAGCTTGTTGTCGTGCAGAACTTGCTTGACGTGCTGAAGCTCGGCGGCCAGGTGTTTGCTGTCACAGATCCCTCGTGCTCTCTGTAACAAAGATTTACCCACGGTAGCTAACTGTGAAGGATGGTGGTGAGATGGTGAGACGCTGTGTACGCTTAAAACAACTAGCGATCTAATTAAGAAATGCTCCGAAAAATTGAATCTGGACGTTAATTCGATAATACCTTCATGTGCCAAACCACCGAAGTTGTATGGGTTACCAAAGATACACAAACCGAATGCTCCTTTACGTCCAATAGTGAGTCAGATTGATTCGCCAACTTACAGATTGGCTCAATACTTAGCTAAAATATTATCACCACTCAGAGGACACACAAGAGCACACACTAAGGATTCATACCATTTTGACAGTGAGATAAAGGACCTACATCTTACTGACAATGAAACCATCGTCAGTTTTGATGTTCAGTCTCTATTTACATCCCTACCTCTTGAAGACTGCATCTCAATTATAACTAGGAATCTAGAGGAAAATAACATGCCAGCAGAATATGCAGTATTACAAAGACATTGCCTTACATCTGGCTATCTATTGTTGAAGGAAGAGTTTTACAAGCAAGTAGATGGTGTGGCGATGGGCTCACCTGTATCTCCCATTGTCGCCGATATATTCATGGAAGACTTTGAGGAGAAAGCCCTCCTTACTGCACCTGTTACACCAAGGATCTACAAGCGGTACGTAGACGATACTTTCACAATTTTACCATCAGACAAAGTAACTGCATTTTTAGAACATCTTAATTCCATAAACTCTAAAATTCAATTTACTATGGAGTTAGAGGCAAATAATTCCTTACCTTTCCTAGATGTGTTAGTCATCCGAAATCCTAATAACACCATTGGTCACACTGTGTATAGGAGAAATACCCATACAAACCGATATTTAAACGGTGAATCTCACCACCATCTTTCACAGTTAGCTACCGTGGGCAAATCTTTGTAACAGAGAGCACGAGGGATCTGTGACAGCAAACACCTGGCCGCCGAGCTTCAGCACGTCAAGCAAGTTCTGCACGACAACAAGCTTCGGGTCCCGCGCCTACGTCACAGTGACCGAGTGAAGCCGGCCACAGTCGAGCGTGTGCCTGTTGTACTACCATATGTCAGAGGTGTCACAGACAAGATTGGCTATATCTTGAAGCGAGCTTCTATTAGAACATTCTACAAGCCGCCGAAGAAGATTAGTCAGTTCCTACCATCCGTCAAGTGTCATATTCCTCTACAAGATGCAGGAGTGTACAAGCTTGATTGTGAATGTGGTCTCTCTTATATAGGACAAACCAAAAGATCAATTAGGACCCGCGTAAAAGAACATATAGCTGATATGAAGCATCAACGTTCCGGGAAGTCTGCAGTTTGTGATCATATCCTAGACGGCTCCAACCATTACATCAGATTTGATAGACCACAAATCCACGCGAAAGAACACCGATTCCTACCAAGGATGATACGTGAGGCTATTGAATTTAAAAAACATCCTAATTTCAATAGAGAAGGAGGCTGGGTACTACCACCTGCTTGGGATCCTATAATCAATAAAATTAAAACTAAACCCAAGCATACCACTGCAAGACCTCAAGACATAGTCAGTTCATTTTGCATAGATCGGACCATAAACAATAATTAAAAAAGCTGAAGGTACTCCGGGTTTAACAATGACATCGGGACGTCAGTCATCTCAGTCCCTCGTGACCATGGGTGCTTTAAAGCGCCCGAAACGTCGGGAATTAAAAATAAAAAATAAAAATAAACGCAATAAAATCCGTAAAAGTAGTTTTAGTCATGTGTAGTGTTCGCGTAAATATAAGAAATCATCAAGGTTGTAGTCACGTTATCGCAGTACTGGCGATGACGCAGAACGGCGCACGAGTAGATATCGTGTTAGTTATCACAGAGACACGATCGATGTCTCCAAATGACCGCCATAAGACAATCCAACAGGTTGCATGAAGTTGTTCTTCATGCAGCCTCCTTCGCTGCTATGTGTTCCAGCATTGTGACGTGACAATCGCGGCCGGCGACTATCGTGGGCTCGGGAGTGTTTACCATGTAGTGACGAACAATTTTTTTGATGTTGTTAATCGATGAGTGTCGGTTTGGGTTTGATCCGGATTCACAAAAAAACACGCAGTTGAAAAACTCTAGGGAGAGTTAGCTGTCTACAGCACCCTCAGGAGGTCCACTCATACCAAAGTGGGACTATCATGATGTGACCAGGAACTCATCTTTGCAGATAAACTCAGCTCGTTTGGATCCAAGGCAGGATGACTGCACAAAAATCGAGGAGGTAGTAGAGCCTGTTACTGTCCCGCACACTCATGCACGATAATGCTTCTTTTAATACGGCGTGGCTGGTGTCGGCTGGTCTCCGAGACCACGTTTATCATATTATCAAGTTTTGGATTGGTCTGCACAGTCGCTCGACTTCAATCCTGTCAAGCATACCTGAGATATGTTACAATGAAAGGGTTTGAAACATTTCCCGCTAAATTTGACGATGAAACAACAACTTTACGAACACTTGTTAAGAACACGGGACCTCATATCTCAGTAAGACATTGATAATTTATTTATTTTTTCATACCGTTTGTTTTATTGTTTAAAATTTTAATTTTAATTATGATTAATCGAATTCACTGTGTATTTAATGTAAGTGGTGGCAACGCCGTTTATTTCTAATCATTTTTTCAATTTTAATTAAAATTAATAATTTTAGAATAAATGAAGTGTTTTTATCATACTAATTTTCTACGGCTATGAAATATTAACATTTTAGTTTGTTAACAAGTTGTAAAACATTAAGAAATATTTTTATCCATTATTAAAGACCTTAAATAATCATTTTAACCATATACTAAATCTGATAGTTTAATAGATTTTTAGATATTTGATGAAATATAATAATAACGTCCCGATACCATCCACACCATCTGGATGCTTGGCGGTCCACTACTGTACGTTTCACAAGGAGTTTTCTTCCACGTACAACCTCTCTGTGGAATAGTTTACCACCGGCGATTTTTCCGGACCGATACGACCTGGGGACCTTCAAGAAAAGAGTTTACTCCTTTCTAAAGGGCCGGCAACGCACCCGCAATTCTCCTGGTGTTGCGGTTGATCATGGGCGGTGGTAGTCACTTAACATCAGGTGAGCCGCATGCTCGTTTGCCCCCTCTTCTATAAAAAAAAATACAAAATATCCCTAGATTCAGTTGTTGTGTGTATGTATATAAGTATGACTGCAGGTATAAGTTTTCGGCAACTCCCATATAAAAGCAGTTATTACATGAACACTCTCTAGCAATACAAGAAGACGCTGCAACTTTACAATTTCGAAATTTTTTGACCCATTTCTCAATTATAATATAAATCTTATAAATGTTATTTATCTTTCTTAACATAATATAATCGACTTAAATGTCTACTATTTTATACATGTTGATTATTTTAGGCAGATTTTATTTAATTTTAATTAATTTTTAAGAAAATATTAAGCCTTTACTGTAATATACTACTAATTAGTTATCGTAGTTAAAGTATTGTCTATGTGAGACAAAGGAAAACACGTTCGTAAAGTTCAACCATTTATTGCGAGAGAGAGAGATCACAAACTACCTTCCTTATACTAACAATAAGCTTACCCTACATTACAACTCCACCCTTATTCTAAACGTATTTAAACTAATATAAAATAAAACACATATCACTTAATTAACTTACAACTAATCAAAATCAAATCCATAACGTCGCGGGGCCCTACGAGTTCTAGGCGGGTTGGGGCGCTCCCTCGCCGGGCTCGGAGCCGCGGGCGCCGGCTGCGGGGCGGGCGGGGGCGCGGGGACGTCGCGGCCTCTCTGCCACTCGAACCGGCCTCTTCCTCCACCACCGGAGAGGAATTATTCGGATACAATAGATAGGAACGTGATAATGAACCTCTTCCTCCTTCTGAAACATCCCGGTCCTCCTCTTCCCTATCCGGCTCCCCCGATCGTGGTCTTATCTGGTCGACATGTCTATGAATAAAGACTTTCTCAGCCCCTAGAATATTATAGTCCGTTTCTCCTAGTCTGGAGTGTACTTCTCCTTTTAACCATTTTACAACCGAGTTACAATAATCACGGTACCACACGCAATCCCCCGGGGCGAACTGCCGGCGACTACCGCCAGCGGCGCGCGCCTGCCGCGCCTGCTCGCGCCGCACGCGGGGCCCCAGCTCGGGCTTCAGACAGTCGAGGCGTGTGCGCAGTGAACGACCTTGTAATAATTTCGCGGAGCTCACACCGGTAGTACAGTGTTCGGTGTTACGATATACGAGTAGAAACCTATTAAGCGCGATATCGATATTAACACCCTGTACCAGTGCCTTCTTTATAACCCGCTTGCCAATTCTAACCGCATTCTCAGCTGCGCCATTCGAAGCCGGGTGATAGGGTGCTGAAAATATGTGTTATACACCGTTATCCTTAAGAAATAACTGAAATTCCTAACTAGTTAATGGAAATTCCTGACTAGTAAATGGCGGGCCGTTGTCACTCACTATCTGTCATGGCAGACCGAATCTAGCCCACATTTCCCTTAATTTGCTTATTAATTGTTTTGCGAAAATGGAACTCATAGCAGTGACTTCGACCCATTTAGAATGGGCGTCCACGGTGGCTAAGTAAGTAGCGCCCCCCTATCGGCCCTAAAAAATCGTGATGCAGTCGCGACCACGGGCGCTCTGGCCACAGCCACGGGCGCGGCTTTTGTCGCTCCGGCGCGTCCGCCACGCGTGCGCACACCTAGCAGGCGCGGCACACGGCCTCCACCGCCTCGTCAAGCCCCGACCACCACACGTAGCTGCGAGTGAACTGTTTCGTCTTAGTGATCCCTATGTGAGCCTCATGTAAATCTGCGAGAACTTTCTCCCTGCAACTAGAAGGTACCACTACTCTGTGACCCCACATGACGCACCCCAGTTCCTCGTATAACTTTTTATTTCTGTGAAAGTATAATTTGATATATTTTATTTCGATATCTTGCGGCCAGCCGTCCCGTATATAACCGAGGACCCGCCCGAGTATCGTGTCCCTCGCAGTTTCCCACTTTAAACTATTATTGTCTATTAATAAGGCCTCTGACGCGAAATGTAAATAAGTTTGTTCCGGAAATTCTCGATTTTCCTCCGACCTACTCTCTTTATGGGTAGAAATCATTTGCGACAATGCATCCGCCACATTATCGTTAGTTGAGATGTATTCGATATCGAAATCGTATCGTTAATATTAAAGCCCATCTCTGTAATCTACTGGCCGTCATGCTAGGAATACCTTGGTGTGGACCGAATATTGTGATTAACGGTTTATGATCCGTCCGCAATGTAAACCGTCGCCCGTAAATATACTGGTGAAACTTTTTCACAGCAAATACAATAGCTAACGCCTCTTTTTGTATCTGACTGTAGTTGCATTCCGGGCCGGTGAGCGCGCGCGACACGCACATGACGGGGCGCTCACGCACTTTACGAACTACTAAAAAAAGATTCGACATGGAAATGGGGTAGATTAGAACAGCAGCCTTTCACTGTAGTTAAGAGACGTTTGAGTGACGCGGTCGTGCTGCGCCAGCACGGCGCCGAGCCCGCGCGCGCTGGCATCACACTTCACCACTAGCGGCGCGCCCGGCTCGTAGTGGCTCAGCGCGACCGCGTCACTCAAACGTCTCTTAACTACAGTGAAAGCCTGCTGTTCTAATCTACCCTATTTCCATGTCGAGTCTTTTTTTAGTAGTTCGTAAAGTGGCTGTAAAATGGTACTCAAATTGTTCACGAAACGGCTATAAAAATTGACCATTCCTAAAAATGATCGATGTTCCGAAATATCTTTGGGTGGTGACATCAACAGAATCGATTCTATCTTGTCAGGATCGGGGTGGATTCCCTCTTTATTTATTACATAACCCAAATATTTCACGTTTTCTACAAAAAATTCACATTTTTCCCTTTTTAATATACCGTACTCTTTCAATATATCTAGCACTTTACGTAAAGTATGTATATGGTTTTCGATAGTATCCGAAGCGATCAAAACGTCATCCAAAAATACTACAACCCCCTCGATATCTTTTAACAAGTTAACCATTATTCCTTGAAAATTCCTGGACTGGATGCTAAGCCGAAAACAAGTCTGTTGTACATAAACAAACCGCGATGGGTGTTAATTACATGTAATTAACACCCACCCAGTTAATTGCATGTATTGTCTATAAATCGCTATTATATTATGTATATGTATATTTATATTGCACCACCTACCTAGTTCTCACTGTTCTAATCCTTACACCTTTGGTTGCCTGGAAGAGATCGCTATGTAGCGATAAGGCCGCCAAATTGTACTTACATAATATTATAATCTTTTTTGTGTTTTGTTAACTGTATATTTGTTTGTGGTGTACAATAAAAGTATATTCATTCATAATTACTGTGTACTTTTTGGTATCGTCAAGCTCGATCTGATTGTATGCCTGTGATAAGTTTATTTTGCTGAAAAATTTACTTCCCCCTAATTGCGACAATAAGTCGTCAATTTTAGGCACTGGGTACTTGTCGACAGATAAGACATGATTGAGGGTTATCTTGTAATCCGCCCATATTCGAATAGATCCATCCGATTTATTGACAATAACGAGAGGAGTCCCAGTCCGAGCACTCGACGGGCTCAATGACGCCCGCGCGTAACATGGCGTCCAGCTCGGCGTCCACGCGCTCCCGCAGCGCGTAGGGCAGCGGCCGCGCATGGCAGAACTCCGGGGCCGCGTCCGCGCGCACCGCCAGCCGAGACCGCCCGTCCGCCCGTGAAGCACCCCAGCCCATCGTCGAACAACTCAGCATAGCTGAAAAACAATTCATTTACGGCATGAGATACATTCAAGGCTAATTCGTTTCACATGTTTACATTAAATTTTGTTACGCTGATACCAAGTTCTGACAACCACTGTCTGCCTAATAAAGTAGTAGTACCGTTATTGATAACATATAAGTCCAAAACTTTGCTAAACCGCACATAAGTTACATTAACCTCGCAGTAACCTAGTGGCTTTATTTTTGTTCCATCATAAAAGATTAGTGCTAAATCACATAGTAATAATGGTAAATGATTAAATATATCTTCATACGTCATACGTGGTTTTACTAATACACAACAACGCCGAGCCAGTGTCTATTTCCATACATACATACATACATAAACACTCACGCCTGTCACCCAGAGGGGTAGGCAGAGACTACAGACTTCCATTTGGCACGATCCTGACACACCTCTCTCGCCTCCTTCACATCCATACACTTACGCATACATGCTCGTCGATTAAGGGTACTCCTAATTTGGCCCGTTTTTAATAAATCGACAATTTGGTCGATAAATTTTCGCCTTGGACGTCCCTTTCCGACTCTGCCATTCACTTCTGCAACATAAATTTTCTTTGTCAGTCTTTCCTCATCCATTCTTTCCACATGACCAAACCACCGAAGCATTCCATTCTTAATCCTGGTCACAACATCATCTTGCAAACCACACTCTTCTCTTATTATACAATTTCTTACACTGTCATTCAGATTCAGCCCTAACATACTCCTCAACGACCGCATTTCTACTGCGTTTATTCTACTCTCGTGCTTCTTCTGCCACACCCAACTTTCACTACCATACGTTAAAGTAGGGACCAACACAGCATTGTGGATTGCCATACGTGCCTTTTTCGACACATTTTGACTCTTCAAAATAGAGTGTAGGGCCCCATTTACACTATTTCCCGCATTCACTCGTCGTTCTATATCCTTATCATATCTCCCATCCCTGCTAAATACGCAGCCCAAATATACAAACTCGTCTACTTGCTCGATCAACTCCCCTTCTATTCTTATTTCACAAATCGTTTTACTTTCTTCTCTTTCAAAAACCATAACCTTCGTCTTACTTGCGTTCACTTTCATAACCCTTTCTTTTAATGATCTGTTCATTAATGTAACCATCATTTGCAACTCGGCCACCGACGACGGAAGGATAACTTGATCATCGGCGTACAAAAGGCATTTGACGGTTAACTCACCCATTCTTAATCCGCATTCTTCAACTTTCAAATTTTGCAAACAACTGTCCATAAATAGGTTGAATAGCCACGGGAAAGCCACACAGCCCTGTCTGACACCTTTATGAATATCAAACCAGTCCGAGTAGACCCCATTGATCCTAACACAAGCACTAGAGTAAAGAGACTCCAATGCCTGTATCAAGCCTGCGCTCAACCCAAATGATTTCAGTGTTTGCCATAGCACATCCCTATCAACTCTGTCATAGGCCTTTTGCAAGTCCATGAACGCACAAAAAACCTTTTGGTTTTTGGCCAAAAACTTCTCCACGATAATGCGCATGGAAAAGACTTGATCTGTACATCCCATTCCCTTTCTAAATCCCGCTTGCACATCCCAAATTATTCCATCAGTTTCTTTCATGACCCTTTCAATCAGTACTTTAGCATAAAGTTTTTCCACAATGCTAAGAAGGCTGATGCCACGGTAGTTTTTACAGTCCTGCTGCGACCCTTTTCCTTTATATACTGGGACTATCACGGCTTTGCACCAGTCTACCGGTACCCGTTTCAGTTCATAAAATAAACAAGGTGTGCAGCAGGCCTGCCACCACTTCCTCTCCAGCCCTTAGCATTTCGAGTGAAACTCTACCATATCCGGCAGCCTTACCTGCTTTCATGCTTTTCATTGCTTTCATTATTTCATCTATACTTATCTCGCTACCTCTTTCCTCTTTTTTCGGAGTTTCTACTTCACTTAGTACACACGTTGTCTCCTCACTCATAAACACGCTTTCAAAATATTCCTTCCATCTCTTTAAACTCAAAACTTCATCATTCAGAATATAGCCATTCTCGTCTCTTATAGCATTCATCATAGGCTCTTTTGAATGTCCCCTGGCAGTTCTTACAAGTTTCCAGAACATTTTGATATTTGTCTGGAAGTTATCCGATATTTTGCCTGCCGTGTAGTGGCGGTTAAGAATATCCACTACCCCATATCTTCCCGTGGGTGTCGTAAAAGGCGACAGAGGGAAACAGGCAGGAGATGGGCAGCAGCATCTTCCTGATAACAACAATTACACAAAAAAAAACTGCGGTTGCCAACCCGCTCGCCAAGCGTGGCAACTATGGCAATATACTCCCCATGAACAATAACACAAACTGACGGCCCCCAGTCCCCGGCGGCCCCGCTATTTCTGGCTACGGTGGCGACCATGGTAACGGCGGGGCAGGGGGTGCTAAGAATCTCCGGTGGAGGTTCGGTTGCCACCTATGACGACTCGACCTGGCAACATTTAACGCACGCACACTGAGGACTGACGAGAAGATCCTGGAGCTGGAAGAAGAGATAGACAAGTTGCGCTGGAGTATTATAGGATTATCCGAGGTCCGAAGAGAGGGGGAGGACACGGTGATTCTCGAATCCGGCAACTTGTTCTATCACCGGGAGGGCAACCATCTGTCCCAAGGAGGTGTCGGATTTATCGTCCACAAGTCTCTCGTCAACAACGTTGTAAAGATTGGGAGTGTGTTGACGAGGGTCGCGTACCTGATACTCAGAATCACCAAACGGTATTCGCTGAAGGTCATACAGGTTTACGCACCAACCTTGGCACATCCCGATGAGGAGGTGGAGGAAATGTATGAGGATATTTCCAAAGCCATGCATTCCTCCAAAACCCACTACACTGTGTTGATGGGAGACTTCAACGCAAAACTAGGCACAAGAGAAAGCGGTGAGCTGAAGTTAGGGAAATTTGGAGTAGGGCAACGGAACCGAAGGGGCCAGCAGCTGGCCGACTTTATGGAGAAAGAGGGACTCTTTATGATGAACTCTTTCTTCCAGAAGCGGCCCCACAGAAAGTGGACCTGGACGAGCCCCGACGGTTCGACAAAAAATGAGATTGACTTCATTATGACGACCAGACGCCAACTGTTCAGTGATGTCTCAGTGATCGCAAGGGTGAAAACTGGCAGCGATCACCGAATGGTTAGAGGCACACTGAACCTAAACGTTAAGTTGGAGAGGTCTCGTCTAATGAAGTCAACGCTCCGTCCCCCTCGTGCTCTAATCCAGAATCCCGAAAACTTTCAGCTCGAGTTACACAACCGCTTTCAGTGCCTACAAGATTGCAATGCAGTGGACGATATGAATGACAAGCTCGTGGAAACTGTCCATGCGGTCGGAGCTAAGTTCTGCAAGACCCGCCGCAGAAGAACACAAAAACTCTCCGATCACACTCTTAATCTCATGGCTGTTAGACGGGAGATGAGGCTGCAATCGTCAACAGATTTGACAGCATACAGGCAACTGAACAGACAGATCTCCAAATGCATGCGGCGAGACTTACGCAACTTTAATACTGCTCGTATTAAAGAAGCAATCGAGCTGAACCAGGGCTCCAAAGTCTTTGCCAGAGATCTGTCTGCCCGTAAGAGCCAACTGTCAAAGCTGAAGACTGAGTGTGGCAGCATCGTTTCCGGGACACCTGAGATTTTGAGTGAGATTGAGAGGTTCTATGGGCAGCTGTACACATCATCGTTGGAGCCACACGCAAGTGTGAGTAACGATCCAAGAGCAAGTCTTATCCGACACTATTCCGATGATATCCCGGACGTCAGTCTAAGCGAGATTAGAATGGCTTTCCAGCACCTTAAAAACGGCAGGGCCCCAGGTGAGGATGGAATTACAGCGGAGCTTCTGAAAGCGGGTGGAACACCGGTACTTGAAGTCCTTCAGAAGCTCTTCAATTCCGTCCTCCATGGTGGCACTACTCCAGAGGCGTGGAGCAGAAGTGCGGTGGTCTTGTTCTTTAAGAAAGGCGACAACGCTCTCTTGAAGAACTACAGACCGATTTCCCTTCTGAGCCGCGTCTACGTGCTGTTTTCGAGAGTCATTACGAATCGTCTCGCACGCAGACTCGACGACTTCCAGCCTCCCGAACAAGCCGGTTTCCGAAGAGGCTTCAGTACCATAGACCACATACATACCCTGCGGCAGATTGTACAGAAGACTGAAGAGTACAATTTGCCACTTTGCCTGGCGTATGTGGACTATGAGAAAGCCTTTGATTCCGTCGAAATTTGGGTGGTGCTGCAGTCCCTTCAGCGGTGCCAAGTTGACTGTCGGTATATCGAAGTGCTGAAGTGTTTGTACAGTAGGGCTACAATGGCTATCCGAGTACAGAACCAGAGCTCGAAACCTATCCAACTGCAGAGAGGTGTAAGACAGGGTGACGTTATATCCCCGAAACTCTTCAGCGCTGCTTTGGAAGACGTTTTCAAGCTACTGGACTGGAAAGAATACGGTATTAACATCAATGGCGAGTACATCACTCACCTTCGATTTGCCGACGATATAGTCCTTATGGCAGAATCGCTGGAGGACTTAAGCACTATGCTCAATGACCTCAATAGTGCCTCCCAACGGATAGGTCTAAAGATGAACATGGACAAACAAAGATAATGTTCAATGTCCACGTCACACCTATGCCGGTAGTTGTTGGGAGCACTATGCTCGAAGTTGTTGACGAGTACGTTTACCTGGGACAAATAGTCCGACTAGGTAAGTCCAACTTCGACCGAGAGGTCAATCGACGGATTCAACTCGGCTGGGCAGCGTTCGGGAAATTACGACATATCTTCTCGTCAGGTATACCTCAATCTCTAAAAACTAGATTGTACAACCAGTGCGTGTTGCCAGTGATGACTTACGGATCTGAGACGTGGTCCTTCACTGCTGGCCGTATGAGGACGCTCAAGGTCGCTCAGCGAGCTATGGAGAGGGCTATGCTCGGAGTTTCTCTGCGTGATAGACTCAGAAATGAGGATATCCGCAGTAAAACCAGAGTGACCGACATAGCCCAACGGATTAGTGAACTGAAGTGGCAATGGGCCGGCCATATAGCTCGAAGAAACGATAACCGATGGGGAAGAAAGGTTCTCGAGTGGCAGCCTCGTACCGGTAGGCGTAGTGTAGGGCGACCCCCCACTAGATGGAGTGACAACCTGGTAAGATATGCAGGAAGTCGATGGATGCAGGTGGCTCAGGACCGTGCTTTGTGGCATTACTTGGGGGAGGCCTATGTTCAGCAGTGGACTTGTGAAGGGCTGTAATGATGATGATGAATGATGATTATCCGATATTTTTCTATCATTCTTGTCCGTCCTTTCTTGCTTTTTTCTTTCAACTACTTCTTTTACTTTCTTATTAAGATGTCTAAAGACTGCCTTTTTTCTTTCAATATCATCATTCGTACCGCTGGAATTACCAGCCTTTGTCGCTAGTAAATCTAGCCATGCTCTCTTCTTTGCTTCGACTTCCATACGTACCTCATTATCTCACCATAACGTATTATTTTTCCTTTCATTCTTTCTCTTACTAACACCACATACGTCGGTAGCTGCATCCACTAAACCTTTCTTTACATTTTGCCATACATTCTCCAAGTCTAACTCCTTCATACATAATTCATCCAAACCACTTATATTTTCTTTCTGTCTACATTTGAACTTGTTTTTCTCACCTTCATCTTGTAATCTTTTTGTTCTAATACGCTGTAATGCAGTGGTAGACACAGATGATCGATGGCGCCAACGCCTGAATAGACCATTAATTCGGCATAAAACCAAATAATGATCCGTTCCTACGCTAGAACCCCGGTAAATCCTTGTATCTACCACTGCGCCCCTCAATCTTTCATCCACAATTATGAAATCTATCATGCTTCTATCCTCTTGTGGAGAAAGCAAGTGTTTGTCACAAAAAGATTCTTTTCCATACATATGGTGAGGAGACTTTCACCATTCTCATTTATACTTTCATCACCAAACGTTTCCAATATCCTTTCATAACCAAGCCTCCTCACCCCAACCCTTCCATTAAAATCTCCTAGCATAATAATGTTTTCATTTCCCTTACACTTCATTAACACCATCCTTACCATTTCCCAAAACTGCTCTTAGATATAAGTGGGCTTAGACATGTCTGGGGCGTAGACCCCTAACACAAACAATTTCTTTAAGCCCACTTTCATTCGTATCCATAGCAGTCTTGGGCTTACACATTCATACTCTTCCACACATTGGCCCATTCTTTCTGAAAGGATGATACCTACTCCCTGGCATGCCCGCTCGATCTCGTCTACACCAGACCAGTATGCGGTATACATGCCATGTGTAGTGACATTCTTCCCCTTCCTTTTCGTCTCATTTACACATAACACATCTATTCCTCTATCATACATCATATCGCATACTTCATCCATTTTATCATTCATTGCCCCACACACATTCAACGTAGCCAGACGGGCCTCTACAATCCACTTTTCGCCTCTCCGGGAGACAGAACAGTCTATTTCCATGTTTAAGTTATGTCCACTCACTAATAAACACAAACTCACCGGCTTGTACTGGGACAGCGACATTTGCATCACCGGTTCTACCTCGGGTGCCTCGTGGTACTCACTCAATGCCGCCCCATCGTCTGCATTGACATAATTTGTTTTCGGTCTCTGATTATGTCCTCCGCGACCGCTGTTCTGGCTTTTCTTGTCAAAGCCGCCGCTTGACATTCGCCGCGTTTCCGTTGTAGGCGCCCGGTGCCACCGACTGGTTATTTGTGAAACACACGCGTCGTAGTTGGCCCATCACGCCACACTTGCTGCATACACATGTAGGTTCTGAACGTGCACTCGCTGGCAACATGTTCAACACCTCCGCAAGCTCCGCATAGCGAACCGCGCACATCCGCGCGACCTGCGCCGACGCCGCCGCCACCGCCTCCCCCTGTTTGCCCCGCCGCCGCCCTCGCCGCGCTGCTGACCTGCAGCCTGCTATGACGTCGCCACTGCGCCCGACTCCACGAGCGCCGCGTCCCGCTCCTCTGCCTCCAGCGATCCTGCTAAAATCACTGCCTTGTCATAGGATAATAATTTTTCTTCCGCGAATAATCTCTGCCGTATGACGTCACTTTGAAGTCCGCACACCAACTTATCCCGTAAATTGTCCTGTAGGACTGCACGGAATTCACAATGTCTAGATAGTTTCTTTAATGCCGCCACGTAATCACTGATCGATTCACTGTCTGTTTGTCTTCTTTGCCTAAAACGATAACGTTCCGCCGTTGGAGATTGTTTCGGTTGCAAATGATTACGTAATAGTACAACTGGATCCAAATACGTAAGTTCCGCGGATTTCTTAGGACTCACGAGGGTGGATAACAGTTCATAAGCACTTTCGCCCATAGCCGCGATCAAGATAGGCAATTTTATTTCGTCCTTCACTGAATATGCCACAAAATACATTTCTAGCCGCTCCACGTAAGCAGTCCAGTTACCGGTTTTCACGTCAAACTCACTTATCTTTCCGACCGACATTTTGCACGCTGATTGTTCGCAGTCTAAATTTTCCGTATTTTCTATTTTCACGTATTTTTCGCCGTTTTTCACCATTAAAAACCTCGTCGCCAGTGAGACAAAGGAAAACACGTCCGTACAGTTCAACCATTTATTGCGTGAGAGAGAGAGATCACAAACTACCTTCCTTATACTAACAATAAGCTTACCCTACAATACAATGTTTATTAATGCATAAGTAGTTCAAAATATTAAATCTATCATATTTTAAATGACCTTATATAGAAATAAAATCTTATTTATTTATAATAATAATGTCCCGTCACAGTAGCAAGCTGGAATTGAAAGTGTATCGAGAAACCCTTCACTTATTTGTGCAGTACAAAATTCACTGTAGGCAACGTGCGAGGTTAATTCCGTTTAAGTTCCGTTGTCTTATTAAAATGATTCATTGCGTAAGCAAGAGAGCAAGTTGAACATCCGCTTTAAGAGGATACCTTGAAAATGAAAAAGTTTTGGGGGCGTGCCTTATTCCTTTTTCGGTGAAGCTAACGGAACACTGAGGGAGTGTCAAAATGAAAGTGATGCAATGACTTCATAGTACGCAAATTATGAGATAGCCATACCGAGCAAGCGCTCGGAAAAAAACTAAGTAAGCGCCAAACAACATTTTTATTTATTTTAACAAAACTTCGTTATGGGATACAAAACTGGGTTATGAGAACTTAGATATGATTATTTACTATACCTTAAAAATAATTCTATGAACTTATTCGTAAGAATATTGTGGTGTCATGGAAAAATGTAAATAATTAGAGCCTACTTTGCAACTTTTTCTATCGAGAAAATTTCATGATATCGTGTTTTCTTTTTAAACAATCCAAGGTCATATAGTCAAAAGTCGTATATCAAAATTTTGGTTTGCAATCTATAAAAATTAAAAAAATATGTTAAATAGAAAAACCACCAAATTTTCGAGGTATCACCTTAACACTTTTAATACTTTTAATAATTGGCTTTATCCTGATTTATTTCCATGATCAGGAGTGGGATCTTATGTTGTTAGTTCCTATAAGTGTAATAACAAGACAACACATTTTTGTTACTGACAACTCTCAACGATATGAAGTAACCAGCAATCGTCGTTGTATTTCCAACTAAGATTAAAATTGAATGCTGCCTAAAGGAATATTAAATAGGCTTTAAAGTAACATCATAATTTTACACAATAAATTTTCCTCGTCACTTTCCATTAGGGGCGTCTGTTAATTTATTTTTACAACATAATTTTGTAAGGTTTGCTCAAACAAGTGTGATTTATGATATTATTTTTATTTATTTCTTAAGCTAGTAAAATTTTGGAGATTTATTACGTGATATCAAATGTTTTTATTTTATATATAGAATAATAAATTCTGTGGTCCATTAACATCTACATCTATCCTCGATTGAGAATCAAAATACAGATGCGTTGTCACCCCTGAGCACTGAGATGCTTCGTTTTCGGTAAAAATGGTACAAAAATGTTACAAAAATATTTTATTATCAATAAAAACGGATGCTAGTAATTTTTGTCATAACTGCCCTTACACCATTGATAAGTGTATCTAAAGGAAGGGAACTTAACTATCTGTGGATTGCTCCTCTTATTTTATAGTTTAAATAGTTGTTTGAAATAGATGAATATAGAAAGTGGTAAGATTTTGTGTGTTAAATATCAAAGCATATGAAATATTAGAGTGAACGATGAACCAAGCGCTCTGATGGTTATTTAAAACTAAATGCATTGTATTTCCTTTGATGCCTTGATATAATATCGTCGTCGACTATCTGTTGGCTCGGGCACCAGTCAAAATATCCCAAGAACTTGTAAAAGGCCGCATCAATATATTGTGAAGAAATTCAGAAACATAATAAATGAAAATTTCTTATACTTGATATTGGCAAAAGTACATCAGCACGAACCATTACCAAGGAAAGAAAAAACTGTCGGTTGTAGGACTGCACGTCAGAAGTGTTAACTTCATAGCTTCACAAGCTTTTATACATTATTTTTGGGTTGTTTAATACCGGTTTACATTTCGAGAAGTATAAAGAGCGAGTGTCAAGTGCAGCTGACAGCTGACAAATTGTGTAAGCAGGATGCGACAAGTGCGAGTGACAAGTAATAAGTGTGAAGTGAATAGTAACAAGTGAATATTCTTGATGGAGAAACTGATATTTTTTGGCCTGACCCAGGCTTCGAACCCAGGACCTCATGATCAGCAGTCGCACTACTACAACCATTAAACCAACGAGGCAGTCAAAAAGATATAGATAATATTTGAGATTGTTTTAAGGCAGTATACTTCACAGTCGTTTATTAGGTAAATGACCTTTCGTATCGCTGCTAGTTGATCGTATTTTAAGTAATATGACAATAGTGTGGGTATTTCTGTATTTTGTGTTTGTTATAATATATTATGAAGTGGTGCCCAAAAGTGACTGTAAAGGTTACAAAATATTTTAATCAATTATCAGTTATTTATATTTAACAGGTTTTATTAACTATCATAATCTTGTTCATACATTCACGATAAAAAAAGACGTGTGGCACTCGGGGACTGCCGCGGTAAAGCTATTGCATAGCATTTTGTATCAACTCGTGCAATTATAATTATTTATTTATTTTATTAATGCAGTATTTCTTTTTCTTTGATATTAATTCAAGTTACTTAGGTTAATCCAATCAAATTCAACCAGATTTAACCGAACCCGCGTTATAACGAACTCACTATTTGAGAAAAATACTGTATCACCGGACCGCGTCGCAAAAAACTCAGGTTCGCGCAGTACATACGTCAGGGCGGGTGTACGGCAATTATATTAACAAGACGCGCAACTACTCAGTTCCACGCTCCACGGCAAGATTTGTCACTTATTATTTATTGTCCAATTAATTGTCTTTAAATTCAAATGGCACGCTCTATTATAATCAATAAACGATAATCGCGTATAGTGAATTTCGAGGTAAATTATTACATGTAAACGTTTTTGAATCGTCGTAATGAAACATATTTCCTAAAGAAAATATCTTCACAATTAATTTGATGTAAAATAACATTAGAAATAACGTATAAAAACAGAAAAATTATCAAATTTTTGATCGAGTTCCTAACCAGTACACAAACAAAAATGGCGAAATATCATTTTCAGATTTTTTTCTATATTCTATATAGTTATTTGTTACAAAGTACACAGATAAAATTCACTCTCACAGATGACAAATTTCAAACACCACAATCTCTAATTTTTTACTCTGCTATCTTCAGCGCTGTACACGAACGGAACGATGTCGTTGAGAGCCATGGTAGCTCACATGGTTAGCGCTCGTTATAGGTATCACAGTACGGGAGCAACCCGGGTTCGATCCCCACTGGCACCAATGAAATTGTTGCGTGCTGATTTAGCTATCAGTTGGAAAGTCTGTTTTTCTGGGCCGTTTTGTTTTGTTACACTGACATCTCGCAAGTCACCTAGGGACCTAGGAGGTTGTCGGTTGCTTTTTTTTATTTTTCTTTAAAATTTTCGTCGGTAAAATAACATATTTATAAAAGTAAAAAAAGTAAAGTTACAGACTATATACGTCCCACTGCTGGGCACAGGCTTCCTCTAATTTCTGAGAGGGTTTTAAGGCAAGGAAATGTCCGCCACGCTGCCTCAATGCGTGTTGACAAACTTCACATTTCTTCGAAATATATATTTTTTAATTTCTAAGACATGCGCTACCAGCATGCGACGACGCGGCCCGCGCCTTGTCGCCACTTGCGTTTTCCGCGCTTTGTCTCGTCACAGAGTGGCGAAATCACAGTAATATAGGTATTTTATAAACAGCACCTGTCTAATATTATGAAATATGTAGATAAAACTTAAAACTTACCTTGATAAATGTATACCCTTTTGTTTGTAATATTTTTTTAGACCTCTCTTCAATCGTTTCTGCTTATTTCCCATGTTTTACAAACTAAACTTAAACATTAATAAAACTGTACAATTAATATAACTATAAAACACTACTATTAAACAAGAATCAGAAAAAACCTACTCCACTATTAACAAAATTAAATTTTTGCAGTAATATTTTACGATTTTATTTCGTAGTGCTGAGCTCTCGCAACGCGGCGTACGTCCACCTAGCAACACGATGCGCCCCGCACTGAATTCGTGGACGAATGCGGGGGTGATATAGACGCAGTATTTAATCGGGACGCATTTTTAATTTATTATCATAAAAATAATACATATTTCTAAAAAGTAACCAAACCAAATTATTTTATTTTGTATTGCAAAGCAGTAGATATTTTTTATATTCCTTTGATAAACAACGAAGGAGTAAAATGGTTTCATCTCAACGATTTGGAGGTGATTTGGGTATTTTTTTATTTATTATGTGACACCGATAGAAAAATTATGGCTAAACCAAATTACGTATCAGATCATGTAGATTACTAGCTATTTTTTTCATATGTAATTTCTCTGTAAGTGTCGACGAAAAGTTGGTTCATCTGCACGCTTTTTTCAAGCTTTTTGCGAGAGAGCAGTCTTAATAAATTCACTTTGTTCATTCATATTCAAAATTTCAAAACTCTTCGACAAAGACAACAAAGACTGAGGAAAAGAAACGACGTTAGACCATCGATAGATAATGCACGGCCTTCAAGCCACACCTCCGTGCCCGTCGGAGAGCGTGAGGTTTTTTTCGTTACGAAATTTCTGGATTTTCCCGCACTCAAGGCCCGCGATAGAAGCTATGCAATAGCTTAAAATCTTTCACGCATACTGTTGCGTTTCTTGTTTAAATTTTCTCGACATTTTAAGTGCTTTGATCTGCTAAGAATGAAATGAGTGACATTAATCCACGCCACTTTCGGTATTTATCATTTGTTTACACTTGTGTAAAAATTTAAACGTTTAAAATTAAAGTAAATTTTAAAAATATCAGTATCGGATTAATGATGAAGCTAGGTAATAATGTCCTTATGAACAAAATTTCGGTTATGGCGGCCAGTTTTAACGGAATACTTATGCACTCACTTCTCACTTCACTCTTATAGCCCTATAGAACAGTAATCCGACACAAACGGGGAGAGATCTGGCGCAGGATAAACGGCTTTACATATTTTCCGTTTTACTGAGGTGAAACACCGCCAACTTTCTGACACTGTGTTGCCTTTTTTATAGGATAGATTGACAAACGGGCACACAGTACACCTGATGGTAAGTGGTTACTCTGGTTCATAGACATCTACATCTATCCTCGATTACGAATCAAAATGCAGATGCGTTGTCGCCCGTGAGGACTAAGATGGAATGCCTCGTTTCCAGTAAAATGAGTCTCCGGTTCTCTACACTCATTATACGAAACACAGCAGCATTAAGCTACTATTTTACGCTGGTATTCTCTGAGAGCGTGGTCCTTCCTCGGTCGAGCCGACCAATTCGTGCTACAACTGTACTACTAATATAATTGCAGCATGGCTAAACTGACTTTGGCTCAACTCTGGATTCCCACCCAGGATCTCAGATCAGCAATCGCGTTTACGACTACTAAAACAACGAGAAAGTACTTCCGATTATCTCGTTATTGTACGTCATACTCTATGTATTCAACATAAATATCATTATCACTCTAAAAGTTCTCTTACTTGATAGAATTGTCATTGGTATTATATTATAGTATTGGATGAGGTATAAGAATCCATCACCTCCATATCACCTCGTGAATGTCGTAAATAGCCGCTTTTAATTTTTTTTAATTTAAGGAAGATGGTAAAAAACGGGCACACAATTCACTTGATAGAGTTGGGTACGAGTACCAGATTTACGACTGTGTTCGTCCGGGGAAGAGCCACGCACTCACAGAATACTAGCGTTAAATACGTAGCTTGACACCGCTGAGTTTCTTATAATGTGTGTAGATAAACAGAGGCACTTATTACCAGATAACATTAGAAGCGTTTCATTTTAATCTTCAGGGGTGCCAATGCAAAACCATTTCCATTATTAATTCAGGATGAATCTAGATGCATATGGGCCACAACAGTCTAATAAGTTTACTTACTATCAGATGGAATGTGTGCTCGTTTGTCAACCTTATTCGATATAATAAAGCTTATTTTCAGACGGAAAACAAATATTTTTAAGGGAACGCCTCGTTTCAAGCGTACAACTGATAATTTTCTAAACATATACCGATTTTGAAATATAAGGAAATAAATACTGTTTATTATTTTGTGCTATCCGATTACACTCTTTGAATTTCTCAGATTTATCTTATTATTTTTCGAGATACATTTTTTCTGATATTGATATTAATGTGAAATACGTTACGTGAAATTGCCATTATTTTTTAAAGATATTTTATTTGAGTCTAAAAAAATAATATTAAAAGTGATTTATTTTATTTTATAGTAAAGTAATATAAAAAGTCACATTTTACATAACAATATTAAAAGTGACATATTTAAAAGTATAACGAAGTATATATAACGAAGCAGTTCCCGGTTGATCGAGCTTTGCTCGGTATTTTTCGCTCGATTTTTTTTTAATTCGTGTGTTTTGGAAATTGTATTTAGATACAAATTACATATGATGAAATATAAATAATATTTTTTGATCTTAGCGACATAACAGAAAAAACGGAACTGGTTATTTGAATAAAAAATCATGAGTGCAATTATTTTAATTTAAATTTTCGTGTTTTTAAAAAATACTAAAAAAGGGCTCGAAAAAATAGATTTTCTCAAAAAAGAAAGGAACTTGAAAGAAAAATTAAAAAAAGTCGGTTGGTCGGTCAGGGCTCTAACCGGTTACGATTACGGTCTTACGATTCTGTGACCGCCCATTATACCAATTAAGCTATTTATAATCATTAACAATTCGTCAAAATTTACCTTCTTATTCTAACGATATTGTAGCAGTTTTTCATTGCCTAAAAACACGGATAAAAAGACATTTTCTAAAAATAAATCCTAGCTAGATCGATTTATTATCCCCGAAACTCCCTGGACACTAAATTTTATGAAAATCGTTGGAGCCGTTTCCGAGATCCCGATTATATATATGTATATATATATATATATATATATATATATATATATATATATATATATATATATATATATATATATATATATATATATATTTATATACAAGAATTACTCGTTTAAAGGTATAGGATTTAATAAATTAATGTTAAATACTCTCGATGCTATCAACATTAGTAGTATTCCCTTTAACCACTCTTGCTAAACCTAAAATGCTTATGTTAGAAGTGGTTTAGGATAATAGTCGAATGGCGGATAAGCATTTAAACTTTTTGTGTTTGCGGTCCGCATCCTGAAATTAGACTTCTGTCGTTTTTTATTATGTAGTAAAGTCATGCTGTAGCTATAATATGGTTGTAACACGAATGGATAGACTCGACCGGGGAAGGACCTCGCTCTCACAGATTACCTGCATGTAAAGGCAGCGTAATGCTGCTGTGTTTCTTATTGAGAGTAACGAGAACCAGATACACTTTTTACCGGTAACGAGGCATACCATCTTAGTCCTCAGGAGGGAAAACATGTAAAGAGTTTTCATTTTTTATTCTAGAATTTATGTAGATGTACTGAACGTACTGGACCACATTATCCTCTTATCCATATAGTTAGGAAAAAATACAGTTTGTTCAAACTACTTACAAAACTTATTAAAATACCAGCTTGGAAGCGACCACCTCATTTCCTGGGGTTATTATCAACCGCATAAGTATTTCATTAGTTCCGCATCCGTTCCAGGGATCAAATTTGGATTGCTTGCGGACTATTTTGTAATAAAAATTGAAATTAATAATAAAATAATATATTCACCAATTTTTGTAATAGGTACCAAAAGTGGATGTATTTATAAGTGGATGAGTTTGTGTATTTGGGATTTGTATGTAGCAGGGATGGCAGATATGATAAGGATATAGAACGACGAGTAAATGCAGGGAATAGAGTGAATGGGGCACTACACTCTATTGTGAAGAACCAGAATGTATCAAAAAAGGCACGTACGGTAATTCATAATGCTGTGTTAGTCCCTACTTTAATGTATGGTAGTGAAAGCTGGGTGTGGCAGAAGAAGCACGAAAGTGGAATAAATGCTGTAGAAATGCGGTCTTTAAGGAGTATGCTAGGGTTGAATTTGAATGATAGGGTGAGGAATTGCGTGATAAGAGATAAATGTGGTATGCAACATGATGTTGTGACCAGGATTAAGAAAGGAATGCTTCGTTGGTTCGGTCACGTGAAAGAATGAATGAGGAAAGAGTGACAAAGCAAATTTATATGGCAGATGTGAACGGCAGAGTCGGGAAGAGACGCCCTAGAAAAAAGTTTATCGACCAAATTGGCGATATTTTGAAAATGGGCCACGTTAAAAGTACACTTAACCGACGAGCATGTATGCGTAGATATATGGATGTAAAGGAGGCGAAAGAGGTATGTCAGGATCGTATCAAATGGAAATCCGTGTCTCTGCCTACCACTTTGGGTGACAGGCGTGAGTGTTTATGTATGTTATGTACCAAAAGTTTCGACGGACAGACTTACAGTAAGCCCATTATCATAATAACTTAATGCTTGAAACCAGGTCGTTCCACCGACGCGAATGTTCAGCATAATTATTAATAAATTTCTATTTTCTTAAATTTCATTTTCTATGAAACAGTAAAGAAACAAATGAGCTACCAGTGATGACTGCAGCAGCCTTATAGATGTATCTCTCTATCATTATACATTATCTGCATATTACGTTCAAATATTCTATACTAATTTATTTCATGTCGAGTTTGATGACATGAAATAAATCAGTATAAAATATCTGAACGTAAAAAAACTATAATGAAAAGGATTATCAAAATTTATTCCGAGAACTAACCCGTTTATGTTAACGAGTGAAAACAGAAAATGAGACAATATTTTATTAAACTACGATATTTTTGATTCTAATGAAAATGTAGCAAAAGCCTTATCTGATACTATCATCATCATCATTACAGCCCTTTACAAGTTCACTACTGAACATAGACCTCCCGCAAGGAATGCCACAAAGTACGATCCTGAACCACCTGCATCCATCGACTTCATGTCTTATCAGGTCGTCACTCCATCTAGTCGAGGGACGCCCTACATTTCTTATCCTGGTACGAGGTGGCACCCGAGACCTTTTTTTCACCATCGATTGTCGGTTCCTAGAGCTATATGACCGGCCCATTGCTCTTATCCAAGTTTCTATAATTAAATAGTTTATAATCAGTCTTAACAGCCCGTGTAAAGTTCACTTTTTGACATTGCAAATCAATGACAATAACTGGATCGTCATACAGTCAGAACGATTAACGCTAACTCTGCATGTGTCTTAGTGGTATTTGCTAGGCTTCACTGTAAAGAATGGCTGAAGCATAACTAGGTCGACTCGACCTGGAAAGGATGACGCTTGTACAGAATACCAGCGAAATAGCAGCATAGTATTCCATTTTATTTCTCAAGGGTGACAACGCATCCGGAATTTCATTCTTAATCGAAGATAAATAAAGGTGTCAAAAGCAAATGCAATAGTTTAGGCATTCGCTCACCATGACTGAGTGCTCGTTTGTCACTTATATAAATATTTATGTAAAATGCTTATTCGTCGCTTTATAAATGAATCCATCTTGAAATGACCTTTAAAGTGTTTTTATCTTCTTAATGATTTCAATATTTCAGCACTGGATATTAACCTATCTTGCTGAATAAATTCCTCCGAGTAGAATATCTCATAGAGGAAATTATGCCATAGCACCGCTTGGCAGGCGGTCGCAGTTTTTGGTTTGTTTCCCTCTGTCATCTTTTAAGACATGCCTGTCGGCGACGACGAGAGATCAGGTGGAGCGACGATATGGGGTAGTAAGTATTCCTACTCTTTCAAGAGCCTTACGGAACCCCAGACGGATCATTGCCATATTATTAGGCTGTCGTAAGAGGCAATAGGGGGAAACAAATTAGGTTTGTCCTGATTTGTTTCCCGCTATTGCCTATTATGACAGCCACGGGATGATTAAAGTAGATTCCACCACTACTATTCAAGTCACAGTAAGCATAAATTATACTGGCTGAAATTCAATAACGTATTTACTTAAAAAAAATTGCCTTTGTAAAAATCATTATTACCGACAAGCTACTTTTATTTGTATTCATTTTTCTTTATATATCTCTAACAAGCAAGAATGGGTCGGCTCGACCGGGGAAGGACCACGCTCTCACAGAATACCATTAATGCTGCTGTGTTTCGTATGGTGAGTGTAGAGAACCGGTAGCCCTTTTGAAAAAGAGGCATTCCATCTTAGTCAAGGCTGCCTACGCATCTTCATTTTGATTCGCAAACGAGGATGGATGTAGATGTCTATGGGCCACAGCAACCACTTACCATCAGGTGGACTGTGTGCTCGCTTGTCACCCTTTTCCTATAGAAAAACAACATTCTGAAAATCAAATGACTGGTAAAGAATAAGCAATATAAAGGCATTGTTTTCAATTCTATTACACACTCCACAGGTAAGGAGCGCATGAAATGTCTTTGAGAGCACTTTGAATTTCGATCGAAAGTAACTCGTAGCGTGTGTCGTGTAAGTGTTGCTAAATCAAATTCAAACTATCACCGAACATTGCTTTTTAAGGGAATAAGTTAGGGTAAACTAGATGGTAAAGGTAAACTAAATGCAGCTTTATTCATCCCCATTGTTTATACAATAAATAAAATTAATATTTTACGGATATTATTGCTTTTTTTTCTTTTTTATCTGCATAATATGTTGCTACAATGACGACGATTCAAATAATTTTGGGCATTCATGCCCATAGCCCAATGAATCAGTAAGCTAAACTGGTACCTGCCTCGTTGGTCTTAAACGGGTTGGGCGGCTTGGTGGGTTGTAAGCGCGGTTGCTGATCATGAGGTCCATGGGTTCGAATCTCAATTTCTGTCAAGAAATTCTCAGTGACAGCCAGGAGTCAGGAATTTTAAGGTATTTTATCCCCGTGATTCGGAAAGTATGTTAAGCCGTTAGTTCAGCGGTCTCTCTCCGGTTGTGTAAGATTACCGTCCCATCGGATATTATTAAGCTGAAGTTGCAAAGAGCCTCCGATATAACTCGAAGAACTGACAACCCTTGGAGAAGTGAGGTTCTCGAGTGAAAGCCTCGCACCAGTAAACAAAGTATAATTAAGCCCAACACTAAATTGAGTCAATGGGGAGTGTTCCGAAGAATTGTTCGGATCGATTTCAGCCGCCAAATTTCATGCACATACGTCGGGACAAGACTCACGATACCATCCGCACCATTTGGATACTCGGCAGTTCATCACTGTACGTTTTACTAGTTGTTTTCTTCCTCGTACGACCCGTACGAATCGTTCACCACCGGGATTCTTTCGGGCCGTTATGACTTTGGGGCCTTCAATGAAAAATTTACTCCTTTCTAAAAGGTCGGCAACGTACCTAAAGTTCGCCTGGTGTTGCAGTTGTTCATAGGCGGCGGTAGTCACTTTCCATTTGTTAAGCCGCATGCTCGTTAAAATTTTCTCTATTATTTAAATAAGACTACATTTACGCAGGTATTTTTTGAGAGCGCGTTCCTACCCCGGTCAAGCGGACATATTCGTGCTACAACCATAATATAGCTGCAACGTCGCTTTACCACGTGTAAAAAAGCTCCGTTGTAAAAAGATTAACTATCTCATATCGTCCCGTGGGTGTCGAGACAACGGATGAAAACAAACTAGGAGATTGCAGCAGTATTTTTCTGACAACAATTCAAACTTGTAGAAATCTGCGGCTGCCAAACCTACCAAGTATGACTACTAGAAAATAAACCCTACTAAGCAATCTTTGTGAGTGATCTAGGTTCAGCAGTAAACTTTTATAAGCTGCAATGGATATAATTAAAAAAGGACCATGAGCTGACAAGTTATTGATTGATTGTTATCGTCATGCTAATATTTCCGCGTTCTTTTGTTCTTATTTCAAAAATTCATCATTAATCTTACTTTGTAGCTTGGGGTCGTAATTTGTAATATGCGCGTCAGCTTGCGTCTCCTTCCGTATGAATGGGCACACAAAAGTAATATTGTTATACTGGTAATTTTTTCACGTCACCGCATTTTGTAATTTTTTTTGTGTCCTGTATCGAAAACGAAACGGAGGTCGAAAAATAATAAATATATTGCTTTGCTATGATACGTGAGATCAGTACAGGTCAAGGGATTGAAAGGTTCCAAAATAATTTTGATGAACCAATATCTAGCGGTTCTAATACGATACGTACTAACCTATTCTTATTCAAGGATAAATGTAGATATCTATGGTTCACAGTATTTACTTCCAACCCTACTTTGCAGGACTTTGTGCTCGTTTGTCACCCATATCCAATTAAAGAAAATGAAATACAAAACCGATACCTAAATGGGAACCATTTGACATCTTTTGTACTGGTAAATGAACGAAATAAGCATTAACTTGCTTTCTTTAAAATTAAAAAAAAAAAACAGTCATAAAATAATAATTTCAGTAACAAATACAGCATCTACTTTAATGTACCTATAAATAGATCTACCTACAATTGTTATATTAATATACAAAATTTAAAAGTTTATATTAACTTTTTATATACCCGACGTTTCGAGCACTTAACACAACCCATGGTCACGGGGGACTGAGATCTTCAACGTGCAGATGTCATAGTTAACCGCGGTTACAACAGATTAAAATTTTTTAACTGTGTGTCGTCGTGTAAACATAAAAACTAGTATTATTTAAATACGTAGTGTTCGCGTAAACATGAGAAATCACTTCTCAAGCCCACTTCTGGACATAGGACTCCCCCATAGATTGCCTCATAGGGAGGATATTTGCCACAGTTGCCACGCTTTGCAGGCGGGTTGGTAAACGCCATTTTACTTTATTTTTAGTCGTTATTAGAAAGTCGCTGCTGCCCATCTCCTGGTTTGTTTATCTCTGTCGCCTGTAGTTAAACCCACAGGATGATTGTATAGGCTTATCCTAATTGCACAATAATATCATGTAAACACCGCTAAGCCATAATTTAGAAACTGTATTTAAAAAAAATATCTTTAAGTAAAACGACAAGTTAAAGTTAGTGAAATATTTCTTTGTAATATTTATATAAAAAAATATTTTACTTAATTTGTAATCGTATCATGCAGTTATATATATTTTTATATCGAAGTAACATTATAAAATACATTAGTAAATGATGTAAACGTTTCTATGTTCTTAGCTGTACATAATTAAAACTGTGCTGTACTTAATTAATAGTAGGTATATATATAAAAACTTTTATTTGTATCTCAAATCACACACGTAAATTTCGTGATTAAACTAGATATACAATCAAAGTATTATAAAAAAATACATAATCTTATGATCTAAATGTACATGTGTGTTGCAGTTAAACAAATGGGTCATAGATCAGCGATTAATATTGCTCAGAGAGCAAACACATATATTTTGAGCTATTACCTGTGGCTAGTTAGTAGCTAGCTAGTACATAATTAATATAGACTTGATGGGACTAAGTCCTAAAAAAACAAGAGGAAAAATATATTATTATAGATAAACCACAACACCACGAAGGAGTCGCTCTTTTTTAATAAAAATCCGAAAAACTTCTATATTTTCAAAACAAACATTTGTAACTGATTGCTTAATTGTAACCAGAAAAGGAAGCGTACCGAAATTTGAAACTGGGTTTTAATCCGTGGTTTATTTAAAAAAATAGCTGCATTGGTGTCTTTACTAAATTAAAGCAAAGAGAGAAAAGTTATTACTATACATATGGACTATACATACTTAGCGATCGTGTGACAAAATCGTGTGGTGGCACCCTTGGTGGAGCGACGACCTGGTAAGAGATACTGGCAGTCGTAGATGCTCGTTTGTCCGCACTACTATTAAAAAATGGATACTGGTGTCTCAGTTCAATGACTCAGATGGCTGGCTGACATTTGATCGATTGTAACGATGATGATCTAGATAATCGTTAATTTTGCAGACGTATTTAGGATCGTTCCTTTCTTATTCAGCAAGATTTATCTTACGGATCGATAGTGATTTATATCGAAAAATATATACACAGCGCAAAAATAAGTCGAGTTGGTTTACTAAATATTTATAACAAATAAATTCGCATCTACGTAGAGACGATTCTCAAATCTCTAAAACATTTGTCAAATATTGTGTAGGAAGGAAAATACGTTTTGACATGAGAGAATTTTGTTAATCTCTATGAAATATGTTAAGAAGCTTACGGTTGTATTCTTTCAATTCGTACTTTATTTGTAAGGTATTTATGATAAATTCTTCGAACGTATTTGACAGAATAAATAAAAGAAAAAATGTTTAGTGAATATTTCGCTACATTTGTATGTTTCACTGTATAGTAAACGTGTTCAGTCTGAGACCCTTCGTTTGCCTCATATACCAGAACTTGCCAAGTCCGTGATTTATTTATTTTAGAATAAAGGTGACAAACGACCACATAGTCCATCTAAAGGAAATTGAATACCGTGCCCATAGACATCTATTGTTTAGAAGTTTAAAAGTATTCATATAAGACGTGGTTGGTGTAAGCGGGAGCGGAGACGGGGGTTTATCATAAGCTACTATTGAACTAATTATTAGTATGATAGAATATTGTTTATCATTGTTATCAACATCTATCCTCGATTCAGTATTATATATTGAAATATATTATTCACCATTCTTATCAGCATCTATTCTCGATTATACATTTAATCTATGGGCCACATAATTTGTCACCCAAAAAATGTAGATGCAGATGTTTTATTTGTTATTTTATAATGTTATAAATATGTGCTTCGATATACAATGAGCAATCGTTAAATGGGACATAGTCATTGTCAGAACTTGCATATTTTTGCCCCTTGCGTTTATATATTTCTTTGCTTAAAATGTGTGCATCAAATAAATTGTTCTTTCTTTCTTCTTCCTTTCTTGTTTCGTAGTCATTTTGGAACTGTAGTGGGAATTGCTGCAGTTGTTAAGTATAAGTAAATATATATTTTAAAGGAAAATAAATTAAAACAGGAGAATCTCTGATTCTATTACAGCTTATAAAAGTCCATGGCCTTGCTCATAGATTGCCTCCTAGGGAGGAATCTGCCACAGTTGCCACGCTTGACAGACGGGTTGGCAACCTTGGTAGTCAAGTCTTGATAATCTCGAGTTAATAAAGATACTGTATCTTTATTAACTTGAGATTATCAAGAAGATGCAGCTGTCCATCACCTATAAAAGAAAAGTAGTGGACACATTTGGCCAGAATCCACATCACACCGGGCCCGATAATCGCAGAGCAGCTCAAAGGTTACCCAGGTGAGTGCTTGTCAAGTCCCATGTGTACATAACATTCACTGTCACTCTGTCGCTTCTTACAACATCCACGGGACGATATGGGTTGGTGGATATTCTTAGCAGTTCAGATGGCTGATTCGAATCTTTAAGTATGCGATCCGTTATTGCGCTACGTTATATGTGCAATTCAGCCGCCTCTCAGACCACTGCGTCGAGCACTCCAGCCGCCGAATATCTACTGAAACTTTACCCTTACCTCCTATGTAAGTACTTCCTAAGTAGTAGAAGTCATAAGCCATCTTCACTGTTGAAATAGGGATGTTTTTTGATTTCAATAGCCTCGCGAATCATCCTTGGAAATGTTAAAACACACATAGCTGATGTGAAAAATCGATGCTCCCGAAGTTCTGCAGTCTGTGAACACGTACAGGATCGCCCCCGCTAATATATCAGATTTGATAGTCCACAAATCCTTGCTAAAGAAAATAGATTCCTTCCAAGGATGATTCGCGAGGCTATTGAATTAAAAAAAAAAACAATCTAATTTCAATAGAGAAAATGGCTAGGTGCTACCATCTGCGTGGGATCCTATAATTAATAAAATTGAATCCCAACCCAAGCATACAACTTCGGGATACTATAAGTTCATACTACTTAGATCTAAACAAAATTTAATGATTTTAGTCTGGAGGTAGCCGTGGTTAACAATCACATTGGGACGTCGAACACCTCTGTCTTGCCCGTCACAATGTGTGGTAAAGTATTCGAAACGTCGAAAATATAAAATAAGTCGATATACGCGATAAAATCCTTAAAAACTTAGTTTTATTTAAATGTGTATATACGTACGTTCGTGTAAATGTAAGAAATCATAACATAATACTTATAAGCGGGCAATGTCCAGCTATAGTTCTTATTAGTGATCCAGCTATAATAAAGTTCGAAAATCAATATAAAATTGAAAGAAAAATGAGCGATAGAAGGGAAGAAAGTTTATTCTTCAAAAGAATACAAATGCAAATAAACGAAAAATAATTATAATAATTTATTGGTTTGTAACCTCGTACTGGTAAGCGACCCAAATAGATGGAGTGATAACCTGGTAAGATATGCAGGAAGTCGATGGATGCAGGTGGTTCAGGGCCGTGCTTTGTGGCATTCTTTGGGGGAGGCCTTTGTTCAACAGTGGACTCGTGGAGAGCTGTAATGATTACAGGAAGGCAGAACACGACTGTTGACGACGCTCACGTTGCTTCTCGGACATCTGAAACATAAATAATATTAATTAATCAAACAAATATATGTAAAATATATACACATAAGGGATTGTTACTTAGCTTTTTTACCTGTTGTTTTTCTATAATAAATAAGTTCGTGTGCATATGGAGACGGTGGCACTTACTGCGATTTTTATTGTAGGATGTAGGTATATTTTACAATATCGGTGTTGCACCGCGGAGTTCATTATCCCGCGCTTAGTCAATTGCACTAGAACATAATACGAGGTGACACCTATGTCTTCCTCCCCGTGGATGTACACGCGCTCACCAACATTTTTTACTTTATTTTACTCCCAGACGACACCAGTGGCCTACATCACCATCAGCGACGATAATACTTGACTGCTTTCCAACCTTAAAGGTCGTTGGATCGATGGACAACAACCTTGAAATAAAACTAGAAAACAAAACAATTAAGTGCATGCGCAATTTAATAATTCGCAATATTTTTCCATGTAACTATTTATTCTATATTGTTCAATAAATTATATAAACGAAAAATATTTTTTTAAAACGATAACAAATGATAATAAAAAGTTATGCTCTTTCACCATCATCAATGATTAATTAATTTTATATTATTAATTGCCGTGTAGTGGCGGTTGAGAATATCCACTACCTCATATCTTCCCGTGGGTGTAGTAAGACGCGACAGAGGGACACAGAAAGGAGATGGGCAGCAGCATCTTCCTGATAACAACAATAACATAATAAAAAACTGCGGTTGCCAACCCGCTCGCCAAGCGTGGCAACTATGGCAAATATCCCTC